>JACEGR010000910.1:0-204895 GCA_014170235.1 Listronotus bonariensis | reverse complement strand
TTTAGAAAATATAAGTTAGAAAGAGATAGCTAAAAATTGACAAATAGACGTCGCCTAAAATTTTTAGGTTATGATTATGGAGTTTAACAAAATTTGTGAATAAAATTACCAAAACTCGTTTTAAAATCAGTTTCTGTTAGGTGGTTTTGATACTATTTTTAGGTCTATTATTTCCTTATTTTAAAGGCATAAATTTAGTTACTATGGATAAGGGGAGGTAAGTAATTTATTAATTATTTAAATGGTAAAAAAATGCAAAAATAATCTCTCAGGTTTTCTTTGCTTCTCCTGGATCCCGGTGAAATTTATTTCGAAGACTTCAGTGCAATATTCGTCCCTCCAGACGCAACTCGAAAGACTTACGATGTTAAAAAACAGGAAGGAAGGTTAAAAATGTGTTCCAAGTCCCTTGTTTTTGATCCGAGAGACTTTACAAAACCCCTAATAAAGATACCATTAAAGAGCTGCGTTGTTATTGAACAGTGGAAAGGAAGTGCTAAGTTTATAGAGAGTAGAAATGTCTTAAGTGTCAACTGTAGGGATTACATAGAGATGTTAGAAGGAAATGTAATAGCCCCTTATAAGTTTAGAGAATCAGCAAATTTTTTGTTTTTGTTAAATTATGCTGATATATCGACTTGTTTGACGCAGATTTTACAACTGCAAAGGGCCAGCAGTCTTCCTTCGGCAGAGCAGTCTGATATGGTAAGAGTTTTTGTTTATTTACTATACAGTCAAACTCCTGTTATATTTCAAATATACTTCTTAGTTGGTAGAATTTCTGTGAGAAAGTGCCTATTAATTACTTCATTATAAAACCTCCCACTATTTTTAGATCGGAGCTATTGTACATTCCAGGCATTCCAGAGTACATTTTGATCCACTGTGGCTCGACTTGTATGAAAAAATCATAACAGAAACGCAAGCGGAAAAAGTTTGTCCTTTAGTTATTAATCCAGGTCGAGTAGTATTATCTACTGTAAGGCTTTATTTTCAGCCATACAATAATATTGAAGCAGTAAGTAATTTTATTGTATTACCGGAACAAATAGAAGTTTAATTGCACCATATTACACTTACTGTTTTATTGTTTGCTAATTGCAGGTTATTTTTAGTATCCTGTTATCAAGATAAATTTAAACAGTATTAAAAGGATTGTAAGAAGGCGGTTTTTACTACGACATATAGTAAGTATAAACATTGTGATTCAAAACTTAATCCTAAATCAATAAAAATAGTGAAAATTTTAAAATTATATTTATTTTTCAACACAACTTCTAAAGCAGCTGTATTCTCAGTGACACAATGTCATATGTTATATTTAAAATTATATAATAAAAAAATGTAACAAGTTTTTTACATCCATATTTTCATCGTAAATAACTTTAGAACAAAATCAAGATGAGGTTTTTGCAGAAAGCCTTAGATTTTATCTATTTTTTTACCATATCTTCACCACTTTGCTGTGAAATTTCATTAGCACAAAAACAAAATGGCCGATTTTCCGATAAGTACAACTTCGTTATTTTAAATGGAAAATTCTTCATATTTTTCTATTATCTTGGTGTTCAATCTTTCCCCTTTAAAAATGTAACATAAGCTATGGTTATTTAAAAAAATAACGGATTTATTGACCTTCAAAAAATATATATATTTGAAAAGGAAAATAAGCTTTATACAAGGTTACAGAAAAAAACTGCAACAAAAATATACATTATTCATATTCCATTTTGTAACCTTGTATGTGGCTAATTTTCATTGTCCAATAATACTTTTAAATGCCTTGCAGCCAATTTTTTGGGGTCAATAAATCCTTTACTTTTTAAAATATCTATAGCATCTGTTACATTTACTTTAGGAAAAAAGATTAAATTTAAAGAGTAAAGAAAAATATACAGGGTGTTATATTTAAAATAACAAAGTTCTTCATAATTTGCATCTTTATAACTTTATTTGTTCTAAAGTTATTAGTTAGTAAATAAGGTCAAAATGGCTCAAAATATAAACTATATTCACTGTCCACAGATGGACTTAACAATAGCACAAATGGACCAAGAATTGAAATGTTCCAGAAAGTCGTGTATGGCAACTGCTTTTGCTTCTTAAAAAACAAGATCCACGTTAATTTGTTTTGTTTTGTACAGGGGATCCAAAAACAACAAAAATGTGAAAATGGACCAAGCAAAACTACCTTTATTTTTAATAATTCAGCAAAATGTTTAATAAAAAGGTTTTTAGAATTGTATGAGGATCCCATATTTGAAATTTTACATTAAAAAAACAACATTTATTTTTTAGTGTTAGTAGTTTTTAAATCATGTTTTACACATTTTTTAAGTAATTTACCTAGTTTTAATGCAACACAATAATTACTGTCCAAGTTTGTCAAATATATAAATACAAAAATGTAAACCCAGGTAAATTACATTAAAAAGGTGTAAAACATTATTTTTAAAAATACGATACCAAAAAAAAAAATTGTTTTTGTTTATTTCATGTGGAATTTCAGATATCGGATTCTCATTTAATTCTAAAAACCTTTTAATTTGACATTTTGCTGAATTTAAACTTTAGTTCATTTGTCCCATTGTAAAGTCCATCCGTGGACATACTGTAGACAGCCACCATGTATTTTAAGTATGTATTTTTACCAAGTGACCATCAACTCTAGTAAATCAAAATTTGTTCTTTATTTCAACGTTCTATTTGCTACCTTTTTTAGGGTTTAGAAATTTATTCATCAGACAACACTAGCTCAAATTCACATATCTATCTTTCATTCAGTAACCAAACTGAGAGGGACAACTTGTATCAAAAAATTATAGAACAGCCCGAATTAAGACTGGACAATCTGGAACAAAACGTAATTACTCTGCAGTGGCAGAATGGCGTAATTAGCAACTTCGAGTATTTGTTGTATATTAATAGGTTGGTAATTTATTTTTTAGTAGCAAACAATACTCATATGCAAATAGTATGAAAATTAATTAATTAAAAGTACAAATTAACCTTTGTCCTAATTGTATTAACTTTACACACAGATAAACTGGGAAATCCCATGAAAATTTTAAAACCTTTAAATATTGGCTCCCCTATTGATTTTCCAACAAAATTGTATTGGACTATTTTGAAGACGTTGATAGATAAGCTCACACATAAAATTTCGTTTTTTTGTAATAAGTCAGTTAAATGTTATTTAAGAAAACCTATTTGTAAAATCCTTGCATACCTCTAATACATAATTTAATGATTTTACCTCTGTCTCTGGTAAAACAAAAAAATATATAAATTCAAGTGTTTTATTAGTCACTTTTTTTAATTTCAATTAAAACATATCCTTAACTAATAAATATTGTTATTATTTCTTTAATTTATGACTTGTATTAGTTCTGCTTAGTTAGTAGATTCAAAGTGACGTGTTTTATAAGTTTACTCTTGGTCCCCATTCAACAATAGTATCTATAACTTCATATTAATAAAATACGCTTTTATTTGAATAACTTAATTTAAAAATTAATATATTGGTATACTACTTATTCGCACCATATTTTCGTCGGACAACCATGGTATTTTTTAAAATCAAAATATAAATGTCATAGTATGTACACTGTCGCTATTCTTGGCAAATAATTACGACCATTCGTAATTTTTTTCTTTCATAACTTTGGCATCAGTCGACCAATTTCCGCATAAAAAAATGGTTAGCTTTACTATATGGGGCCGTCGGACAACCAGCAGAAATACGCAAGTAATTATTATTTTTAATAAATTATGATGTTTAGGATCGTATTTGATCTAAATTGTACTGTAAGCATAAAAATGCCAAAAATAAATTATGTTCTATCAGACAAAAAATGTTTAACTGGACCAGCTCATTGATACCTGACGTGGTACATTTTAAAAAACTTTTAAAGGTATCACCTCGACTTTTTAAGAAAAAACGGTTTAAAAAGTGAAGTCACCCACTGACAAACGAAGTCCTAAAATGCAGTAATACCTTGCTTTTGGTTGGTTGTGTGTCAAGGAAACAACTCTTTAATAAGTTAGAAAATATTTATCATCATTTTTAGGCGTTCAACCAATTATAACCGCGGTAATAATTAATTGGTGACAACTTTGACGTATAATACATTGTTTAAACGTCAACATAACCGATTGGTAAATACCGTTTTAGAATTGGTTCTTCGCCTAAAATTGATGTATGAGTCAAAAAGTTAAGGACTAAATGCAGATAAAGTAAAATTAAAACAATTTCTAATGCACATTATACCCCTTGAGTGAAGTAAAATGGCGACATGGTTGCCAACTTGTGATGATAATACAAACATTAGGTTGTTTTTTTAATTAATGCAAATTAATTAGTTAAAATGAATTAAAAAAACGCAAATAATTGCTACTATTTTGCAATAACAATATGTGACATCATAATAAAATCAGTAGATGTAAACAAACTGGTCAGAAAAATTAACAATGCCCTAATTAAATTACTTTTATATGTTTTCAGGGTAACACATGAAAAATGTTTGATTATATTTGAAATTATATTGTAGACCTGCATTGTTGGTGTTTTTATATCATAATATTAAAAATTTAAATTCCAAGTATTAAATAATTTATAGTGTTGATTAAAATAGTTTTTATCACTTCCATGGTTTGTTTCGAATTAATTATTTTCAGTTTTATAGGCTGTGTTTAAATCAAAAGGTTGCTATGTTTTTGCAAAAGTTTCTTTTATTCTAAATATAATATTTTGTATAAAGAAGAAAGAAAAACTCCTACCGGGTCATCTCAAGATAGACTTTAAAGAGGTGCATGAAAATAATTCCTCAGGTTGTCCTGTTTTAATAAAATTAGACAATGGGTTGCGTAAAATGTTTCTTTCCTTTTAACATGACACTAAATCTTTAAGAATATATTTTTACCCACTAGCGTACCGAGGGTGGGGAGGGGGCTGGGGTCTGCCCCAGGCCCCCAGTTAGAGGGGGCTCCCAAACGGTGGTTCTCATGCAAAATGAGGTATATATTGGGGCTTGGGACCGTTTTTTGAGGGGTTTTTGTTTGTACCAAGATACAAAACGGAGAGGGCCTCATTTTGGCAAAGTTTATCATGTTAATGATATACTTTGAAATTTGACTGAAGAGGGACCCCAACTTTGCTTATCGCCCCGGGCCTTGATAGCTCTAGGTACGCCCCTGTTTTTACCCTACAAATTATTAAAGTACTAAAAATTTCGCGCTTTATTAAATGTAGTTTGCTCGTTTAATTTTATTTACAATGTTAAGAGATATTAAAAAAAAATTGTCTGATTTTTTTTTATTAAACAGACTATTAATTATGTTATCATTCTATAAAAATATATGCATTACTTAATGGTATTGTAATGCGATAAGTGGAATAAAATAAGCCTCTATTGAAACGAATTAAAAATTCAGTGTTGTGGTTTTTAGATTGTGCAACATAAGTTCAAGGAGAAAAATACTGAATAACTTGGTTTTTCCATCATGTGATTAAACCATTAATTCTTTTTTATTGTAATTAAATAGTATCAAAGGTGTAGATTTATGTTTATACCAGGTGTTTTAAAAATAAATGTTTTTAATTTTATGACATTATGATTCTTGGCGTCAAAATTTTTCAATATAAGGCATTTCTTTATACAGGATGTCGACTTATTTTGACCCATTCTGATAGAAAATAACTTTAAGACAAATAAAGTTATCAAGGTGCGCTACAACTTTAGATCCTTTTAAAGCTTTTTATCATTAGCTCGCCATTTGGTTGTGACGTAGAAGAATATGTATATTTTTAAAATTTAATTTTTCATCTTTCTTTTATGGGTATATTGATGTTTAAAAAGTAAACTGCATGGCAAGCAAATAAGAGTAGTACCTATTTGACAATGCAAATTTACTACATACAAGATTTAAAAAATAATAAAATACAACAACAAAGCTTTAAGTTACCCACAAAATAATAGTTGCACTAAAGCTAGATGTTTTTTTTACTTCTGTTAATATTTTTAACAACCTATATCTTTGTTGCTGTATTTTTTTTTCAGTTACCATAATCTCTTATTTTTTTAAATAACCAAAGCTTACCTATGTTATATTTTTTTAAAGAGGAAGGATTCAATTTTAAGATAATAGAAAAATATACATGGTGTTTTATTTAAAATAACAAAGTTGCCCTATATTAGAAAGTCGGCCATTTTGTTTTTATTTTAACGAAATGTCACAAGTCATAAGAAAATGGTAAGGATATGATATGATTTAGAATCTAATACTTTCTGAAAAAACCGCATCTTGATAACATTATTTGTTATAAAATTAGTCTTCATAAAAATAGGTCAAAATACAGGGTGATTCAAAAATCGATCACGAAACTTAAGGGGGTAATTCTACTTGACAAAATAACGGTAGAGCTTCATATATATTTTTTTCAAAATGTCATTCGTTTTCGAGTTACAAGCCGTTAAAATTCAATTTTTATTTTGGTTTTTGGCCATATTGCATTGATTTTTTAACCCATCCAGTTGATATTTGGCACACAAATCGAGCTTTGCAGTCTTAAATTTTAAGACAAAAGTACTTTTTTTAATACCGCCAGAGGGCACTTTACCTAAAACTTAAAATTTATTTACATCATAACTTTTTATGTTGACAGATATCGCAAAGCTGGGGGCGCCATTTTATAGACAATCAAAAACTTAAAAAATAAGGTACTCTTTATTAAAGTCGATAAACCTCACCGTTTAGACACCAATAGACATCATAGTTTTCATCAATTTCAATCAACTTACCTACATACATACAGGGTGTCCAGTAAGTCAACCGACAAACTTTACGGGGCGATTCTACAACAGAAAATAAGAAAAAAACTTCATATAAACATATGTCCTAAACGTTTTAGTTTTTGAAATTATTTAAGGTATTTAAAAAAGGTACTTTTGTCTTAAAATTTAAGAATCTGCAAAGCTCGATTTGTGTGCCAAATATTAACTGGATTGGTTAAAAAATAAATGCAATATGGCCAAAAGCCAAAATAAAAATTGAATTTTGACGGCTTGTAACTTGAAAACGAAAGACATTTTGAAAAAAATTATATGAAGCTCTACCCTTATTTTGTCAAGTAGAATCACCCCTTTAAGTTTTGTGATCGATTTTTGAATCACCCTGTATAGTCTGGCACCCTGTATTTAAGGTGGCTTCAGTTAGCCGGTAAAAGTATCAATCAAAAATATTGAGATTTTGATTTTTCCTTAATGGAATACAAACGCAATAATTGATTTCAATGTTTATTTTAAAATATCTTTCCCACATTTATGTGTATTTTTTTAGCTTAGGTGATAGAACAGTAAATGACCTCACTCAGTATCCCGTTTTTCCATGGGTTATTTCCAATTATACAAGTGAAGAACTGGACCTTAACGATCCAAGTAATTATAGAGATCTATCAAAACCGGTTGGAGCACTTAATCCAGAAAGGCTTCGGCGATTATTAGATAGGTAAGTGGCATATACAGGGTGTCCCAAATTCAAGGGTGAGTTGCGTAATTAGAAGCTCATCAATGTGCTATTTTGAATTTTAAGACATTCTGAAAACTTCGGAGATATATACAGGGTGATCCCTAAGTAATGGCCGAAAATTTAACTGGGGAATTATAAAGTTAAAATATTGCGATTTAACTAAACTTACCTAAGTAAAAAGTAGATATTAACTGCGATACAGTGGCACAAAGTTCCAAAAGTATTTTTAACTTATTTCGATAATGGCATTTTAAATATTGTAATAATACCCGGTATCTAGGAGTTTTCTGACATAAGCTATTCATTTCTGATATTAAATTTTATGTGTTAACCAGAGGACGTCACCTGCACTACTTTGACTTTCTCTAAAACGTCCCATCTTATTTGTGCTACTCTGTATATACCATCTATGAAAACTAGTAAATTCTTCTATAAGTTTTCTACACAAAAACGGTACTAAGAATGGCTCTTAGCCACCGTTTTTAGGATATTTGCATTCAAGTGGTTTAGGACAACCAAACATTATATGGATGAATACATTTAAACATTGGTTTATGATCTGAGGCAGTTGTAGTTATAGTTAAAGTTTTATAGTTTTAAAGGCATTTTTGAGTTGCACTAAAAAACTTAGTTAACGGTTGCTCAAAGCTGTTCTTACAAATTATACCTTTTTTGAATAGAGACCATAGGAGAGTTCAATATTTTACTCGGATGGTACAGACAGTGTAGCACAAAAAAACTGAGACGTTTAAGAGAAATTAAAAGTAGTACAGGTATAAAACCTAAAAATTAACATCAGATATCTGAATACCGAATTTTATCACAATATTCAGAAAATATCAAATAATATTGAAAAAAATATATATATATATATATATATATATATATATATATATATATATATATATATATATATATATTTTTTACTTTTGACACCCTGTATGTCAGTTAATATCAACTTTTATACTGAGATAAGTTTGGGTATTCCATTCTCCAGTTGAATTTTGGCTCATTACTTAGGAACATCCCCTGTAGAAAGATCAACGAAAATATGTAATTTGGTTTTTATTTATTTCTGACTTTTCTCTAAAATGCTATAAAAAACTAAAAGCACTGCATATTTTGAATACGATGTTTCGTCTTTAGTTTAGTCACTTAGGAACGGTTTGCTTTTAAGATAAGTCACATGGTGCTAAGTCCAGACTATACATAGGATAACCCAATAACTGGTTTTTAATAAATGGTCTTTATAAAAATAAGAATAACAGCTCCCTTTTCTAAAAAGAATGAGCCTTCACTTTGTACTCTTATAAGGAACTACTATACTAATAGAGAAAGCAGATAATGTCAGGAATTTGAATTTTGTTCTCAAAGTACTTATTTATTTTTGTTGATTGCTCTTTCAGGTACAATGAAATGTCAAATCCGAAATTCATATATGGTTCTCACTACTCCACCCCTGGTTTTGTGCTGTATTACTTAGCAAGATTGTACCCTCACTATGTACTGTGTATGCAAGGAGGACGTTTTGACCACTCAGATAGAATGTTCAACTCTGTAGCTGATGCATTTAAAAACTGTTACGGAAACATGTCTGATTTTAAAGAGTTGTTACCGGAATTTTATGATGTAACACAAGAAGGTAGGATACAGGTAACAAAATAGGTTTGTGTTGGGTTTTCATCTTTTTGTGTTATTTTTGATCAGTTCACGAAGCCTCAAGGACTTACATATGGTGGTTATATTATATTTATATTCGCGTTGGTTTTATGGACTCACAGCCCACTTATAAACCAGGGTTTCTTATCGGAGGTCCACGGACCCCTGGGCGTCCGTGGGTTATGTGTCAGGGATCGCGGTAGCTCAGTTAAACTTTAAGATTATTCTTATCAGGACATTATTTAACCACGAAGCAATATCAAGCCACGGTTTAGCTAGCAAATTAAATTATAATTAATACATACAGTCACGAGAAGATCAAGTTTTATACTTTTATTTCAATATAACGCCTACCAACCCAAAGAAACAAGGTGCTTCACTGTGTGACTGTGAAGCAAGATTCTCAGTTATGGTTTCAATAAAAACAAAAAATTGGAATATATTGAATGTAGTAGATGACATGTGGCTTGCCTTGTCGAAGGCTATTCTACAATTTAACGTACGTATTAAAGCCAAGCAGCAGCATCTTTTTCATTAATATTCTAATAACACTAATTAATAAATATTTTATAAATAGGGCGTATTTTCTTTTCTAAAATTTCTTTGGCAGGGGTCCATGGAGCTATTAAATACTGTAAAGGGATCCGTGACTGCAAAAAGTTTAAGAAACCCTGCACTAAAGAAAAGATTGCAGGAATAAATATTTAGTATTTTTTCTGGTTGTCCGACGGACATACATTAAAGCCAACCACTCGTTTTTTGAAAAACTTGGTCGACCTAGTCCACAAATATAATAAAAAAATATATATAACGAATGGTCGCCAGCATTTACCAAGGATACCGACAGAGTAGACACTACGCCATTTATATTTTGATTTTAAAGCCAAACTGAGCAATTAAAAAAAACAGCAATTTTTTGTTAATAAGAAGTTATTGATACTGTTGTTGCATGGGGAGCAAGAGTAATTTTATAAAACACGTTACTTTGAATCTCTTAAAGAACTAATAAAAAAGCAATAAATTGCAAAAATAATAACAATAACTATTAGTTAAAGATTTACTTTAACTAAAATGAATAAAAGTGACCAATAAAATACTTAAATTCATAGATATTTTCTCTTTTTACCAGGGACAGAGTGATTTTACACTTGGACAAATAAAAGTTGATTGACCCAAATAACATTTTTTATTCAGAAATTGATTTTTTTAACGTTACGTATAATAAATGTTTATTTTTGATATTATGCAATGTTGCAAAAACCTTTTTTTAATATTTAGAAATTTTCCTGTGCTGGTATTTCTATTCAAATTCAAAAAATTGGTAATTAAAGCGGTAATAAAATGCTAATACAAAACGTTTTTTTGTTAGACATAATATGAGTAATGTTATTCAATGTTTTTAAATATTCTATTAGTCCGGGAGGTAGCAACGTCGGCAGAACAAGAATTTTAGGTTGGCTGCTTTTTTGATGTGGTTCTCCCTCCTAGGGTAGATCCTCGGCTGTCTGGCTGGCGATAGCGGTTGTGGCGCCCAGCTTATGGATGGTGGAGGGGAGGATAACCATCTTTATGGCGGACAAGTTGAAAAAGTGGCCATCGGAATGTAGCAAGTTGGGATGGCGCCACAGTAGCCAGTGGAGGGATTTTGGTATTTCTTCCCTTTTTTATTTTGTATCTATCTGTCCTTTTTCATTTTGTATCTCACTCTAATAATTCATGCTCATTGGTTAAAAAATCTCCTCTAACAACTGTGGCTTGCTCCTTTCGACGGACACTTTTTAAAACATTCAAATGGTTATCCTCCCTTCCACCATCCATAGCCCAGCTGTAACCTTGACATTTAGAGCTGTCACTAATATGTCAAAAAATGCATACCTTGGTCATATATGATCGTTCCAAGTTTCACCAAAATGTACCGAACGGACGACTGTATAATTAGCAATGATAAAAGTGTCTGGCAGTCAAAGACAAGAAATTGAAAATTAGGTTTCTTAAAATGTTTTCAAAACCTTGGATTATGACCTGTACAGGTAGGATGCGAACTAATAAACGCAACCACTACCGCCAGCCAGACAGCCCAGGGTCAATCCAAAAGAGGAAGAAAACAACATATCAAAAATCAGCTGACCTAAAATTCTTTTCAAAAACGTTTCTACCTCCTATACTATATGTTTAGTAAGTGGCTTCCAGTTTTGTAGTTATGTAAAATGAATATTAGGATATTGCGGATATATTAATCTATTAAATAACACTTTTAATATTTCCAGGTAAATTCTTGCTGAATAGTTTAGGCATAAACTTTGGCCACAGACACAACAACGTAAAAGTGGGTGACGTCGAACTTCCCCTTGGGCCGAAAACCCCAGACATTTCGTGGAGCTTTTACGAAACGCGTTGGAAAGCGATATTGTGTCGAGTAGCCTGCACAATTGGATAGATCTAATTTTCGGGTACAAACAGAAGGGAGAGGAGGCAGTTAAAGCAAATAATTGTAAGTTCGTTAGTCCGTATAATTGAATATTTGCAGACTGGCCTATCTGAGTGATCTAAATGCCAATATTAAAAATACCCATAGATCAAAGTCATTAGCAAAGAATGCAATGCTGCACATACGGGTATCCTTAACCACAAGAATAAATATATTAACCAGAAGGATATCTCTTTTACCTTGAGTGGCGCAGGCTGTGACCTTCGAGGGCTACTAAACCGAAATTCTAAACCGAAATTGCCAGTGCAGTAGTGAAAGGCGAAGCAACGACTCGGTAACGGTCAATGTATTTTATATAGTTTATTGCGATACGTTTTATTTTTCTGGACTATAATATTCTGTTTAGTGATTTTTAATTAATTACCTATCATGGAAGAAGAAAGAAAAAAGTAGGCCTTGTTTGCAGTTTTAAAAATTTTCCAATTAATTATTTAATTAAGCCATAAACAAGCAAGCAATTATTTAATTAAATTATTTGGTAGAGTTAGATTATTCCATACACTCAAATGTATAAACAAGAATTTCAAAAATGTTAAAAATAGAAAAATTGTCATATGGAAAAATAAATAGACACTTGTGTAAATTATACAATACATATTTTAAAAAACTAAAGCGTATCCAGAGTAAATATTATGATAGAAATGCCCAACGATTTTATTATTTGTCTGATCAATACCCCAGATTGATGAGAAGATTGGTGCGATCTGGTAGCTAGGACTTACTGAATTATTTTTTAGCTTTTAGTACAATAAAACCGTTTGACATAAAAAGTTTTTTTACATAATTTATTTTCAAGTTTTTAGTTTTGTTGTTAGTTGATACTTCTCATTCTATTGAGTTCGCCTTACTATAACTAACCAGAACTAACCAACGATTCTATATTGAAGTAGTTGTGGAAAATATGTAATTCGCCATTTTGCAGCAGCGTCCATCTTGAATTTTATTTTTTTATAGTGCGCTCTCTATTCTACCAACCAAGCCCTTTCATTTGATACATATTGAGGTAGTTGTGAGAAAAATATGTAATCCGCCATTTTGTGGCGGCGGCTATTTTGGATTTTAATTTTTTATAGTGGGTTCTATTCTACCAATCAAGCCCTTCCATTTGATACCCATATTGAGGTATTTGTGAAAAAATGTAATCCGCCATTTTGTGGCGGCGGCCATCTTGATTTTTTTTTATAGTGAGCTCTATTCTACCAACCAAACCCTTTCATTTGATACCCATATTGAGGTAGTTGTGAGAAAAATATGTAATCCGCCGCTTTGTGGCGGCGGCCATTTTGGATTTTAATTTTTTTATAGTGGGTTCTATTCTACCAATCAAGCCCTTCCATTTGATACCCATATTGAGGTATTTGTGAAAAAAATATATAATCCGCCATTTTGTGGAGGCGGCCATCTTGGATTTTATTTTTTTCATAGTGGGTTCTATTCTACCAATAAAGCCCTTTAATTTGATATCCATATTGAGGTTGTAGTAAAGTAATATGTAATCCGCCATTTTGTATCGGCGGCCATGTTGGATTTACAATCATAAAGAATATGTTATATTGTATTGTCATCAAGACTACTTTTACATCCTTGTGAACAATTTCCAATTAGTTATTTAATTAAATGGTTTGTTACAGTTAGACTATTCCATACCCTCAAATGGATAAATAGAAACTTCAAAAATATGAAAAATAAAAAATTGTCATATGCGAAAATAAATAGACACATTTCATAATAATTATTAATATATCTCAATACGACATATTATTAAAGCATCTGTTTTATTTGATTGCATAGATGTTATAAAATGCATTATAATAATATTAAAATATATTTTTAAGAGATAGGCGCCTAAACATGTTAATTTCTTAGGTACGCTCATGAAACGCCTGCAAAATATGCAGTTCGAGGTCATGAGACGCGCTAGGAGACATCAAAGAAGCCGCCTTCGAGATATCCTTCTGGTTAATATATTTATTCTTGTGCCTTAACTTTGGACGTCATTTGAAATCGCTAGGGTGAAATTGGCATTGGGATATCATAGTTGAATATTAGCACTGCCACTTAGAACATATTAGTGGCGGCCGGTATTAAAGGGCACAAGGGAACGTACCCACCCTTCAAATAAACAAAAAACAATGATTTTGTTAAATATAATTTAATTTCACATATTTAATATAATCCCATTAAAACACTTTTAAACACTCTGCTTAAAACTTTCTTCTAAATTACTCCTTGCTGCCGAACGATGCAACACCTGAATATCAAAAGTTTCTTCCCAAGCCGGGGAACGCGAGAACTCTGCCCGCTTTGTCCTATGTATTTGGCTTACGTGACATTCGTCTCCTTTACGCGAAAATAATATAAGGAAATGGGCACAAATTTACGTGTCTCCACTTGGCTCCAGGGTCCTAATTCTCGAGCATAAGAGAACACTCGATCACATCGCCAAAATGATCGTTCATTTCCCGGGGTGTTTTCCTTACAGTCGCGTCATGGGAGCAGTCGTTTGCGTTCAAGAATACCTAGTTAAGCTTTTCGCCCCGCCCACTTTTCTCATAAGAACGCTGTTCCCCAGTTTCAAGAATATGGACCCTGGCAGAACTCGATGGTCAAACGGTAGTGTACGGTGGAATTTTAGCAATATTTATTGTTGATTCGTTTAATTTTAAGAAGTATAGTTAAGTATGTTGAGAGTTATGTGATGTAATATGTGATAATTTAGAAATCGATCCACAACTCGAAATAAATGCGGTGCAGTTTCTACTATAAAGCCGCAAATTGAGAGGCGTCTAACGCGTGCGATGCGAGAAACTATATCACTGTCACAAAAATCAACGTCTTTTGGGTAGACGCGTCGTTTTACGCTGTATAATTTAATTTTATAAGTTACAAAAGTACGTGCTGTTCTGCGTCGCGTCGCACGGGTTATACTTGTCTCAGTTTGCGCCTTGTCTTAAAAAGAAACTTTTAATTAAACAAAAAGGAAGACCTACTCCCGATCTTCAAATTAATTATGCATCTACTAGTAAAATTAGAACATACAATAGAGTTTTTAATAAGAAGATTTATAAAAAATACGGCTGGATGTGTGGGTGTTCGGTTACAAATAAACTGTTTGTTTTATTTGTTTATTGTTTAATAAAGAAATAACAGCGTGAACTAAACATGAGGTAAACGATCTAAAATATAAAGCAGAAAAACATTATATACAGGGCATCCATGATTTCGTAGCAAAGTGATCAAAGTATTCTGCAGTAAGAAAAATAGGCGAATGGACTTTCTTTTTAAATAGAGAGTAAGCTTTAAATACATTTTATTATTTTTTTTTTTACTTGTGCCCTCCCACTGAAAAAGGTCACGATCCGCCACTGGAAGATATTAATGGGAAAAACAAATTTTTCTATTTTGTCTCTTATTGTTAGATCACTTAGCTGGGCCGCTCTTCATATTTATTTTTTTCTTAACAAATTGTGGGGCAGCTCTATCTCTGTTCGTTTTTAATTGTAAACTGATTACACTGTGTATATTTTTAGTATTTTATCACTTATGTTACGAAGGAAACGTTGATCTCGATTCCATTGAAGATTTGAACGAGCGACACGCTCTGGAAGTACAGATAATGGAATTCGGTCAAATACCCAAGCAAGTATTTACGGTGCCTCATCCGAAAAGAAAGGTTGGACCGCCGATTTTGACTGAGCCTTATCAAATAGAGACTGAAGATACTTCCCTGGAAGGTAAAATAAATTGTTTTTTTACGATATCGTATCTTATAAAAGGAATATCATATGCCTGTGTGCACACACTCTCACTCAAGTATCAATAAGTAATTTTACCACTTTTGATCCGAAAAATTACCAAATTTAATTCCTTCTAACAATTCTTTACAGAGCAACGCACACTGCGACCCTTGCATCTTTTTTACAGTCCATCTGGAGAGGCCCCAGCCTTCCACTTTATTGCTTTCTTTTTCCCTAAAGTGTCTAGGCTGTAAAACTGTAAAGGCTTTCAGCCTTTGTCGACAAAGATAAGAAAAAAAACGTGCGTAGAAACCTTAATATCTAGAAAATTTTTGTTTAAGGTACCTGGAAGCATCTGACCGATCTGCAACTACAAACGAGTTTTAATAGTCACAAAAATACCATAAGCCATCTGTTTATAAGCGCCGATTGCACAAGGATCACTTCAGTGGGCCACGATTCAAAATTAAAAGTGTTTTCTTTGACGCAGAATCGTCAGATTCGTAGCGCTAATATCGGAAATATGCCTCTAAGTAGCTGTGTACAGTTGCCTAATTCTAATACTTTGATTATTGGAAGTTGGGACAATCAGATGTAAGTAGAAGTAAAAAGTTATTAATTACTACGTTTTTTCCAGTAAAAAAGTGACACATTGGAGGAGTAGTGATTTCAAAATTTTCATAATAACAGATACACGAGGTAATGTAGAGTCTCACTCAGTACTTTTTCTTTTTAATCTTAAAAAACTACTTTTCTGCAACGACCCTGGACAAATTGCTGATTTTTACTTTACTGTTAGTCCCTGGCCAGTAATGAAATGGACTTCATGATAAGAACACTTTTAATACCTTTTAGGGGATTCCTTTGACGAGTCTACCACGAATATCCATGCTGCCATATATGGAAGCGGCGCTTTAACCCAGCCTGTCAATGTCAAATTTTTCGGGTGTCGGACTGGGCGAACGCGTCACTTCTTTTGTCGGATAAGTTCACCGTAATGTCATGCAATTTTTAAATATTTTGACAAAAATGGTAAGGGTTACAGTCATAAAACCATAAGGCTCAAACACATGTTTCGGGAATCGGATTAGGTGGGTTTCGTTACTATAACCCTTATGATTTTTGGCACAATGTTTAAAAATTCCATGTTAAACATTGTGGTAAACTTGTCCGACAGAAAACGTGACGCGTCCGCCCAGTCCGACACCCCAACATTTGACATTGACAGTCTGGGTTAAAGCGCCGTTTCCATATATGGCGGTATGAATATTAGTGGTAGAGTCGTCAAAAGAAACTCCCCTAAAAAGGTTTAAAAAGTGTTCTTATTAGGCTGTTGAATATAATTACAGTATTGCGAGTGTTGCGCTCGGTTGTGTGGATAACTTTAAGGACTTGGGTGTAATATTTAGTAAAGATCTTAGTTTTAATAAGCATATTGACAGTATAGTTCTTAGAGCCACTAGAATGCTTGGCTTTGTTCGTCGAATGTCTTCTAATATTTGTGACATTAGGGCTATAAAATCTTTATATAACAGTTTGGTTCGTAGTGTTCTTGAGTATAATAGCATTATCTGGGGTCCTAAGTACAATTGTCATATTCATCGTTTGGAACAAGTTCAGAACAAATTCGTAAAACTGCTTTTGTATAAATTAAGATTTCCATATAAAGAACTACCATACACAATTCGTATTCAGTTAGCTGGGATTGATTCCCTTGAAAAAGAAGGCACACAGCTATGGCATTTCTGTATAAACTTTTAGATGGGCAAGTATGTTGTAGCCAGCTGCTATCAAAGATTTGTTTGAGAATACCTAGTAGGTTTACAAGATGTAGAGATTTGTTTTACATTCAACCACCAAAGGACTAATTATGGATTTCAGCGTTTTTCTGATAGACTCATGAATAACTACATAAAGAATTTTCAATCTTTTGATGTTTTTGGTTATATTAGTTTTAATTCTTTTAAAAGACATGTTAATTGCGAATATTAAGACTGTAATGTAATGTAAATTTTTGTACTATTTGGAGTGTGTACTCTGTAAGTATTGTTAGTGTAAATAAATAAATATATAAATAAATAAGTCCATTTCATTATTGGCCCAGGGACTATGTGTTGAAAAATAATATCCTGGAGTTTTACTGTATTAAAGTATATTGAATTTTTTTAGTCTAATATACGATCTGGACTATGGGAGGGTAACCATAGACGTTCTAGCCCACGAAGATGCTATAACATGTCTGGCATTTGGCCTTAAATCTCACCTTTTGATCTCAGGTAGCGGGGACTGTTCTGTCAAAGTTTGGAAAGGAGTCGGTGGTGACACAAAAGATTTTATTATACAGTGTCTTCATAGACATCTGGACCATAATTCGGCCGTAGTATGTGCCTCTTTTGATCCGTAAGTAATATTTTTACAACCTTTTTAAATAAAAGTATTTTGTTACAAATTTTTTAAACATCTTGTAATATTTATTTAAAAGATTTAATTTTTATTTTAAGAGAAAATTCGCATCTCTCTGTTGGAACAGAGGACGGGGAAATCTACATATGGGAAACCCTGGACTTTACAGTATTTAAAAAATATGACATAAATGCGGGAAAAATCAATGCGATGGACTATAGTCCTGATGGGCAAAAATTGGCGCTGGGTACTGAGAATGGATCGTTTCAAGTATTAGATGTCAATACAGGTATACCAATCAAAGTTTTGTTCCAGAGGGTGTTTTAATTTTGGCGCCCAATAATTCAAAAAAAAATAAGTTTTACAGGTGAAAAAAGGTAAACAGTTTCTAAAAAAGAGTTTTAAAAATGCTCTCTAAGATAGTAAAAGCTTAGTAAAAACCACGGTTAGTTTATATTTATAAGGTTGCGACACATCCTCAACTTTTAGGCGGATCGAGGTCGGGTACGCAATGACGGGCACTCCACGGGAAAAGTTGGCAAGACTGGGTAAAATCAAAGCTGATAATCAATCCAGTGGCGTCTAGAATTTGCGCATTTCATTTTGCATTGTTTTGGAAGTGATATTTGTTGAAAGATGTAATTCCAAATGTTTTTATTTAAAGTAAAACCATTTACAACTTAATAATAATTAAAAACTGTTGTGTAAACGGTTGTTGTACTAATACAATAAACTGTATTTCTCCGGCACTGAACAACATGGCCGAAAAATGGGAGATGTGACGTTATAACACGTCAAAGCAATATGGCCGAATATCGCGACCCTATATAGACCGACTTTGAGTAAAAACTAGAATTCCAATGATGACATCATAATATGTTTTTACTGAGTTTAAAATCTGGATTTTTTTGTCTAGAGATTCAAAATTATTCTTTAAAATTAAGTTGTCTAACAATGTAAAAAAATATGTTTTTTTTAGGAATGCCAGTTTTTAGCAAAACTTTAAAAGCAAAAATAACCTCTTTAAAATTGGAGGGGTATTTACTAGCAATAGGCTGTGATAATGGCGTCCTATCACTGTGGGACATGTTTGAAGTAAAAATTTTATTAGAAGTACAGGCTCACAGTGGTAAGTATACATAGGGTAAATTTTTACAGAATAGTATGGTGGCTCAAAGGAAAGGGGTTCTAAAGTATTGTTACAGACTTTCAAAAATGTGTTTAGGTTAGAGAATTTTAGAGAGTTAGGATCATTCAATTTAGTTTGTTAATTTATTTAAATAATTTACCTTAATTCTTCCAAGTTCTTTCATCACTTTCGAAGGTTTCCGAAAACGTCCTAATTATCCATTAAGAACATTTATGCCATCCTGTATTACGAAATTTTCGCGATATTTCTCGAAAATTCTAGATCATTCTTTACTCTTCCACCATACTATAATAAAAGGGCGACGGGAAACCTCCGATCGATTAGTGTAGATTCGACTTTTGTGCTGTAAGCTTCGAGACATTGACAAGTGAAGATTTTGTCGTTGTTGTAACCATAATTACGTTCCATTGTTAATAAAGGTATAAAAACAAAGACACGTGTTTTTATACTAGGTGTTTCGGAACAGTATTTAAAATTTTCTATGCATCGCCGGGCGGGACATAGGAAATCCCATGTAATTTTTAATTGGGTCAATTATTCGCTCCCTAATTATTTCAGAGAAAAATTCTATTAAAGTTTATTGAAGAGCATGCAAATCTACGTCCATGGTAAAAATTTTAGATTTTTCGGTTTACCCGTTTGCTAGTTAAATGCTAATATATTTTTAAAAATTCTTACATTATTATCGCCTCATATTTATGAACAACAATAAAAATACCAGTTAGCGTGACATTACGTTGTCATTTTGAAATATCAAAAAATCGCACAGTGAAAAGATTAAAGTTGTATTTATACAAACGAATTAAGTTAAGTTAAACTAAACTAGAGTAACAAATTTCAAGAAGTTATGACATTTATAATATTTACATGTTTCAATAAATTATTACAATAATTAATATGTTGGAAATAAACTTCAGATTTAAGAAAATTTTTAAATATTCCTCCATTGACCGCTAAACAATAGCCAGACGTTCATAAAATTGTCTTCTTACATTGGCTAGCTGGTAAATTGAAATTTGATTGCATTCTGCAGAAATAGCATTTTTAACTCATCTAGATTAGAGTAATTTTTATCCTTGTAGATCAAGCTTTTTAAATGGCCTCAGAGGAAGAAGTCATTTGGCGAAATATCAGGAGACCTGGCTGGCCAATTTATGGTGTGATGTAGGCCAATAATATTTCCATTAAAAGCATTGTGTAAATATTCTTGTACAGCCAGGGTTTTATGTGCCGGGCAGCCATCCCTTTGGTACCAAATTTCCTGATTTTCCCTGGATACATCATTTAAAGCGGGTAAAATTAGTTCTTCGAGTAGTTCCAAATAAAATTCAGCATTCAAATTTTGATTAAGAAAAAATGGTCCAATAATATGTTGTCCGAAAATCCCCGCCCAAATATTTATTTTCTGTGGATATTGCGTCCTCATTTCGACAAATCTGTGTTGGTTTTCTTTGCTCGAGTATCGGTAATTTTGATGATTGGGTTCATTGTTTAACGTAAATGTGCACTCATCAGTAAAACAAATATTTCTTAAAAATTCCCTGTCCATGTTTGCCCTTTCCATCATGTCAAAACAAAATTCCTGCTGTCGTATTTCATCCCCATCCCTTAGCTCTTGATGTCTTTATATTTGTATGTATTTATGCCTTTTCAAAATCCGGAGCACTGTTGACTGATCTTTTCCTATGATATCCTGAAGTTTCCTTGTACTCACCTTTCCTTCATTTTCTTTCACGTGCAATAAAATTTCCAAGTCTCTATCATCTCTTATATTTTCTTCTCTTTGATACTCCCTAGCTTCACATCTGCAGTTATTTATCACTGTGCCTTTGGTCTCAAATTTTTGATAGTCCTATTGACTGTTGATTTTCCGGGTATCTGTCTATTCGGATACTGAGCAGCGAACATGTCTGACACCTTTTGGTAACTATTTCCTTGATAGTACCATTTAATCATCAATTCTTTTTCTTCAGTTGTATAACTCATGGTTAATCTTTTTGTTCTACGATTTTTTGATAATAATAAAGCACTAAATTTTAAAATGACAACGTTATGTCACGCTAACTGGTATTTTTATTGTTGTTCATTAATATGAGGCGATAATAATGTAACAATTTTTAAAAATATATTAGCATCTAACCTAGTAAACGGGTTAACCGAAAAATCTAAAGTTTTTACCATGGACGTAGATTTGCATGCTCTTCAATAGAATTTCTCTCTAAAATAATTAGGGGAGCCAATAATTGACCCCATTAAAAATTACATGGGATTTTCTATGTCCCGCCCGGCGATGCATATGCATATTTCAAATGCAGTAAAATTGTTTTTCAGATTTTTCCGGTGTGACTATGTGCTTAAATAATATACTTATTATATTCATGTTTCAATAGTATTAAAATGTAATAAATCATTTTAGGAGGCATACAAACAGTGGATATATCAAAAGATAGAAGTATTATCGCTACTGGTAGTCAAGATAAAGTTATTAAAGTTTGGAAACCTAGCTCTGGTGGTAACCACGATATTTCATAGCAATATATTTCGTTTAATAATAAAACTCAAAAATGCATTTTTATCATCAAATATTTTTACATGATATTATTTTAGATCTGTGCTGTGTGGTTAAGGGTATCTTATGATATTTTTACATTAAGTCTTTATAGCTTTAAAAGCATAGTATTGTGATATCTTAGGTACTTAGAATTTAATATACTGTTTTTATTTATGTAATAGTGTATTTTATTTAAGTTTTTCCATGCAGAAAGTCTTCTATTGCCTGGCTCTTCTTAGCGCAACTCGAAGCAACTTTACTCTTTAGTTGATTTTTGGTGAGTTTGAAGAAACGCCAATTGTCTTCATTAAAATGAAAGTCATATCCTTTAAAGGTATAACCAATGCTGAAGGGTTGCTCAGCTTCTTGTTAAGCCTCATCTTGTTTATGGAGCTG
Source organism: Listronotus bonariensis (assembly GCA_014170235.1). Classification (NCBI taxonomy): domain Eukaryota; kingdom Metazoa; phylum Arthropoda; class Insecta; order Coleoptera; family Curculionidae; genus Listronotus; species Listronotus bonariensis. Next base: position 182,984 of record JACEGR010000910.1, on the reverse strand, counting down.
GCAAATAGCTTCGTATAAGTGCCAAAAAAATATATTTTATACAACCCTCGAGCATGTACTTACTAGAGGCACAGGCGTACGTAAGGAAGAAAGAACATTGTACTTTTTTCGCTCCGCGTACTAATTGGTCGAGGAAGATGGGCAAATCACCAATCCATGCGAAGCGAAAGAGAAAGGAACTAGACTTATTTTTTATACGTAAGATAACATTCAAGAACGTATTTCAATCCTCCAATGTATTATATGAAATGTGTCAAAGGCAAATTTATTTGCTGTATATGTTGGACTTGTGGTTGGACCTAGTCAGGACTACGCATTGACTGCGCATATGTTTTAAATGGTGCCGAAAAACCACTGTAGTGTAACGTAGTAGGGTAAAAATATTTCTTTCAACACTCACTTGTTGATAAATAATTTTTATTGCCAGACAAGTTGGTATGAAAATATATTATTTGCCGGCTAGTGTATCTGACACTCATGGTTTTCGGCAGTTTGACACATCTCCCATGATGCATTGCAGGACTGGAATACCTTCTTTTTACTTCTATGCTGCCATCTATTCGGAAAGTAACAAAAGTACTAATTGTCAAAATCACCGGCTGACATTGACATATGTGTCATAAAATGGTATTTTGTAATTGTGATTTTATGATAAATGGAAGTCAATAAAACCGAGGGACGTGTAACTTTTTAGCTAAATTTGTTAATTGGTAATTTGTCCAATGTGTTTATTTAATTTGTACGGTGTAGCTTAGTAATTCATATTTTTAGACTAGCGAAATATGGTGTTATAGTGTCATAATTTTTATAACAATGTTCGCATCTCTAAAAAATAAAATTCGGGAGGAAACTGGCAGTGATTTAGGAAAACTGACTGCAAAAATCACTTCTAGCACTGTCCAGAAAATAGAAAATTTAAGGGGAAGGTCACATCAAGGGTCTACATCAAGCTTAAATTCAGTTGTTTCATCAGGTAAGGCCTCGGGTAAAGTTAACATATGATATGCCCACATAGCCACTTGCCAATGTAGAAATGTTGGTGCAGTACTATAAATGAGTTATAATTTATTTATAATTTAATTACAATTTTTGTATGTTTTAATGTAGGGTATTTATAGACATACCAAGTATGTATATAAAGGAATTATTGATAAACACAAAAAAACATGTTATTATATTGTTAACAATTACTTTGATTCATTCTATTTATTACCAATGTAGTGTCCAGGTCAGCTGGCTTTTTAGATCTTTTAATATCTCATCAGAACTGATTTAAATACCAGTTACAATTCCACATAATAATTCTTGTCACTCCAAACTAGTTAAAATGTTATTTTGATAAAATCTAACTATATACACACTACACTAATCTGTAAATTGATATATCACATAACAAAATTTGATTTTTTTATATGGCTGTTAATTGACTCTTCAAAAATAAGTCTAAAGGCAGTTTTACTGTTTGATGGAAATGAAAAACGGTCAGTTTCTGTAGATCATGCTGTAAAGATAATTGTTGTACAATTAAAATGAATATAGAAACCTATAAAAAAATCTATTTAAAAAATCTTTAGGAAGGCAGAAAAGGATAATATTTAAAAATAAATCCATTTATAACCTACAATGAATGTTATGTTAATATTGAGGTTAATGTTAAGTAAATAATTTTTCTTTCAGATGGCTTTCGGGAAGAAGGCCCAATTGAACCTGAGGAGCTTAAAAGAAGAATAGCTAAAATTGAAGCAGAGTTTTTAAGAAAACTTGAGCAAAAAGAGCATGATTGGCGAGACAAACTAAAGGAACAGGATAGAAGATTGCAAAGCATTGAAAAAGAGAAAGATGAAGCTTATAAGCAAATTTCAAATTTAAAAGCGGCATTAAAGAATGCTGAAGGTAAGTTATAATATAATTTAACATGTGGATATCCTAATGTAACTTTATACTCAAAAGGGAAATAATATTGATGGCCTGTTATTCTAAGTAAAACATACAGGTTTATTGAATTAATTCTTTTTTTTTTTTAATAATTTTTCATATATGATGTCATTTTAGATCTCAAGCAAAAAATATTAGAATATAAGGAAAACTCGGATCAGCTAGAAACTTTTCAATCTCAGGAATTATCTAAGGTAAAACAGTTAGTGCTAGAAAAAGATAAAGAACTTTCAGAGAAAACTACGGCTTTAAAAGAGGCGACTAATCAATTAGAGAAATTAAGAAATGAAATAGGCCGCTTGAGAAGGCAGGAAGAAACATTGAGTGATGTTCAGGTAAGTTAGGATTGGTCCTTTTACATTTATTGTAAGAAAAATACACAAGGTTTTAGCTAAATTTTTATAATTTTATTTATTATTTTTTACTATTGGTTTTACAGGGAGTATCAGAAGTTATTCTTGTAAATGTTTATAATATAAGGTGTTATTTACAGATAAAATGCCAGATAATTACTAAAAGTGTATCGGCAGCACACGCAAACAAAATAAATTATATTTGTAAAGAGTACTTACCATTGTTAACATACCATATATATTTTATTTATTTCAAGCAGTTTCAACAACGCGTTTTTTTGTATTATCCTCAGTATTTCCATACTTAAAAAATAATCTATTTTAAAAATCCTAGGATTTTTCCTATTGTTTATTTTTTTATGTAAGAATAGGTACTTTTATTTTACTTTTGTGCTGTGAAATGTTATAATATAAAGTATTACTCTTTGATTTAGGCTCATGCGCTATTAAGTGCACTGTTGCCAGTATAAATTGAAACACCCTATATTTTATGTCAGCATTAAAAATGTTTTTTTTTAAGCTTTACAAAAATATCACATTTAATTTATATATCTTTAATAGTTTTCAAAATATGACAACTTAAATCTGAAAAACACTAGATGTAATTTCCATTATATCTACCTACAGCACTAAGGTCAGACTGTAGATGTAAAGGAAATTATATCCAGATTTAAATGGCCATATTTCCGACTTTATTAAAGATAGATATATCAAAGTTGGTATTTTCGAAAAGCTTTTTAAAATACCTTTTTAATGGTGACATAATATACAGAGTGCCCCGTTTAAAAAAAGTCTCCTCTTTATTTTTCTTGATTTTTTAATGTCCATTTGTTTCTTTTTTATGCAGGACGTTTTTTTCTATTCTTTCTGGTTGTAGTTAAAAGTAGGTGGCAAAATATAAATCAAAGCAATTTGTATTAAAATTGATTCTCATTTGAAAAGTTTTCATAAAGATTTTGTGAAAGTTACATTGTGTCTTTAGTATCACAACTATTTCTGTTCTAGAATTTTAAAATCAAAGAGTCACAGTAATGCTGGATTTTGCGCACAGCGAGTTTTTTTAGAACAGTAAAAAAATTGAAAATGTATCATTATTGGAATATTTCCTGTGGTAAAATAAAACATGGTTTTTCTTATAATCCTGTTTTTATTTTATTTATTATTGTTTTGTGTATACACCTTAAATACAAAAATACACTTACGCTTCCTCTCACTTGTGTGCGTGCTATTCTGTTTATCCACTTGTTCATCCTAAGATGCTTCGGGGGCGAGCCAGGTATGTGCTTAACGCTTTTCGAAAACTTCACCCTGACATAACCTCAAAACCAACCGTATTTCAGGACGATCTAGAAGCCTTGCGCCATTCCTCGTCAAGAGACTTAGCGCACCTAGCGACGGAGTTGGCAAAAAGTGAGCAAGAACGCAAACATTTAGCTGACTTAGTAGTGATCTTGCGCGAGAGTAATAATAGTGGTTCTACGGCAGATGAAAGAGTAGCTTCCGAGAAGAAATTGTTGGAACAGAGGTTAGAAGAGGTGCATCTGCACTTAGCGGATATCAAGACGTCGTGGAGTGATAAGATTGCTTCACTGGAAACTCAGGTTAGTGCTTTTTAATTATTTACTATAAAGAGGGTATATTAGACTCAGATTAATGAGCAATCAATTACTTAACTAGATATGGAGTGTACAGTGTTCAATAAGTTTTTGTTCACTAAGACTTTTTAAATAACATTATCTCTCTAAGAAAAGAATCTCAAAGACTAAAAAGTTTCCCACACAGATCATTGGCAATATCACGAAAGAAGAAAATACGAAAATTGACTAAAGCTGATATTATTGCCAGAAAAAAGTTGCTCCTTTATGTCATGAATTGGCATAGGTTAGATTCCGATAGCTTTTAAGTTATAGAAATATAATAATAACCTTTTTTCATTTTACTTAAAAAAGTCGCGCAAAAAAATAAAGCGCTCTTGTGAAATTGAAAACCATAAGATATGCCACTTCGTGATATTGACGATGATATGAACTTCTTGATATGTTTGGACAGCCAAAAATCAGAGGGAGCTTGATCTGGTAAAAAGTGTTGATGTTGCAATAATTCTTACTTTCAATTCCTTTATTCTTGTTTTGGTATTCTAAGCTGTATAGAAGGATGCCTTATCTTCATATAATATTGGGATAATTTTGATATCATATTTTATTAGTTAGGAAATAATTGATGAACCTGATGGCTGATTTGTGGGCCCTAAGGCCTCAGACACTATACTAAGCGTTGACCGGAAAATGTGATAACGCTCACGCTTAGTATCGTGTCTGAGGGCTAACTCGTTTCAATGTCAAAATACTTGGTTTACACTACTCCTTAGCCTTTTGCTTTGATTCAGAATCATGTTGGTAGACCCCTGTCCTATGTATGGTGATGAAACGACTCACAAAGTCTTTTTATTCTTTCTAAAACCCTCGCAAGTTTTATTCATGTGCACTCAATTTTTTAAAACCCAAAACGTTGGCCCGAAATATTGCTTATACTGTTCAATAAGAATCTTTCACTAAATCTGCGATTTTTCAACAATATATCCTGTATTTTTGCTTCAATTTATAATATTGATGCAGTTTTTGAACATGAATAGTATAATACTATTTTTCATTGAAAAATATATTAACACATAAACTTTTAAACACCTATAACAATACATTTAATATATCTACAATCACACGTATTCATATAAAAGTACTACTATTTTTAAAAAAGAAAAATGTGAGACTAATAGCGCCATCTTTTAACGAACGCCAAAACTTATTAAATAGCTGGTTATATTCGCAGTAGGTATATAAACCCAGATAATTCATGAAAAGAAATTATATATTTTAGGTTGGAAGGTTAAGCCGACAGGCAGCTGAAGAAGGCGCTGAGCGGCGCAGAGCTGTCGAAGATCGAGAGAAGCTTCTCGATAAAATAAGACAGCTTGAAGCTGAACTGGAATTTAACAAAATGGAGTTGACCAATAAAGAGACAAAAATAAAAAGACTGACTCAGGATGTAAACGAAATGTCGATGGAATTGAGATCTTTACAGCAAGCTAACGAGGAAGAAATTCAATTTTTACGCACGGAACTCGTGAGTCGAGATGAATAATAGGGGATACTTTGAGAATATTTTAAATTTTTTTCACTATTTTGTTTTTGTTTTTTTTTATTTTAGCACTTTGTCTTTGGTTTTCTTATGGCTGTTTTTGTTTATTATATATTTTATTGGTAGTTTTAATTAGCTAGTATGAGATTTGCCAATTTTTATTGCGAAATATTTAAACAATTAAGTTATGATTCCAAATATAGTGGCAGACTGCAAACCGCCGATGTAAGCGCCAGAACGTTATACTTATTTCGCTTTTGCCTTAAAGACTAACGAGTGGCGTTGCTGGTAATGTGAATGGCTCAGTCGCTTGCGTCGACGGTTTACAGTCTGCCGCCGTTTTGAAATCGTACTTTTAAGGTACGGCTCCTAGGACCGCGGCAGACAGCAAACCTCCGACGCAAGCGCCAGAGACATTCACATTACCAGCAACGGTACTCGTTACTCCCTAAGGCTAAAGGGACATGTGAAAGGCTCTGCTGCTCGCGTTGCGTCGGTGCTTAGCTGCCTGCCGCGGTCTTCGGAATCATACCTTTAAGGTTCCAAGGCCTGTGGTTGCTACTTTCGTCAGACAATTATTTATCTTTTTTCTCTACTTTAATTAGAAAATAAGTAAATATTGCTTTTAGATAACTTATCTGTCTAAGGTAAAATTTTCTATTACAAACATTTACCTATAAATAGGGTGCTCGGCTGTGTTTACCTTGGAAAAGAGATAAATAAAATGATGAAACAGTTTCTTAAATTGTGATACCAATCAAAATAATGTAAAAAATATTAATACACTACCAAGAGAATAAATATAAATCTTATCTCTATTCCTACCCTTCTTAATGTTGATTTGCAAACCTCCTTTTTTTTCTAACTGTAGACCAAAAAAAATCCTTTTTTTCCCAAAAATTATAGTTTTCCTAAATATACTAACTTATTAATGGCATATCCAGGGCCGTATTAAGGGTATGAGGCGCCCTAGGCTACAATTCCCAGAGCGCCTATTTTCCTACAAAAAAAAAAAAAAAAAAAAAAAAAAGTCCTTACCTCCATTTCAAAAAGAAAATTCTTTCCTTTTCGCGTCTATTTTGTTTTTTGTTTATATCCCTACAGAAAATTTAGTTCTAATCCCCACCCGACCTACATTTTTTAGAAACTTCCCTGTCTGGCACCTATTACTTTCCTGTCTGGCGCCTATTTTTTTATGGCGCCCTAGGCTGTAGCCTAGTCAGCCTAATGGATAATACGGCACTGGGCATATCTCTTACTTGTTTCTTATACCTATTACAAGTGCCTAGAATTTGTTGGCAAAACCCAGATTATTGTACTTGAAATATATGTAAGACCATTTTCATAGAGAAACTACATTTAGATATCAACAGCTAGTAGCATTTTTTGGATCTTTACGGTCGCCCATGAAACGTAACTTTTGTTTCGCGCAGGTGTAACCATTGGCAACCCATCCAGATCAGTGTGCGTTTCTAAGCAAACCATCTTCCTTCAGTTTTCACATAAACTTTTTTCTTGGTTCTCCCGTTTTTTTTTCTAACTGACATTGACACGGATTTGACATGTCTAATATTGTAGATGGTCACGTCTTTAAGTTTTCATCAAATAAATGCTATATAAGCAGAAGTAATTGTCAAAAAGCTTTAATTGCTTCAAGAATAGTTTTTTCCATACGTGTCCAACTTTTTGACGGCCGCTAAATATAATTTATTATTTTGGTAGTGTTTAACCTAATATTGTGTTATATGTCGATGAGAAATCTCTTAGCAGTATTTACTTTTTGTTTTAAACTATTTAAGTGTCGATTTCTTGCTTCCTAGGGCTTTAAATTGGGCTCTACCACAGCACTTGGGTAATTTTCTAAATAAATTAAAGAAAAAACTAACTTTAATTTTTAAATTTGACTTATTCATATATATGGGGCTGCTTGTACAGGATTATCCATTAAGGACTTAATAGAGCCATGCTGTGTATTAAAAAAACGTGAAATAGCAAAGTTAAACTCTGCGCACGCAATCTTAAGTGAGAAAATGTCGTTGGTTGTTAGAGCAACAACAAATAAACGTCAAAACTGACAAATACTATTTGAAGTTGATAAATATTAAAATAAAAATAAATATATGTTTCTACTTTTCTAATAGCCTTAAAGCTGCCAGTGGATGGCAGACCGGATGTATTTTATCAAATCTCATATTTTGCTCAATGACTCCTATACCTACCTTACATGAAATGAGACTTCACTAAGCCGAGCGAAGGTACCTATGACGTCACTCCAGGTAAGACAGGTACCTATCTTTGATCTAGTTCGGCAGTATTCTACCAAAGCTGCCGTTTGTACAGATTGAAGAGTAGATTTAATGCGACCAATAATAATATTGGCAGATGATTTAGCTGGTTGTAATTTCCTGGCAGACTTTCTGTTTTTTTTTTTTTTTTAAAGTCTGCCACGAAATTATAACCAGCTAAATCATCTGCCAATATTGTTATTGATCGCATTAAATTTACTCTTCAATGTGTCCAAACGGCAGCTTTGCTAAAATACCTGCCCAGCTGGGTCACATTTGGGTACCTGTCTTACCTGAGTGACGTCATAGCTACCCTCTCTCGACTTAGTGAAGCCCCATTTCATGTAAGGTAGGTATAGGAGAGTCATTGAGCAAAATATGAGCTTTGGTAAAATACAGACGGTCTGCCATCCACTTGCGCAAAGTGTCTTTCCGGCACTTAAAGCTCTAAAGGCTTTTGCGTGTGGGAAAGCATTACTTTTTGCACTTGTTAGGATAATACCCATTTTCACATTTTTACCGTAGAATACTAAAGGATAGGTTACCATGAATAACCACCAGAACTAACCAAAATTAAAGACTATCGAGACAGAGCTGTGATGTATGGCGGTTGTTTTTTTGCAACCTGTGCACGAATCAGTGGTTAAAAGCATAAAAGCCTTTTTGAATTTTTGACATTTGTGACATAACTTAGTTAAACGCGTTTGGTATCATCCACTACAATACACTACACTACACTTTTTGTTATGCCCAACAGAGCTCATATTTCTGCGTCTAATAAATTTTTTTATAGATTTGTGTATTTAAAGTAATTCCCTAAAGTGTCATTTCTCCCAATGAATCTCATGAAATGTTTACTTTATGTTAAATTTCTTTGGTTTCAATTTAAAGTTTCATAACTATTCTTCAGCATTCTACGTGAATAAAACACACAAGATGGCTCTTTGACTTTTTTAATAAAAAAACTGCCACAAGTATGGCCTCTTTGGTACTCCTTTAACCTTGTTAAAACACATATTTAATCATTATGATTTTAAAAACCTACCTATTAAGTATTCCTATTATGTTTAGTCATTAGCTTTTAAGGTTACCTATGTTATGATTTATTTTATTTAAATAAAGTTTTATTTACTGTTTTTAGCTCTTTTATTTGGGTTGTTTTAATTTTTCCTCTTCCTTTATCTTGTGTTAACCTTCTTTCTGTCTATGTTTGATTTCTAAATTATTTTTAATTACGCTTCTTTTGGGATGCAATTTTTTTTTAGTAGATTTTTAGTGTACATAAAAGGGTTTATTTTTATGACCATGTTTTAAAATGTATGATTTTTGGTATGGGTCGACTTAAGGTCCCGCCACACATAACCGCACCAATGCCGCACCGAGTCAGGATTCACAATGGTAGAGAAAAGTGGGCAGATTAATAATTCGTAAAAATGCAAAAGCACTTTTTATGCCCTTAAAAATATAAAAGCATTTTTGTCAAGCCAAGTCTATTGTTTTATGTATTATATCCCCTTGTTTAAATAAAACAGATTGTGTAGTATAGGTAGAACTGTATTACCTTATTTAGGAAGGTTTATTTTACGATCAGGTGTAATTTAAAGGGTAATATAACAGACTCTTATTACTGCAATTTTCTTAAATACAAAACTTATTGCACCGCATTCCCCTACATTTCACCAGCGAGACGCACGGCTGCAGGCTCGTTGCGGTGATGTGTGGCCAGACCTTTATTTAGTTGGCCGCACATATCCTACTACTGGACCCGATTAACTGAAGGCTGACTGATTTCGATATGTTTGGCGTAACGTCCTATTCGATATCGGATCTATATTCAGTCTACCTTCCGATAATAGCATCCGGGAATCGTGTCCGATTGTAAGATAAGAAAGACGCATGTGTGCGTCCGGCCTTATAGGATTTATGACATCGAAGCAGACATCCGATCAGATATCGGATGTATGCGTCGCGGTCATAGAAACCTATTATCAGTCGATCTTCAGATACCAGACTAGGGACAGTCTCCGAATCACGGATTTCGTAAATGAATAATCTATGGTCGATATCTTAATAATTAAAAATAAGTTGTTCTATGTCACTAAAAAGAAATGCTCATGTAGAACTTAAAATTGAAAATAAAATGGGAATGTTTCTTTTGGTAGGGGAGCCCAAGAGGGGATTTACTACAGCGCGTCAGATTAATATACCGGAGGCAACCTTATACCGGGTCAAAAACCTCCACCAAATATGAGCCCCGTATACAGGGCCGATCGTAAGAAACAGTGTATACTCCACTAATCTGACAATTTAAGAAAGAAGTAAAGAAAGCGGAGAGCTTCAAACTTTAAAAAAAGGTCATTATGACATTCTCGAGCGTGGCTATTTTTTTTTCCGAACGATTTCCGCAAGCCGAAAAAATAACAGTTTTTTTTACATATTTAAAAATGTGTGGCTGCTTCCTTCACTTATAAAAAGGTATACATTATATAACATTTTTTCTTCTTATCATCTAAGCTTTGCAATCCAATAGATCTCTATCCCATTTAGCATCATGGGCTCTCCTACTATATTTAAAATGTTTCGATTGTTCTTTTGTCACTTACATTAAAAATTTAAATTATAAAATTTGTGTAATTTATTAATAATAAAAAAATAGCTATATTACTGATTGTGGTAGTGAAATAGGTCAGTTTTAATTTCCCCAGCATAATACTTCTACTAAATCCTGTGTCACCAGGTATAGACAAAACTTCGTTTATATTTTTTCTCTATGTTTTTCTTTATTTTCAGGATGTGAAAAAAACAGAACTCAAGGTTGTGAAAAAGAATTTAGAAAACGTGGAGAGCGAGCTTGATAAAGCCGAGGAAGAAACGAGTAAACTAAAAGTTTCTGTAGATTCTGAACACATGACTAATAATTCCCTGAGGACGATCATTACGAAACTGGAAAAAGAACTGGGAGAAGAAAAAGCGAATTCATTGAATGTACAAAAAACTCTAACGAGGTTAGTAAACCCAACAGACCCATGAAAATAATATGACTAGTAAAATTTACTTTATGACAATTACAAAATTTTCAAGTGAACATAAACAACACCATTATTATCTTTAAAAGATCCAACACGACGTATCCCATGGCTCCGACCCCATAGGGCGTCGTGCGGAAGGCCATCCATATCGAAGACCACTCCTCGCGTCCGCTCGGTCAGTGATCTTCGGCCAAATTCATTGCCTCAGTAGACGAAGGGATCCAAGGACAACAGATTTCTGCATCTTCATCACCAGTTGTTCGGGTGTATTTTCACATGCTGGAATGTACCTCATTTCCCTTAATATGTTATTCTTTATGCCTCCCAAAACGCCAATTATCAGGACAACCAATCGCACGGTATACTCCGGATAGAGCCTCCGAAGTTCGCCAAGAAGATCTTGATATTTGGCTCGTTTCTCCCGTTCTTTTATATCGATGTTAGTTTCCGCTGGGGCGGAAAACTCTATTACGTACATGGTGTGGTTTGTCTTATCAAGGAGAACGATGTCGGGTTTATTTGCTTGAATTTGATGCGTTGTTGGGAACGCGTAGTTCCAGTATATGCGACAGTTGTCATTTTCCACTACCGCCTCAATGTCTCCGGGAGCAAACGGCAGTATTGCTGTTTCATCGATGCCGTAGTAATGCCTCAGGTGATAGTAAAGTACCCGAAGAGCGTCATTATGCCGATGAATGTAGCTATTGACAGCATGCACTGGACAAGCTGACAATAGATGCATAAGGGTTTCGGGTTGCTGTCGACAGGCTCGACATGCGGTGTCAAGAACGTTGGAAAATTGGCTTCGGTACACCAATGTGTTTATCACCCCATCTTGGCATGCTAGTAAGAATCCTTCGGTCTCAGACTTAAGCTCGGCGGATTTCAAAAACCCAAACGTAAGCTTTCGAGATAGATCGAGTCTATTGATGTTTCTGTAAAAGACTCCGTGCTGCGGCTTATTGATGTGATCTTCTAAGAGCATCCGTTGTTCGGCTCTTTTAACTGCAGCTGTTACAGCACTAGACTCCTGTCTTATAAGTGATTGGTCGTCATTAGAATCTATTTCAAATCTGAGACCGAATTTCTCCGCGGCTCGCTCGGCTGCCTTGAACAAAAATGCTCCAACATTGGCCATCTCATGTTCTTTTACTAACTGCAGCAGTGGATCCGTGCTTTTGGCAACCTGACAAGCAAGACTCAAAACCAAACGATCATGCATACACTCCAAGCTTAAAAGGCCGCAACCTCCCTGATGGCGTGAGAGGTAAATGCGGGAGACTGATGAGCGGGGATGGATGCTGCGGTGAAGATGCATCATTTTTCGTGTGCTAACGTCCAGTTCGCGCAACTCTTCTCGCGTCCACTTAACTACTCCAAACGAATAAAGCAATACAGGAACTGCCAGCATGTTAGTTGCAGCAACCTTATTCAATCCTGATAGTTCGGATTTCCATATTTTCCTTAAGCGTTGCCTGTAATTGCTTCTCAGCTCGGTCTTTACAGCTTTAACATCCTGAGTACGATTTTGGTCGATACCTAAATATCGATACGTTTCGTTATTTTTAAGCGGACGGAGAATCGCGCTGTCAGCAAGTTGATCAGCCTCTAAATCGTTACCATTTCGGCCCTTCACCAGCCTAAGTTTTGCACATTTGTCAAGTCCGAACTCCATGCCAACATCTTTGGTATATTCGTGAACCACTTTAAGAGACTGTTGTAGATCTCGCTCACTAGTCGCATAGAGTTTCAGGTCATCCATATAAAACAGATGGGTTACCTTACGCTCCCTTCTTCCTGGTGGTCCACAGCAATACCCCCGAGTCTTCCGAAGAGACACGGATACGGGAAGCAGCGATATACAGAATAATAGAGGACTTAGTGAGTCGCCCTGAAATACGCCCCGTTTAAATGTTATGGGATCAGTAATGATTTTTGTGCTCCAGATGTTATGGAGAATTTAGATTTCCAGAGCGGCATCAGCTGTTCGGTGCAACGAATCAGGTTACGAGCAACCTTGAGATCTTTAAGCAGATGCAATATTAATTCATGCGATGTTGTATCAAAAGCTTTTTTGTAATCAATCCATGCCATACTGAGGTTGCGTTTGTATTGGATTGAGTCTTGTGTCACCATTATTATTATTATTATTATTATTATTATTATTATTATTATTATTATTTATTATTATTATTATTTTGACATTCTCGAGCGTGGCTTTTTTTGGAGAAAATAATTCAAGGATAACGAAAAATATATAATCCGATACTATGCGAACGGTTTTCACAAGCTGAAATAATAAAAGTATTTTTTGACATATTTAAAAATCTATAGCCGCTTCCCCACCGATAAAAATGTGTACATTATATAACATTTTTTTCTTCTTATCATGTAAGCTCTGCAACCCAAGTAAACCCTCATTTAGCATCGTGGGCTCCCCTACTATAACAAAAAAATCTGAAGATTGAAGAATATTGTCTATTGTTGCGTAGGTTTATAAAAAATTCCTTATTCTAGGGAAATCAGTGATGTCAGCATAACTTGTATCTGTGGACAAATATATACTTGTTAAGCAAAATCAAAAGGTTCATATGCAAGTAAAAACAACGACAAAGTGTGATCAATGCGTCACCATGTTTACATGGCCCTCTTTGTGTAATCTCTAGCTGTTAGTGTGTTTTATACGCGTTGGACCGTCTCCTTACCACATAATGCTATGAACCTCTTGATTTGCACTCCTTGATATGTTTATCACCCTCGAGGTTTTTTAAGGTAGTTGTGGTGATACAATATTGTTAGAAAAATTAGATTTTGAGTGCCGTAAAAGTATACGAGTTTGTAGCTAAGTAGTACATAATTTTTATGTAAGACTGTACCCGTTGAGAAGTTACTCATACAAAATTCATGTGTATGTATACACACAAATACTATCACATATTTTTGTAAATTTTGATCGGGTAATGTTGCCTATGTGCTACCAATAGATAGATATGTTGGAGACTGAATGGATGTACAGGGTGGCTCGAATTCGACGCTCATCATTGGGATTTCGGAAACCGTAAGAGATACAGGATCGGTTAAATGGAGGCAAAGTTGCGCAATTTGATGCTCAATAAAATGCCGTTTTGCGTTTTAAAAAATTCCGAGTACTTCTGAAGATATTCGAAAAAAACCGGAATTTTAAATTTTGGTTTCTATTGTTTCCTGGCTATATTTGTTAAGATAAATCAAAATGAAAAACACGTTTTCATGGCCACTTTTTCTGCTCTATAATTCAGTGTGATTAAATATTGAATCTGACGTTTCGGCTTCTGGCGACCATCATCAACTTAATTTTTTAAATACGGACCTGATATTTTTTCAATTTAATTAAATCCTTTCATCACTCTTAAAACACTATATATCGTCACTTTGATATTTGCCGACGTTTCGTACAGAAAATTCCATCACCAGAATACTACATCTTTATTTTACCATAATACGGCCCTGAACTACATTTTTAGGTAAGAAGGTAAAAAAAAGAATAAACTTATTACATATTCGTAATCTTTTTATTGCAACTCATTGATATCTAACAGCGGAAATTACATTATTAACCGAAAATTTCATGAATATTGGACATAAGATACAAAAAGGTAGACAAGAAATCAGCTTACATAAACAATTTGTAATACTATCTTGATGCCCATATTAAATATAAACATAATTTCATCACTATTATAGGTGTTCAAAAAGATAACCTTCCGCCTCAATGCATTTTCTTGCTTTGCTTTGTATTTTTAATACAGCTCGATTAATTGTTCTCGCAGGAATGGCAGCAACTTCCCTTATCAAATTTTGTCGTAGTACTTAAAGGTCGTAAGGTGCATTTTTAAATAAACGGTTCTTAAGATATCCCCAAATGAAATAATCTAGGGGACTAAGATCTGGGCTCCTAGCGGGTCATCTTGCAAAACCATTTATTAGGAAATATATGGTAAAGGAATTGAGCTACTTCCCTTCCAATGTGGGCAGGAGCTCCCGTCTTGCTGCCACTATATTTCTTGAAATACTGCCAAAGGTTGATTATCTAGGGCGTCTAAGACATCATTCCTAATCAAATTTAGATATCGTTCGGAAGTTAAGGTCCCTTCGTAAACGAAAGGTCCAATAATTTTGTTCCTCCACATACCAATCCATACATTAAATGAAGTTCTCCCTTGAATTCGTACCAGCTGGTTAGTTTCTGTTAATAAAGTAATTTCCTCTGTTAGATATCAATGAGTTGCAATAAAACATTATGAATATGTAATAAGTTTATTCTTTTTTTTACTTTTTACCTAAAAATGTAGTTCAGGGCCGTATTATGGTTAAATAAATATGCAATATTCTGGTGATGGAATTATCTGTACGAAACGTCAGCAAATATCAAAGTGGCGATATATAGTGTTTTAAGAGTGATGAAAGGATTTAATTAAATTGAAAAAAATATCAGGTCCGTATTTAAAAAAATTAAGTTGATGATGGTCGCCAGAAGCCGAAACGTCAGATTCAATATTTAATCACACTGAATTATAGAGCAGAAAAAGTGGCCATGAAAACGTGTTTTTCATTTTGATTTATCTTAACAAATAAGTATAGCCAGGAAACAATAGAAACCAAAATTTAAAATTCTGTAAAGTACTCGGAATTTTTAAAACGCAAAACGGCATTTTATTGAGCATCAAATTGCGCAACTTTGCCTCCATTTAACCGATCTTGTATCTCTTACGGTTTCCGATATCCCAATGATGAGCGTCGAATGCGAGCCACCCTGTACAGTGTACAGTATAGATCGATCCTTAAATACACATTGTTTTGTATTTCCATTTTTATCCATTAATTGTTGAACCCTTAACTATATATGTTTTTATTAATAATTAAATAGTTAAAAAATCTTTTTTTACTCAAAATAAACCCATTAAAATCACTGATCTGAAAAATAATAAGGATGAATACAGCAAAAATGACAATAACCCCTACGTGGGCACTGCGCAGTACACTTGTGGGCATGCGCACTAAAAATTTACAGACTAGCGGAAAACAAACAACAGGACCGGGTTTGGAAATTTGGTAAACGAGGGTTTTTGGGGCGCTAATCACGACTTTTTTTTGGAAACGTTTCGTTCTCGAGATATTCATCATCAAAGTTGAAATTCAATTCTTAGTTTCACTCTATTCCGCCTTCTTTTGCACAAAATTCTTGATATAACACCTAACAGGCACACAATATTATATAAACATCTTTTAAAAAAAAACTTTTTTTAGTTATTTTACACGTTTTTTTCATTAAATTCCAAATCTTTTACCCCTAAAACGCTACAACCATGCATACACCTATGTGTGTAATGGTTTCAGACATGGCGACTTGATTTAAAGCAAACTTTTTATATTAATAAAGAAAGGCTAAAAACCAATAAGAAAAACATGTTTTAAAAGGGTTTTTATAGTTAAATAAAATATTGTGTGCTAATTTAGTGTTACATCAGTAACTTAGTGCAAAAAAGGGAATTATAGTAAAAATAAGAAGAACAGTTTGGCCATGATGACGAATATCTCAAGATCGAACCGTTTCCGAAAAAAAAAATAGATTCGTGATCAGCGCCCCAAAAAACCAAGGTATAGCAAATTTCGTCAAAATCGGAGTGGCCGCAACTTTCTAGACCATTACCTAATTTGGTTTCTTGGATATATACACATATTTAAATATTTTATTTTAAGTTTGTACTCGTCTTCCATAGAAGTCCCTAAAAATTAAACCGGTTTAGATATTGGGTACTTTTTTTGTCTTGTATAATTTAGTATACGAGAGTGCTTTGAAGCACTAATCTCAACTTGAATTTTGTTTTTGCTGCACCCTCTTTGACTAAACCTTAAAACTGCACGATATATTTTGCGTTATTATCTTTCTTCTTAAAACTACTTTGACACAACAAAACTAAATCAATTGGTATTTGATTTATTTTATCATAAAACCAATTAATTTTTGGGTAACTAGTTTGAGGACTCAATTTATACACTGTTATTTCACTTTCGCTGCCGTAGCAGTTATCGTTCAGTTAAACTTGGCGTGTTGTGCCATTTGTAAACGCCGTTGCCTCATTTGACTTGACCAAGTTATCACCTTTGCCTCTGGTCGTTTGCAAACGTTCGTGATCGTGAAAATTTTATGCTGAAAATTTTTGACTGACCTCATATTTGCAATCAAAACCACAAGAAAAACCTTCCAATTTCTGCAAAACAACACTATACAATAACTCATTATTTAGTTTTGGTTTATCAAAACTAAAATAAACAAAAGTTAAAAACACCACTGAAAAACACGAAGACTCGCTAAGCACAAATGTCCTTTCATTTGTGCTTAGCGAAATACCAAATGACTAATAACGGTCGACCGTAGATGAGAGGCTGGTTTTTGGGCGGCTGACGGCGTCAATTTTACCTGGCGTTTACAATCGGAAAATCCCAAATTATCATGAGTGTGGCCCTGTTGCTATGCAGGTAAACATTTTCAGTGTTCCAACCACTATATTTATTAAAATACTGCAAATTTTGTCAATGTTGCCAACACTATATTGGATTTTAATTGAAAAACACTAACTTTTATGAGAACTGCGCATGTGCAAAGGTGTACAGCAACTCTCCCAGTGTGGGGTCAAAAATTCGTGCGCAGGTCTATTGAAAATATATGGGGAACATTTTCTATTAGCTATCCGCTTTATTTTTCAGATCATTGATTAAAATACTGTTAGTTTTTAAAAATATCTGAGAGGTTTTTTATAACTAAGAAACGTATACAGAACTACAAAGAGCGTATACCATTTATGTTAAATACCAAATTTTTAATTAAATTTATCTTAAATTCTAAGTGGTTAATTGACTTTAAAATTTAAGGGTAATTTTATTATAAATTCTGTAATACAATAACAAGAATTTAGAATTTCCTGAAGGTACTCCTATACCACGACAACTATCTTAAGCTCTGGAAACCTGGTATTTACATTTATTGGTTTAATCTATTAATTATTGAGTAATAATAAAGCTTAATTTGTTATTCCTAATACACATGCAATACAATGGCCACTAAATTTATGTAAAAAGATTATTTTTTTCGTTTTAGAGTTACTTCCGAAAAAACACTGCCCTACTTCGAAACGCCGAAATTTCCCAACAAATGGAACTGGTCAAGCAGGACATGCGAAGACAAGAAAAGGATACAAAAGATCTTATAAAGAAAATGACCGTATTAGAGGAAGAAAATGCTAAATTGAAAGAAAGTCGACTGGTAGAGCAAAAACTCAATAGCAGTATTATGGATCTTGAAGATCAATTATCAGAGAAAAACAAGGTAGCTTCATTTAACTTATTAGCGATTCAGCGCCTCTATCGTATACTTTTTGAACCTTTTTAGAGTACTATGACTTTGTTTGTCATATTTTGTTTGATTTTTTTGCAGTTACTTTAGTGTTTTTTAAATAAACTGCTCAACAAAAAGATCGTACCATTCAATTTTTAGACCCATTTTCAAACTGCTGTAACTTTTTTAAAAATTAACTTATTTGAATATCTAAAACGGAGTTTAAAACCGCGTTTCTTCTACCTTAAGCTGTATTGCATTTAGTTTCAGTAAGGTGAATATTATCATGATGTACAGGGTGATCAATAGAGTGCTGCAAAAAACAAAAAATCGAGTGTGTCCCATTTCAGTGGTAATTTTTTTTTTGTCGTTATAATATGGGTTGTTAGCAAGGTCATATCAATATCTCTAGACGTTTTTGCCCGTTTTTGAATTGAGGACCTCTGGCTTGCGATACACCTCTAAACGTCAAATTTTGGTAATCAATTCATTAAAAAGCCATAACTGGAAAATGGATTCACGGATTTCAATGAGTGTTTCATATTCGGAAAGCTCATTTCATGTAGATTTTTTATGTCGTAAGCACTTTTCGATAGGTTATAATTTTATGAGTATACGGGGCCAACAAATACAAAAACATAGCTAATTTAGACAGCCTAAATATAGGATAAATTATTGAACGCGAAAGGGACCATATGTGTGTGTTCTGTTTTAAAAATGGCCAAGTTCAAGTTTGTGTTAGGGTATTTGGTGTTGTACACCATGATATACAGAGTGATCAACAAAGTGCTCCCAAAAAATTTAAATGTTTAATTTTGTGCCATTTTGGATAGCAAAATGTTTTACTTATTAGAATAATATTGTTTTTTCGATATTCCTAGACGTTGTTGCAAGTCATTTTTATTAAAATCCTAGATAAATGTAAATTTAGGATTTCCCAGTAATCCATTTTACATATGTTTTATACTAAACGTTAAAAAATAAAACATTCTCATTGGATAAAATGTTTTTTAATCTTACTTGCGTAAAATAACATTCAATAAACAACAACAGATAGAATTAATTATGGTACAAACAAACAAAAGCATTGAAATTAATAATGGGTGGGTCCCCCGTGAGCCCTCCTAACTTCCTCTACCCTTCTTGGCATGCTATTCACTAAGCTTGCAAGGAAGTCCTGGGGAATATCGTTCCATTCCACTCTTATCGCATTTGCCATGTCATCCAAGTTGTCAAAATTATGCTCTCCGTCATTCAATTCTCTTTTAATCCAACTCCATACGTGTTCTATCACATTTATATCCGGCGATCTTGCAGGCCAAATCATTCTTTCGATATTGTTATCCCTTAAGACTTCTTGGACAATTCTGGCTCTATGTGGACGAGCGTTGTTATCCACCAAGACAAAATCGTTTCCAAAATTTTGTGCAAAAGGAATAACAATATCCCTAATACACATGTCTCGATACCTTTCAGCATTCATCGATTCTCCCACCAAAATAACCAAATCTGTTCTCCCATTCAACATCACACCACCCCACACAAGCAGTCCTCCACCTTCAAACGGTACTCTTGCATCCATGTTTTCTTCCAGATATCGTTCATTTCTTGCTCTCCAGACCAACATTCTTCCATCACTTTCATACAAATTGAACCTACATTCATCCGTAAACATGCATCTACTCCATTCTGCTATCCCCCAGTTAGCATGATCTGCAGCCCAATGCCTCCTCGCAGCTCTATGAGTAACCTGCAAAGCAGGGCAGGCAGCACGGCTGCGCGCCTTCAGTCCTCGCTCATGAAGCCGTCTCCTGATAGTATGTGTGGAGACCCTTACGCCACTTGCTGCTTGGAAACTTCGACAATTTTTGGTTGCATTAAGAGTCCTACAGAGACTAACGTTTCGTATTATTAGACGATCTTGCCTAGCTGTCGTTTTTCTGGCTCGTCCACAGCGACCCTGTTGGCGGTAATTTGGACTACCAAAGGCTCGTGCTCCAGCTAGTGTCCGTTTAACAACAGACATTGTGGTGCCCACAGATTCCGCAATGTTCGGTATAGTACGGCCTTGTTGACGTAATCTGCTTAAGATAAAAATTATTAGGCATGTAACTCTTTTTAATACATTTCGGTGTCTAAAAACTTACCGCACTATATTTCGTAGTTCATTATCGCTTAGTTTTGCCATTTTTAGCGAGTAAAATTACCTCTAGAGAAGACAAAAGTTTTGTTTGACTTACAAACTGTTTTATGACAATGACATTAATTCATTGTTTCTATAAAAACGCATCGCTGCTATAGATAAATTCAATGCATCAAGTAAACATTATAGTGCGGTAAGTTTTTAGACACCGAAATGTACTAAAAGAGTTTCAGGCCTAACAATTTAATCTAACCCATGTTGCACAAACAAGGCCCTTCTGTACCTAACGTTGCGGTAATTATGGATACAATAATAAATTTGAAAGCACTTTGTTTATTACTCCGTATATCATGGTGTACAATACCAAATACCCTAATTTATGTTTAAAAATGTTTAACACTTTAAGACGTTGTTGGAATTCCTACCATGCAGACCTAATGCCATAATAACGACGCATTTTTGCTCAATAAGTTTACAGGCACTTAAACAGCATAAATCGAATGACGATAGAAATCGTTCCGAGATATTGACACAAACTTCAACTTGGCCATTTTTAAAACAGAACATACACATATGGTCCCTTTCGCGTTCAATAATTTATCCTATATTTAGGCTGTCTATATTAGCTATGTTTTTGTATTTGTTGGCCCCGTATACTCATAAAATTATAACCTATCGAAAAGTGCTTAGGACACAAAAAAATCTACATGAAATGAGCTTTCCGAATATGAAACACTCGTTGAAATCCGTCAATCCATTTTCCAGTTATGGCTTTTTAATGAATTAATTACCAAAATTTGACGTTTAGAGGTGTATCGCAAGCCAGAGGTCCTCAATTCAAAAACGGGCATAAACGTCTAGAGATATTGATATGACCTTGCTAACAACCCATATTATAACGACAAAAAAAATTACCACTGAAATGGGACACACTCGATTTTTTGTTTTTTTGCAGCATTCTATTGATCACCCTGTACATCATGATAATATTCACCTTACTGAAACTAAATGCAATACAGCTTAAGGTAGAAGAAACGCGGTTTTAAACTCCGTTTTAGATATTCAAATAAGTTAATTTTTAAAAAGTTACAGCAGTTTGAAAATGGGTCTAAAAATCGAATGGTACGTTCTTTTTGTTGAGCAGTTTATTTTTTATTATTTATTGGATGAGTGCAATAATAATAAAAAAGAAGTCTACAAATTGTGCTTTAGTGCTTGTCATCATGGATTTCGTTAAAAATGTTGCAATAAACGAAAATATATAAAGTCGGTTTTGTTGTGTCTGCAGTTCAAGTCTAAAGAACTTACTTTTTGTGGCTTTATATAAAATTACTTGGAACGCTATATGTTATAACCTAATATTTTTTTATTAAATTTAAGAAGTTATATCCACTAAGAAGAGCGTTCCCAAGATTTTTTCTG
Organism: Listronotus bonariensis; assembly: GCA_014170235.1. Lineage (NCBI taxonomy): Eukaryota > Metazoa > Arthropoda > Insecta > Coleoptera > Curculionidae > Listronotus > Listronotus bonariensis. Next base: position 161,307 of record JACEGR010000910.1, on the reverse strand, counting down.
AAAAGCCCTTTCAATTTATTAATTTGAAACTTTGCACATATATTCTGTATACTTTTATCAATATCTTGACATATTTAATTTGTCAGAAACAAATATTTTAAAAGCCTCAGTAGCCGATGTCTGGAAGCTCCTCTGAAAAGACGTTATGTGACCACTATATTTCTAGATTGGATCATAAAACAAAACTTATCTAGTTTCAGAAACGTATAATGTATAAATTATCAAAGGAAATGGCGGTTTCTTAAACACAAAAATCGATTTCGGGCTCCAAATTTGGACCTAAAAATTTTTACTAAAAAACAAATATTTATTACAAAAGAAAAACCTTTTATTAATTCCTAAAAATATATCCAAGAAGCTTGTATTAAATTTTGAGATCGATCGGTTCAAAAAATACTGTTTTGAGAGAAACGCGTTTGAAATTGGACCGATTAATTTCAAATTTTCAGGGAATATACTTAAGTACATCGACACTGGAAATATTATTAAAATTTAAAAAATATCTTTTTTCAAAATCGCAAGGGGATATAAACCCTTAAAGCCTTGTTTTTAAGAGTGCTTGTTTCTAGCCAAGACACAAACCAAAAATCGTGTAATTTCTGTAAATATTCTTCGCCAGATTGGAGCTAGATACCCATTTTTATCAGCTGATTGATCATGTTGCAACATTGTGTTTCTTTTCTTAATCTGAATCGCAAATATGCGCCGTAAATCTTCATAGTTTAGCTTAAAGAATGTGTAGTAGTAATTTAGAAGCCCCCTTAGATCTTTTTTAGTTCATAGCGCTAATATTTATTATTTTAGACTATAAAAATGTTGCAATTACGACTGGCCGACCTTAAGAAAACCCTCCAACAAGAACTAAGGACTCCGGGCAACCCGAATTATCACAGTGACCTGTTAGAGGAGAATTCGGTGGCCGTGTTGCAGCCCAGCCACATATCCACCAAGAATTTTCCTAGTATAGTGAAAAGGGACGAAGATGACGTTAATTTTAAATATTTGAAGCATGTTGTGATTAAATTTTTAACTAGGTAAGTCATATGAACAAATTAGGAATTTTTTGATCTATATTTTTTGTTGCTAATTCATCATTTTTTGTTGAGTTTTCTCTAAGATGGGACCACTTAGGGTCCTAGGGTATAGAACTGTGTAGGCACTATTGACCCTTATAAACTTAAAGATAGCTTGAAATAAAATAATTAAGTCCCATACAATAAGATCTGTTTAAGATATTCCTTGGGCTAAAATATAACGCAATTGATCTTTGTCGAAAAGTTGATCGTTTGCAAGAAACTGTTATATTTTTCCTTCTATTTTATTTATTTTTAAATACAGTAGATCTTCGGTAATCCGGACAAATATAGTTTAGGTATGTGTCCGAATTACCGAGGTAGTGCTCATAATGAAGAACAGTTGACTTTTTTAGCGTTATTTATTTCAACATTAACTCACATACATAGTACATAAATACATCTGTAATAAAAAAATAAATGAATGTAGTGAAACTCAAATACATAATCCATACAGGGTGCTTCATTAGTGCGTCGGGCTTTTACAGCGCCGTAACCATTTTTCTTTGCGGTTATGTTAAAGGGCAAGTATATCAGGATCCAGCAACAACTGTGATGAATATGCAAGATAGAATAAGGCAGGCATTTGGTCAGGTTTCTCCGCAAATGCTGCGTGAAGTGGAAAGAAACTTTGAACGGCGTGTTAATTTATGCTTAGCCCAGAAGGGAAGGCATTTTGAACATTTATTTTAGTTGGTTATTATTACAGTATTTTTGATTTTTTTAGCAAATAAATTAAATTATTACCTAAAAATAATTTTAAAGGGCGATATGTGTAAAGTAACACAAAAATAAAGACAGATAGAGACTTTGAGTCTATTACCAAAATTGTTTATTTACTAAAGCTTTATTAGACTAAATAATAATATACAGGGTGTTCCATTTAAAAAAACCGAGAAAAAACCGATTGAATTTTTGACTATTGGGAGGCGATTTTTGAGCACCCTGTATGTCAAAATTAGCTTAAAATTATAGAAGGGTATCTTTTGACCCTCTACAATCAGATTTAACTCTTTTTTGGAGACAGTAACCTTTTCATCGACTTGGGAAATTTTTTTCCTTTATCGATGTTTTATCATTTTTTTAAGAAAATTTAATTTTCTTAAAATGGGGTGTTCCACTTAAAAAATTGATCAAATTCTAGTAGGGCAAATTTGAGTATATAAACAAAATATTTTCCAAAAATAGACTTTATCTCTTATTCATAAACCACTTTAAACAAAATCTCTAACTTTCATAGTTAAGGCGCTGTAGAAGCCCGACGCACTAATGAAGCACCCTGTATGTATGCAATTTCAAAGTACATATACTCTAATGTTGGACGAAAAATAAAAAGTAATTCACACCACATTCTACAAACTGTACCCGGATGAGGTTTACAAGAGAAAAAATGAACCACATTTTGTTTTCAGAAAAAGTCATTTTCCATAACAATTTTTGCTTGTAAAAAATATAATTCACGAATAGAAAATGTTTATTTTGTATAACAGGCTTTGCAAAATTTTAAAAAACATGATTTTTTTAACAAATTGTTATAGTGTTTCCACGGGCCACTTTTTGAAGTTGATATGGGCCATAAAAAGTGGTTCAACAATAGCCACACCGACGAGAAATTAATTTTAGCATTGTTGAAAACGAAACTTCAAGCTAACGACAGTAGAACCACACACCAACAACTTTTTGTGGCTCATATCAACTTCAAAAAGTGGCCCGTGGAAACACGGCCTTACCAAGAATACCTTTTTTGTTCAAAAAGTAAGGGAAAATGGAAATTCTTTGCTGTAGCTATAATATACTGAGGCAAAAAAATTATGAAATTTAAACATAAGCACGTGTATCTCGCAAACTGGTGGCTTGCTTTCAAATTTTATTTACTAAAACAACTTCTATTTTGCTTTAAAAACAGCTATAAGTACACAAAAAACTTGTCTATAGTTCTTTACAAATTATATTCTTTGTTTTTAGTAGAGAATATGAAGCTCAACACCTCATAAAAGCCATTTCAACCCTTCTAAAAATTCACCCCAGAAGAGGAAAAACTGATTCAGGAGACCTTAGAATGGAAGAAGTCCTGGTTCGGCAGTAAACCCAAGCTTCCAAGAGGACAGAAATCCTTTAATTTTGCCAGCTGATAGTAACCGAATGGAATTAAGGAACTTAATGCTTGTTAACAGGAACCACAGGGATAACTTATGCTGTGAAGCTATGATGAAACAGTTATCTGTAACAAGTTTCATATAAATTGTGGTCTTTGGACTGGTATGTCAATTTTCTAATGAATGAAAAGACATTATTGGGTTAGAGTCAGTCTTTATAAGATTTATTTGAAATGTATTTTTCTTTGCATAGAATCTAAGGTAAATCTGAAATACCGTCCGGTTAAAAGCAAGATAACATTTTAAGACTAAATAGACCAAAACTTCATTGCCATTAGTTTGTAAATTTTTTGTTTGTTATTTTTTTGTCATCGCTTTTGTTAAAAAAAAACTATTAGAAAAATTAGCAAAGTATTTTCTGTTGGCAATGTCTTAGTAAATATGGTCTTCTTAGTAAAGGTTATCACCAGTGGCGTAGTATGGACTAATACAGGGTGCTTCATTAGTGCTGCGGACTTCTATAGCGCCTAAACTATGGCAATAAGAGATTTCATTCAAAGTGGTATATGAACTAGAGATAAATCTCTATCTTAGGAAAATATTTTGTACATATACAGAGTACTCAAATTTGCCCTACCAGAATTTGATCATTTTTTTAATGAAACACCCAGAATATTGTCTATACGTGTGTGCAAACTTAGACTTATCAATTAATAAGTTTAAAAGAAAATTAAATTTTCTTAAAAAAATATAAAAAAATATCAATATCGGAAAAAATATCTTCAAGTCAATGAAAAGGTTAGTGTACCCAAAACAGTATTAAATTTGATTGTAGAGGGCCAAAAGATAAAAGTTTTTATTTTTATTATTTTTATTACATTTATCTTGACAACGGTGGCAGATTTGCCACCGAAACGTCGATTTTTAATTATCTTTTACTTGTTTAATATTTTTTTGGTTTTTTAGTACTTTCAATTTTATTTTGGCGTGTACCCAAATAAATACCATCTATTATAATGTGTTTATTTATATTATCCAGTGACGTCACTTTGGAAAGCCCTAAATTTAAAATATTACCGGTGACCACCCCAAAATTTTCCTGAAAATATTACCACTAGGGATGGGACTCCTGACTAAATTATCAGAAATCCATGATATTATGTTTTAATAGGTTTACTTTGCATCGCCAACAGAAAAATATTAAGACATACTACAACATATATATTTTGTTATTATTTTTCGCATTGTTTTACATTTTTATTTATACTTACGTTTCAACATTGTTAGTTTTTGTATTTAATAAGTATAATAGAACATTTTAAAAGTGATATAGATTTATTTTGATTAGTGCAGTATTTTTCAGGAGTACCAATTTGTACATATTGTAAAGCTTAATTTATAGGTACTATTCCATTATTTATTTATACTTATCTAATAAATGCCAAATTTAAGCTATATAATTTTTGTTTTATTTTATATTATGTATTGGGATAGTTATACAGGGTGTTACAAATTCGATGTATTAGCATTGTTATCTCGGTAATTACAAAAGATAGAAAGTTGGTTAAATTAAGGCAAAGTTGCGCATCTTAAAAAATTCCGGTTACTTCCGGAGATATCCGGAAAAAAACGAACGAAAAATTCAGTTATCTATTTTATTTTTTATAAGGTCCTATTAGTGATTATTTTGAAAACCAATGCTCTTCAAGAAAATATATTTATTTTTCCGATACGACGTTTCGTTTTTTAGCTATCATCATCAGCTTCATTTTTTTCAAATATGTATAGGTATATTGGGTGGCGACGAAATATATACATTAAATGTCCAATTAAATTAATACAAAATTATTTAAAAATTATTAATAAATTTAAAAAAATAATCCCTATTAAGCTAACCCGCGCCCATAAAAAGTTCTGGTTAGTTCGGTTGCTTTTTTCTCAACAAAAATTTATAAAGAAAACGTGCCATAACTTACCAGAAGTTCTTATGGCTGCAAGTTAACTCTACTGGGATTATTATTTTACTTTATTTTAATTTAATTATACATTTTCTGGTACGCTTTATGAATAATAAAGTATAATTTTTCTAAAATTTAAGGGTAGTATTTGATTTTACCCCAACTTTTTTATAACCAACTAAAAGCATTTTTCATAAACTTGCCAGAAAAGTGACGCATAAGAGGTGTTGCCCTTTCAGATTTTTAATTGACTGGGGGTGCAGCTTAAGGGGTTGATAGAGGTGTTTCGAAAAATATATTATATATATTTCCCCCATGAGTATTATAAAAATTATATTTTTTTATTTTTTGATATTTGCCGTGGTTTAGAAAATATAGCCATTTTAAGTTTTAAAAAACCGCACCCTATATAACCAGTTTATGTCAGAGTCCCTTGCTATTCAGCAGATTCCTTTGCCCCGAGCCCTGATCCCTGATCTTGCAATCTCTGATGCCACGTTCCTCTTCCGAGAATGATAAAGGATTTTAGGAATCACTCTACACGTCGAGGGACACAATTTACGGCATTTCTAAACAGCAAGGAAGTTTCTTCTTGATTCCCGAGGAACATCAGTGGCGCATTTACCAAAAGGCTGAGTAGGCTGAAGCCTATGGCGGCATTTTTTAGGGGGCGGCAGACGTTCTTTAGGGGGCGGCAGATTATGTCTTATGAATAATTTTGTTGGATTTCGAATTCAATTTTATACCTATAATTAAAAGAAATGGAAGTGAGGACTTAAATGAGGTCCTGGAAGCAGTGGCATACCTAGAGCTATCGGTGCCCGGGTAAAGCCGGCTGTCCATGAGAGCGGTTTCCGCTCGCGGATGATAATTCAGAGTTGTGATTGGCGGGAAAAGCATTTTAAATTTGCACTAACCAATCACAACGCTGAATTATCATCCGCGAGCGGAAAACCGCTGTCATGGACAGCCAGCTTAAAGAGGGTCCCTTATTTCACAAAAATTGCTTTGCTTCTTCGCACAAATGTGACGACCGTACCTGTCGGCTCCCTCCCTCTCGGTATATACGCGACTAGAAGTCCTTATAAAGGTTATTTTAAGAAACATACATAAAAAATATATATATATAAATTATGAATCCTAAATATAAAGAATTTCAATAGAATTTTAGCTGGTTCAATGTAAATTTCATCAAATATCTATCTATAGACAAAGCCACAAAGCTTAAGTTCAGAAGCTTAGTTCATAAGCTTGCGAAATACGATTTGCGAATTGCAACGTGTTCTGATTCGTCAGTTTCTAAGGAAACATTCGAAAGGCGTTAGAAATTGACTAATCAAAACACGTTTCACAAATCGTATTTCGCAAGCTTATGAATAGGGCTGGCAACCGAAACCGGTTTTTCGGTTAACCGGTTAACCGGTTTTGGTTAACCGCAATTTTGGCCAAAACCGAAAACCGGTATTCGAAAACCGGTTTCGAATACCGGTTAACCGGTATTTGAAAACCGGTTTTCGAATACCGGTTTTGGAGAACCGGTTTTCGAATATCGGTTAACCGGTTTTAAAAAAGCGGTTTTCAAATACCGGTTTTTGGATAATCGGTTTTCGAATACCGGTTTTGGATAATCGGACCAAAATCGAAAAGCGGTTTTCGAATATCAATTAATAGGTTTTTGGTTGATTGCGGCTTATATCTAAAAAAGAAAAACCTTTCATTTTGTAGAATCGGATATTGATTGACAGATTATACAGGGTGGTTCATTTACCCTTAGATGGACAAATAACCAGAAAACAGCGCATTTTAGAAGAAAATGTTTCTAGTAAGAATTGTTTGAAATAAAGGGGCAAATTTAATGGTATTTTTATTTAAAACTTTAATATATCGGGATTCTTGCGATTAAAATTGGTAATGTCAATAGCATGTCGGCAGCACTATATTTTCGGTCATCTAGAAATCCCATGTTGTCAAATTTAATACAATTTTTCTTATAATATACGTCATGCAAGCTCGCTACTTGCAGTGTGTTGAACACTAGCAGGTCAAAATTAGACAAAAAACATTCCGAATAGGATGACTAATCGAGCTTGCTTAGTGGCACGACGTATATAACAAATATGTACTAAAAACTACAACATACAATAATAATACACTAAATTAAAATTTAAAAATCACCACTTTTCCTTTTCTGTTTTTTTATTAACCAATAAACCAAGAAAAACACCGAAAATAGAATACCAATTTTAAATAAAGAGGAAAAAATAAATTATGTATGTATGTATGGAATTTTTACATCACCTTTTAGAATCTTGCATTTTATTAACAGGGATGTTATATACATATATTTTTATTCTTATTTATATTTACCCAATTTCTTTTGAAGAATATTCTAGGATGAATAATAATGATTATCACTTAACACCACAGCTCATGGGCAAATCCGTAATCAACGCAAAAACGATTAATAGAGAATAATTAAGTACTTTCCGATTTTCTGTTAACTGGGGTTTAGAAAAGCCTTTTTCGGTTTTGAGAACCGTTTTCGGTTTTCAGTTTTAAAGACCGTTTTCGGTTTAAAAACCGATTTCGGTGTATCGGTTTTGAAAACCGTTTTCGGTTTTTCGGTTTTTAAAACGGGTTTTTAAAACCGGTTTTTTAATACCGGCTTTTAATACCGGTTTTTAAATATTCGGTTAACCCGTTTTAACCGAAACCGGTTTTTTTAAAAACGGTTAACCGGTTTTATTTTTTTTTCGGTTTTTGCCAGCCCTACTTATGAACTAATCTTTACCTCGCTAAATTTTTGCCAATTTTAAGCTTAATTCATAAGCTAGCGATATGCGATTTGCGAATTGCAAATCCTGTTCTGATTGGTCAATTTCTAACTAAACATTCGGAATTCGTTACAAATTTACCAATCAGAACTTGTTTCACAAAGCGCATTTCGCAAGCTTATGAACTAAGCTTAAAAGCCTTTAGCAAATCGTGATCACAGAACTGAAAGAACTTTCTTTCTTTTTAACACGCTTTTATTAGCTTGGGTTGTAACTATCTATCTATCTATCTATCTATCTGTCTATGTAACGGAATCTTTGAGCCTAATTTTTACCAACTTCCAGCGATTCAATTTCTTTGAAACTTTGCACACGTATCAAGGACCGATGACAATGCAATAATTTAAAAACAGTATCCCGTTATCCTGATTAGGACCGCCAGGATAAATAAATTCCTTTACAGATCCTCTGTGTCTCTTGACAAAATGGCGAAGGAATTTTTTAGTGAATAAACTGGAGCATTTATTTTGAAAAAACTAATTGATATATCGAACTAAAAAATGAAAAATAAATAATAGTTTAAAAAAACTAAAAAAACACGCTTTTATATGCAACCGAACTAAAAATTAGAAAATAATTTTTCATTACAAAGAGTTTGTCACTTCAGAGTAAAAGCGTGGGGTGCATTATTACTATTAAATGTTCATAACTTATTCTACCTGCATAGATATCTATGCAAATAGAATAAGTTATAACATTTAATAGTATTAATGCACCCCACACTTTTATTCTGAAGTGACAAACTCTTTGTAATGAAAAATTATTTTCTAATTTTTAGTTCGGTTGCATATAAAAGCGTGTTTTTTAGTTTTTAAACTATTATTTATTAGAGGTATGTAATCGTGATCCATATCCATACTTGCAGACAACAGTTAACTTTGTGGAATAACTTTGGGCCAACCAAAGTCGGTGTATACCTTGGGGCCACACCCCACACATATTTTATGAGAGCTGTTCTTGGGGCCAACGACAAACTTTGGGCACTCCCAAAAAAGAAAGCGTAACATAACCTGGTTGTGTTTCTTTGTTTTTGTGGTATGTGTCGATAGTCTTACGTGGGCGTGTTAATTTTTTATTTTAGCAACAATTTCTTTTGGTATTTTACTTTTTAAAATGGGTATACAAAGTTTAACATCCTATTTAGAAAACAGATCCAGAGAATATTTCGAAAACTATAAGCTGCATGATTGTAACTTGGTGATAGATGGTTCTAGCCTGTGTTTCAGGTTATACAATTGGGAAGTAAATAATTACTGGAGAACGGGATATTTGTATGACTGTTATGGGGGAGACTATGACAAATACGCTGAATTAGTTAAATGTTTTTTAACATGTTGAAGGAATGCAATGTTACACCCTATGTTGTCTTTGGGGGACGCAATGGAGACGACAGATTGCCCGTTATACAAAAACGTCAAGAAGTCAGAGTTAAGGTTGCTAGTGAAGTTACGCCTGAAGCAGTAAGAGAACAAATTAGAATATTGGGTATGGATAGGCCAAGAAGGGGCCCAAATCTTAATATAGCTGTAGGAGCAGCTGGCCTCAAGCATGTCTTTAGAGATATTGTTAAAGAATTACAAATACCGGCTTTTACTTGTGAAAATGACCCTGACCGTGAAATTGCATGTCTTGCCAAAGATTTAAACTGTCCAGTTTTAAGTGCAAACTCCAATTTTTTTGTCTTAGGCTCAATGTTTATTCCATTTAATACAATAAAATGTGAGGTTAAGGAAGCCCACAATAATTGGCGAAATGGTCAGGAATCATATGCTTTTATTATGTGCCGTGTTTACAGAATTGAGTATCTCTTAGATGCCCTTAATAAACGACCCAATAACAATTTTATACCCTATCTTTTGCCAGTTTTACTTGGTAGTGACTACATAAAACAAGAAATCTTTGAACCTTTCTTTCGAAAAATAGGAGTTTTTGGATCTAGACAAGAAAGAATTGAAGGTGTTTTTGAGTGGATTAGAAAACAGAATACTTTAGAAGCTGCCCTTAAAGAAATATTGGACTGTTTTGTTACTGGTGAAGAAAAAGACTCAGTATCTAAACAAATTAACCATGCCATAGTTGGGTATTCTTCTGTTTCTACATTGCCACTGCTAAAACATTTTAAAATTGGGTCTATTAGGAACCCCAGTAAGCCTGGTGCTTACGTAAAAGAAGCTATAAAGAAAGAAAACACAGGTATTTCTAAATTTGGTAATTGTCTAGAAACTATCTGCAACTCCGATTTTGACCAAATGTGCTATATGGGGGTTTACTGGGGCGCTGATTACAAATCTGAAAGAATTTTTAGTTAAATATGTCTTGTTTCCGAGGTATCCATCATCAAAGTTGGTATTTGAACTAACCTCATTTTCACCATTCTCCCTTTTTTTGCATAAAATTCTTGATTTTAAGTTAAAGTGGTACACAATATTTGATTTTCACCTTTTAAAACCTCATTTTTCCATGTATTTTACACTTTTTTGGAAGTAAATTGCGTAGCTTGACTTTCAATCGTTTTCAAGTATGGTGAATGCGCCGGAACAGTTATGCATGGTTTGCTGCGTTTTTAAAGGGACCCTTTCCAATTAATTTGATAAAAGGTGTAAAATACATAGAAAAAAGGGGTTTTAAAAGATATAAATAAAAATATTTTGAGCCACTTCACCTTTTAATCAAGAATTGTGTGCAAAAAGAAGGGGGATTATGGTAAAAATGAGGTTAGTTCAAATGCTAACTTTGATGATGGATATCTCGGAATCAACACATTTCTAACTAAAAATTCTTTCGGATTCGTGATCAGCGCCCCAAAAAACCCGCGTATACCAAATTTGGTTAAAATCGGAGTTGCGGACAGTTTCTAGACAATTACCCTAATTTTTTAAATATTTTAAAAATATTTAAGAATGGCAATTACCTGCCAGTATAACCTTGAGCATAACATTCACTTAAGATCTATGTCACTGAAAAAACTGATTTCTGAATATGCTCTGGTCGCCTGCACAGCCATTTTCAGATACATTTAACCATATTAGAAGAAACCTAAAATAACTTTTTCTTTTATTTTGTTTTTATATTAATATTTTGAAATTTTTCTAGTGTCTGAATTTTTTATGAAAAGACTTCAAGAATGCCGTTACCCTTCTTTTCTTATGGACATATTACTGGAGAACAGATATTTTCTCCAGGCCAATATAGAAGATCATAAAAGACCTGATGCCAACTCTATAGGGTTTCCAATAATGGCAGCGATACACAACATTTTAGTTCAGGATGATGAAAAAAGATTGATGGTGTTCAAAAGAAATGACAATAATCTCTTGGAAGAATATATTTTACCTCCGTGTACAGATCAGTTGCCTTCAGTTGAGGAAATTGATTATTTACGACTAGAAAGGAGGCAAGACATACTTCTAAAAGTATTGCAGATTGATCAAGGATTTTGTCAGATTTTTGAACAGGTTCCCAGAGAATTTGAGCTTTTTTACTTTCTTTAAAATATAGTACAAACTTCTCAGAGTTTGATTCTTCTTTTATATATTCTTTACTACTTTGTTTTATTACTGTAAATTATGTCAGTACTAATTTAAAAGTGTTCTGTCGAACAGTTAGAGATTTTGAGGATATTGAAAGAGTTCCTCAAGATGATCGAGCTACACTTACTGTTCTGAATCAATTTCCTAAAATATCTGAATATGACTCATATATTTTTATGAGAAAAATTGTTAAATATTTTGAAATGGATAATGAAGATAATGCAGAAACATATAATAGAGAAATCTTACATTTTGTAGCAGAATTCCAATGTGTGTTTTTGCACTTAAAATGTCTAAATAATTTGTTGGATTTTCCTTTTAAAGATGCCGTCATTTACAAGTTTTTAATGGTACCTTTGTTTATAATATGACTCAAAAATTAAGAATACAACCAAGTGCAAGAGAGTATCTAGAATTCCTTTTAAATGACTGTCTCAGTATTCATTATGCATTTTTCTATGTTGTTGAATTATTAAAAAGCATTCTATTTTCTAAATAATATGTATGTTATTTTATTTGAAAGATTTGTTAAGATTAATTTGTTTTTTATTGTGACATGACTATAGTATTTGTTAATTTTTTATTGTGTATGATAGATAACTTTTTTGTTATTTATTAAAAAATGTATCTGGTAATGTACCTTTATGCCCTGTGTTAAAAAAAAATGTTTTGGTTACTTTTGGTTTAACATCCGCTATAGAAAAAGAAATAAATAAATTAATAAAATTACAACTAGAACTACTCAAAACATTTTTTGGTAACTATGTAGAAACCGGCCGCAACTCCGATTTTGATCAAATTTGGTACACGGGGGTTTTTGGGGCGAGATCACGAATCTAAAAGAATTTTTAGTTGGAAATGTTTTGTTTCTGAGATATCCATCATCAAAGTTGGTATTTAAACTAATCTTATTTTCACTATATTCCCCCTTCTTTTTGCACACTAAAGCTAAAGTGGCTCACAATGTTTGATTTTCACCTTTTAAAACCTCGGTTTTCTATGTATTTTACTCCTTTTATAAAATAAATTGGGAAGGCTCCCTTTAAAAACGCAGCAAACCATGCATAACTGTTCCGGCGCATTCACCATAATTGAAAACGATTGAAAGTGAAGCTTCGCAGTTAATTTAAAAAAGTATAAAATACATAGAAAAATGATTTTTTAAAATGTGAAAATCAAATATTGCTTACCACTTTAACTTAAAATCAGTGAAAATAAGATTCATTTCAAATACCAACTTTAATGATGGATATCTTGGAAACAAAACATTCCCAAGTAAAAATTCTTTCAGATTCGTGATCAGCGCTCCAAAAAATCCCGTATACCAAATTTGGTCAAAATCGGAGTTGCGGCCGCTTTCTAAATAATTTCCAGTTTTTTTTTTTTTTTTTGATTACTTTCAATGAGGTAAAACTATACCCAGTTGATAAAGAGTGTATCTAAAAAATAGTATAAATACTATATAGGTACTAGAATATGACTGAAAAAATAATTATTCTATGTTTTTTTATTTTAAAAATAATTTTGTAGTTGATATAATTGGTTATAAGTAAAATTCTCAATTGTAAAACATTATTTTTTATTGCTTCCTTTCGCCTAGCGGTGACTACAAGCCTAAGCTAGCTACTTAGAATGTGGGGTGTTTCATTCATTAGTCCAAGTTGAGTTAATTTGGTCTTGTAGTTTTGTTTGCCCCTCTGTAACTATAATGCTTTCTCTACTGTGCTTGGTTATTTTAGTTAAGGAAATTGTTTACAAACCGGACGCATCGACGATTTTAATGAAATTTGGTATACTGGGGTTTTTTGGGGCGTTGATCACGATTCTGAAGGTATTTTGAGGGTTTTGAGCTTGAAGTTTTTTTCAGTATTTGAATTTTCGCGTTTCTACAAGGCAATTTGCCCGCTCGACATCGCCTCCTTAAATAAAAGGGTTAAGCCTACTGTCCATGAGAGCGGTTTTCCGCTCGCGGATGGTAATTCAGCGTTGTGATTAGCGGTAAAAACATTTTAAATTTGCACTAACCAATCACAACGTTGAATTATCATCCGCGAGCGAGAAACCGCTCTCATGGACAGCCGGCTTTAGTCCTTTTTGATAGACTCCGATGACCGGCTCTAAACCGTATCGAAACCTCCATCAGGTTTAAAAAAGATTATTGATTTGCACATGTTGCAAAAGCATTCCGAATATCCAGATATATAAACAGTTTCTGTCAGCCCCTTCCCTACAACAGGCATGTGCTCCCAACCACCGCAAGGAGCATGTAACCACGCGTAAAAAAAGGGAATAAAGCCGGTTGTACATGAGAGCGGTTTACCGCCCGCGTCTTAAAAATACGCGCAGAAAATCCGCTGACACGTCCATTATAGCGGAAAATATTAAAGCGTTTTATTTTGAATATGGTGATTTTATGTTAAAATTTTCTTTGATTGATATCTGTGTGTATAGTCGTTGGGTTGAAGTTACGGTTGTGAAGGTCACCATATGTCATTCATCATCTGTCTGTGGGATGGCAAGTGGATTGGATAATGGATAATAATAAACAATTTTAATTTTATTACGTAAAAAATTAGGCAACTTTGGTAAATAGCTTGTCTTAGTCTTTTATTTACCACATACACTTTTTTGTTACCTATTTACCTTAGAGTACAAGCTAGACGCTCGCCTGCAGTTATTGGCTCACGAACTGTGTGGAACTTGCTAATAGTTGACTCAACTTTCTGTAACAATTTGTCAAAATGCTCCTTTGACAGTCTTAAATAATTAAAGTGTTTTTCATCAACATGTTGTCTTAACTCCTTTAATAAAGTATATATTGGCTATATGAACATTTCTTTCTAAAAAAAATTCTAATCCAAAACCTGTGCCTCCTTTTTTGTCTTTTTGGTCGTATTGAGGATAAAATATCATTTTTTTCGCCAAATATCATACTGAAGTAAATAATTAATATAAGTGTAGTTAATGTCGTCCATAACACTTCTTTTATTTAAAATGGATCTTCAAGCAATAACAACTAGCTCATCAACTAGTTGAAGGTTATAGTTCCTGGCTATTAATTTGAAAAATCCGCACAATCTAGTGGAAAACGCAAAGAAGTTAACTTCATCTCTACTTTTTAGCGGATGTCCGCGTCGAAAATGGCGGGAAAAGCATTTTAAATTTGCACTAACCAATCACAACCATATCACAACGCTGAATTATCATTCGCGAGCGGTAAACCGCTCTCATGGGCAGCCGGTTTAATATTAGGAGCAGGGTATGGATGGTGCCATCCATAGAGCAGGGAAATAGAATTTATTTCTATGGTTAGGAGTCACTCTGGACAGTCTGGACTCTGGACTAAATAGATAACTTCCCTTATAATAATCTGGTCTATGGATAACTCAATCCAACCATAGACTATTGAGAACTATGCGACAAATCTAAACAAAATCTGTCCGATACCAAAATTTCATTTTACATGGTGTAAAACAAGTCTTTCTGTTTTGAAATGGGTTTGTTTTGCTGCAATCTATCAAGAGTAAAAATTATTTATGCCGGTCTCTTGCTGCCTATAAGTTTTATTTGGATGAGTGTATGTATTTTACTACAAAATGGACGTGTATAGAATTTTTAAACTATGTCATTATCTTTAAATACTATATAAATGAAGCACAAACATTTAAAATTGTATTTGACTTAAACAAATTAAGGAAATTGATAAATAAATATTTTTTTATTAGATGCTAATTTTACTGTTTAAAAAATATTATGTAAATCGTTGGCAATGATTCATAATATCGTCGTTCACTAGCAATAGTAAAATTTGTAATTTATTTTAACATTAAATATGACTGCCTTCAGCTTGAAATCACAGTTCAACGCCCTTCATACTATCCGTAAATTTGCAAGAAAACTACTTTCATCCTTATTCTAGTAAAATATAGTGTGATAGAACTGTATTTTTTAAAACGTAAATCAAAGAAAGGTCATTTTCTGTAACAAGTCGTGAAGGTAAGTTTTTGAATTTCGGCGGGAACGAGGTGAATGATCTTGCTTGGTAAAGTCGTTTAACTGCTCCAAATGATCAGGATTCGTTTAATTCAAAATTATTAGTCTTATTACAAGTCGCAATATTCTTGTCGATGACACACCAAAAACAAAACGAGGATAGCATATCACTCCTATTGAAGAAAAAACACGATAGGAAAATAATTGCCTTTATAACAAGAAAACCCTATACAAGTTTTAAAAGTGATAGAAAGAAAGAAAAATAATCGGGGCAGTGTAAAGTCAGCGGCATCATGTGTAATGAAGTAAATTCGAAAGCATGCGCATTAGCCGATTTTGATACTTTGTCAAAAAGCGTTGCTCGGTAGACTGGCTGTTCGAGAAAACGGCAAAGTCGAAAGACGAGCTAAGTGTTAGTTTTTGGTGCAATCTGTGAGAATATGGACGTCGAAAACTCCACTGTGGATGGAGATTCCGGTTTGGTAAGTACCTATAATATTTCTATTTTTCAATATGCATCTTTCTACTTATTTACTTTTTCCGGAAAACCCCAAATAAGGCCGCTTTACTGGTGAAGATTGTCTTCGGTAAAAGCTGAAATTTTTCTAAGTCCCAAAATGGCGTCAGCGGCTAAGTCCCACGTCTCACCTTAGTACAAAGCACGCGCTGTCTTTTTTGTAATTTTCTCGATTATTACATAAATTTACCGTTTTAAACTCACCACGAGGCTAGAATAGGTTATTTGCTATCATTCTACATACATTTTTTTAATATATTTTTGTTTAAAGCCAAGTTTAAACTTTCTAAACCTAAGAAGTAATAGCATCATTTAATTTCCTTTGTATGCTACTTATTACGTTAACACATTCTTTTAGCTGGTGGATTCTTCATGTTGAGACCACGTTTTATGTAAATATTTTAAAAATGCTAATATAACCATTAAAATTATTATAAATAAGTTTAGTTTGTTTAGGTACCTACCAGAATTTTAAAATATTCTATCTACCCATACCTCATTTAATTTTTATACAACTACCACAGTTTCATACTAAACCAAATATTCTTTTTATTTGGTATTTAAGCATATCTGTAAGCTCAGTAGTTTTGTAGTTATTTAGAAAACTAATGCTCAATGTGTGATTTCTGATCAGTTGGTGACTCATATTCATAAAGATATTGGGCTTATTTAAAGATTTTTTTTTTGCTACATAGTGACTAATAAATCAATATTTTTTGTAATTTAATTGCTTGTAACTATTGGTTGTAAAAAGAAAATTGTGAAAAGACACCAGTTTCCTAATTAAAGAAACACTTGGATTTTGGTAAAAATATGTCACACTTCTTGCCAAACAGGAATAAACAGAAAATTACTGTTAAAAACACTTAGTTTTTGCATGATTATGTTCATAATTAACATTTAAAATAAAAAATATGCATTGTTTTATTATTTTTTATATTTGTTTTTGTAACAAATGTTGCACACTTTCTAAATGGAAGCATAATATTTAAATCTTGTTATTTAGATTTTTCTGAAGACTTATCAACAAAACGATTGTTGTAAATTCTAATGATATTACCATTGTCCACATTTTTTTTCCTCATTATAGACAGTATATTGCTTTAATTCATAAACTATTCCACATTATTTTTTACAGCATGGACTTATTATATTTAATTTTTTTTAAGGCCAAAGAAAATGACAACACTGTAGCTGTAAATGGCCTAAACGGCTACTCAGACAAACAAAAATCAGAACACAAAGACAAGTACCGTGACAAAGACAGAGAAAAGATAGGGACAAACATAGGGATAAAGATAAAGACAAGGATAGGCATCGCAGCAAAGATCATAAATCATCCAGTAAAGACAAAGATAGGGACAAGCATTCTAGTTCCAAAGACAAGGACAGACACAGCAGTTCTCACAAGTCATCTAGCCGTGATAAGGATAGAGATAAGGACCGTGATAAAGATAAGCATCGTGATAAAGATAGAGATAAGGATAAGGAAAAGGATAAAGATAAAAAGTCTTCAAGCTCTAGCTCTAGAGATAAAGACAGGGACCACAAAAGTTCCAGGGATAAAGATAAGGAGCACAAGTCTAGCTCTTCTTCATCCAAGGATAAGGATAGGGAGCGAGAAAAGGATAAGGATAGAGAAAAGGACAAGGAGAGGAAAGATAGGGATAAAGATAGAGAAAAAGATAAGAGCAGGGACAAGGATAAGGAAAGGTCAAAGGATAAAGACAGAAAGCATAGTTCTAGCAGTAGTTCTAAAGACAAACATAGGGACAAAGAAAGAGAAAAGGACAAGGATAGACACCATTCCAGTAGTTCAAAAGATAAGGATAGGAAAGATAGGGACAAAGATAAGGAAAGAAAAGAAAGGAAGGATAAAGAAAAAGGTAAAAGTCTAGCTACTTTTTACTTTAAAATGTAACAAATTTTCTTAATTATTATTTTGGTAATTGTCTTGAAAGTGGGAGCAACTCTGATTTTGATGAAATTTGGCATACTGGGGTTTTTGGGGCGCTGATCACGAATTTGAAAGAATTTTTTTTGGGAAACGTTTGGATCTCGAAATATTCGTCATAAAAGTTGAAATTCAAACATCCTTAGTTACAGTACATTTCGCCTTCCTTTTGCATAAAATTCTTGATATAACACTAAATTGGCACACAGTATTTTATAAACATCTTTAAAAAAACATTTTGTAGTTATTTTACAGGTTTTTTTCATTAAATTCCAAATCTTTTACTCCTAAAATGCTGCAACCATGCGTACACCTATGTTTATGATGAATGATTGCAAACATGGCGACTTGATTTTAAGTGAACCTTTTATATTAATAAAGAAAGGTATAAAATCAATAAAAGAACATGTTTTAAAAGGGTTTTTTAATGTTAAATGAAATATTGTGTGCCAATTTAGTGATATATCAGGAATTTTGTGCAAAAAGAAGGGGGAATATAGTAAAACTAAGGATAGTTTTCGTGAAAAAAACTGACATATTCGTGATCAGCATCCTAAAAAACCCCGGATATGAAATTTCATCAAAATCGGAGATGCTCCCACTTTCTAGACAATTACCATTATTTTTATTTTACAAATAAATACCACAGCAACAACTCAGAATTTTATGTTTTATTTTTTTTTTTAGTAAAGTTTAAGGTAATTTTCTAGAAACCTGCGGCAACTCCGATTTTGACGAAATTTGGTACACGGGGTTTTTAGGGCGCTGATCACAAATCTAACAGAATTTTTTGGCGGAAACGTTTTGTTCTTGAGATATTTATCATCAGACTTGAAATTTAAACTAATCCTATTTTTACAATATTCCCCCTTCTTTTTGCACACAATTATTGATTTAAAGGTAAAGTGGCAAACAATATTTGATTTTCACCTTTTAAAACCCCGTTTTTTACGTATTTTACTTAATTTTTGCATTAAATTGCATAGCTACACTTTGAATCATTTTAATCCCAGTGTGCCATGAAGCCCTATGTGTATGTATGGTTGCCGCATTATCAAAGAAATTTAATGCAAAAATAATGTAAAAACGGAGAAAAACGGGGTTTTAAAAGGTGACAATCAAATATTGTGTGACACTTTAGCTTTAAATCAAGAATTGTGTGCAAAAAGAAGGGGGAATATAGTGAAAATAAGCTTAGTTTAAATTTGAACTGATGATGAATATCTAGAGAACGAAACGTTTTCGCTAAAAAAATCTTTCAGATTCGTGATCAGCGCCCCAAAAACCCCCGTATACCAAATTTCGTCAAAATCGGAGTTGCCGCAGGTTTCTAGAAAATTACCAAGTTTAAATACTTTTTTCTCCATCAAAATAAAAGGCTCTAGCAACACCCTTGAGTAATATTTGACATTTCATGGTTGACAATTATCAGTGTCAATTGAATGTCAAGACCAGAAATTTAAACTTCAAAATTTGTTGTTCATTATCCAAAATCATTTTGTGTTTTGTCTTTTTTCCTAAATTTGTTGTGTTATCCATTAAATCATTTGGAATTATGGCAGACCATTTTGCTCATTTGTTAGAGTACTGCCCACACTGCCGTGTAGACGATTGGTTGTTTAATTGTTGTAAGTGTTTGGATTTTTCCCATTTTTTAGAAAGAATTACGACGGTAATAATTCTAAAAATACTAAATACAAGTTTTTTTGGTCCAAATATTAAATTTACTTATTTATTTTATTACCTTTGGCTTAGAAGCTACATTAAACGGTAATTATTTACAAACCGGACGCATCGCCGATTTTAATGAAATTTGGTATACGGGGTTTTGGGACTCGTTTTGTTCTCGAGATATTCATTATCAGACTTGATATCCAAAACTAAACGGGAAATAGTGAACTTAGGTTAGTGTTGGTTATCAAGTCTGATGATGAATATCTTGAGACAAAAACGAGTCTGACTAAAAATTCTTTCAGATTCGTAATCAGTGCCCCAAAAACCCCCATATACCAAATTTAATTAAAATCGGCGATGCGTCCGGTTTATAAATAATTACCTATCAAACATTCATTTCTGATATTTAAAAAAAAGAAAAAAAAAAGAAAATATTTAATAAATTGTAACAAACTGGGTTCGTCCTCGATTTTATCCAAATTTTGTATAGGGGTTTTTGTGGCGCTGATCAAGGCCTGGAAAAATTGTATGTTGACCACTTTATGTTTTTGAGATCATCATCAGACTTTAAATTCAAACTAACCTTATTTTCATTATATTCCCCCTTCTTTTGCACACAGTTCTAGATTTAAAGTTGATGTGGAACAAGTGCGTGATTGATTGATTGATTGAAACTTTTAAAACCCAGTTTTTCTAATTATTTTACTTTTTTCAATTTAAAAGCTTTACTTTCAATTATTTCAATCGCAGTAGTGGTCACTCGAACATGTGTAAACATGGGCGTTTAAGGGGGAAACTATGCTAATAAAATAGAAAAAATGTGAAAAATAAATTTAAAAAAATAAAACAAGTTTTTCAAGGATGTCATTGAAATATTGTGTGCCACTTTAGCTTTTAATCAAGTGTGGGACAAAAAATTCTTTCAATATGGTATTTTAAAACTCTGATTTTAGGTGATTCCTTAAAAACTAAAGAAAAACGGGAAAATGAAGAGTTAAAGAAAGAGGAAAACGAGGTAAAACAAGAGTTATATGAACAGCCAGCTCCGAAGCAAGAAGATGCAGTAAGCACTGATGATGATGACGACAAGCTTGTCATTAAAGATGAGCCGAATAGTCAAGATGAATCTGAAAGAGAGAACATGCACAATTTCTCACAGGTATAAAAGGATTTTAGTATTATCAGAACCACGATTTTTTGGTTATACAGGGTGTTTCACAACTTAGCCAACAAACTTTAAGGGCTAATCCTACACTAAAATATATGGTAATTATTTGGAAACCGGGCGCATCGCTGATTTTAATTAAATTTGGTATAAGAGAGTTTTTGGGGCGCTAATTACGAACTTGAAGTTTCATTCTTGAAATATTCATCATCAGACTTGATAACCAAAACTAACCTAAATTTACTATTTCCCCCTTCTTTTTGAATTCAATTCTTGATTTGAAGCATAATGGGTACTCAATATTTAATTTCCACCTTTAAAAACCCCATTTTTATATTTATTTTACCTGTTTTTTCCATAAAATTGCAAAGCTTCACTTTCAATTATTTCGATCCCTGTTTTATGCAGTTTTCGCGTAAATAAATAAAAACCATTACTCGGCATGGTCAAATGCCTATCTAATTTAAGAATAAAATATCAAAGGTAATTTTTCACTGTAGAATTTGATATTATCCCTGCAAAATGACCGTGCCAAGTAATGATTTTTTATTTATTTACGCTAAAACCGTGCATCAAATAAAAATCAGTCAAGAAGTCGAATTTGTTCCAAATCTAATGGGAATTTTAAAAATTATTTTTATGTTCAAACAATGCAGTGGCGTATCATTTTTTTATAAAAAATATTTACCTTAAACCCCTCATGGACGACACTGCTAATAATTATTTTTCTTGTATGCCAAAATATGTGTTTTGGTGCATAGAAGGCGTTCCCCATTTTTTTAATATCTAAATTGCTATAAAAGCTATTATTTAAAAAAAAAAAATTAAAACATCCTGTAGTTCGAAAACTAAGACGTTTAGGACCAATTTTTTAATAATTTTTTTGTGTATTTTTTGTATAGAATTAGCCCTTAAAATTTGTCGGCCAAGTTATGAAATATCCTGAAAAATCAATTTTGATCACAAATGCCTTTAAAGTTTCTAATAAAACTTTAAATGTTTTCATATGTTTTGAACTTAAAAGTATTTTTAATAAGAAATTTTTATCTTAGGCGTCTAGCTGCGACTACAATCTGTCTCAGTTTGACAAAAACGAGGCCGATTTTTCAGAAGGCGAGGGGAAATGAATGAGACTGAGCAAGCTGACGATAATGCTCAAGACGGAGATTTTAAACCTCCAGTGAAGGAGGAGCCAGAGGACAGTGAAGAGGATATACCATTGGTATGAATTTTTATTTTCTTATGGGTAGCTTTAATAAGGAGAAACGAGTTTTATCTCGGTCCCCAGTTTTATGTAAATTATTATTTATATTTGTTATATAATGTTTATAACGCCTTATTAGAACCATCTAACAAAAAAATAATAACATAATATTTTAACCTTTTTCTTTTTTTTTTTTTTTTTTGAACTTTTATGTAATTATATCTCTGACACTAAAATACTTTAAGTCACTAAAGAAAGAACAGAAATTTAAATACAGACCACTTCTGTTTAAAAATTAATAATAGACAGTTAAAGCAAGACCGAAGAGGTTGACGTATGTGAGCGACGTAAACGCGGAAATATACGTTATGTTGATAATAATCCATACCGTTAAAATTGAGTTAAAGCAAGACGGCAGACGTAGACGACTAACGACTTAACCTTACTTTTTTGAAGTTTTCGTAAACTTCATTACATGTACAACCTTATTTATTTGTTTATTTATTAAATTCAAAATATTCAAAAAATTTGCAATCGGATTTAATTGTGTCCGTTCGGTTCAATAGATTGAATGTTTGGCTCGTTAGGTTGCGTTTTGAACGTTCATAGAAATCTGTAGTGTTGCCTCGGACGTATATCCTTACGACGAGAAAATTTATAATGCTTATGCACAGCTGTCATTTGATACGAATACTTTTACGTCCCTGGCCTTGCTTTAATTGTCTAATAAATTATTAATTGGTATATTTTATATGAAAATGCTTTAAAATTCCTTGATTTGTCCTAATTTCCAGTCGTTATTTCTAATAATTTAGGTTTATAATATACTTGTTGTTTCATGCAGCCTAAAAGTAGGGTATGTAAAATATTTATATTAAATAATTACAGTTAGTTAGTCTCCCTAGCATGGCTTATATTACAAAGGCGGAGGAGGACGTGGCCGATGTGGGCCTTTGCCCACTGGCCTCGCGGCCCGAGGGTCCTTGTGCCATAGATTTTGCATTAATAAAAGTAAAATAGTAAAGGGCCTCGCAGAAAGGTTAAGGCAAGACGCAAAATGTGTCTTGCCCACATAAAAATTTAATCTTGCGCTGCCACTGTTAAATTAAACATAAATTTTGAGGCTATCCCTAGAAGAAAATGTGTAAGATTTTGTGTTTTTATTTTTCTTTTTTTTTTCCTAAGTCTGCTAGGCTGAATCAAAACAAACGTAAGATAGAAAGTGAAGAAGAAGATGACGACGATGACGTGCCGCTGATGGCTAGAAAAAAGATTAAGAAAGAGGAAAAAAGAAAAAGAAGAAGAAACGTCTCGAGTCTGATTATGAAGAAGACGAGGAAGACTTCAAACCAGAAAAGAAAAAACCTAAAAGGTAAAATTACAAGTTTTATTATTATTATTTGGGGAGTTAAAAGTGGATCAAGTCTATAAATTGGATATTTCCATTTTATTTCACAAAAAGGGTGTAAGATAATTTATTTTTTAGGTAAAAAAAGAGAAAGAAAAGAAAGTAAAAGCAGAAGTAAAGCAGGAAGTTAGCCCTGCTAAAAAAGGTGGTAGAAAGAAGAAAGAAGAGGAGGAAGTAGAAGTTTGGAAATGGTAAGTTTTAATAACCATTTAGAAACTATACATTTCATTGGCGTTGGCGTTTCGTTGCAGTTGACCCTGCTGCTGTAAAAGAAAATGACAAATTAGGAACGCTATTAGACTTAGTAACTTTATTTTATTACTAGTGACAAAACTATGTTGACTAATATGGCTGACTCATTTAACCTGTTTGTGGTTCTTTGATTTTTAACTTAATTTTCTGTAAGTTTATGGCAGGGGCGGTCATATCGACTTTCTGAGGGAGGGGCCATGGGCCGAGGAGAAGTGTGTGAGGTGGCAAAAACAAAAATTTTTAAAGGAGGTTCAAATTTTTTAAAGAAAAGAATCAAAAAGGTCGTCTAACCTCTTTTTATTGTTTTCACCTTTCATTCTTTTTATAAAATTACACACAACCTCCTTCCCACGTATTTGAAAAGGTCCTCACTCTTCAATTCCATCATCAGCCTCACCCCTCGGACCAACTTTGGGGGAACCCTCAATAAATGCCCATATTTGCCATTACACATGTATGAAACACAATAAAATAGAAAGTATGTCCCCCTGCCCCTATGACCGCCCCTGGTTTATGGTTTATTTACAATATAATAAATAATAGTTTAAAAACTAAAAAAACACGCTTTTATATGCAACCGAACTAAAAATTAGAAAATAATTTTTCATTACAAAGAGTTTGTCACTTCAGAGTAAAAAGCGTGGGGTGCATTTTACTATTTTTTCATAACTTTTCCCTCATAGATATTTGCAAATAGAATAATTATAACATTTAATATATTAAGCACCCCACGCTTTTATTCTGAAGTGACAAACTCTTTGTAATGAAAAAATTATTTTCTAATTTTTAGTTCGGTTGCATATAAAAGCGTGTTTTTTTAGTTTTTTAAAACTATTATTTATTTTTCATTTTTTAGTTCGATATATCAATTTGTTTTTTAAAAATAAATGCTCCAGTTTATTCACTAAAAAATTCCTTCGCCATTTTGTCAAGAGACATAGAGGATCTGTAAAGGAATTTATTTATCCTGGCGGTCCTAATCAGGA
The DNA here is from genome assembly GCA_014170235.1 of Listronotus bonariensis. Lineage (NCBI taxonomy): Eukaryota > Metazoa > Arthropoda > Insecta > Coleoptera > Curculionidae > Listronotus > Listronotus bonariensis. Next base: position 136,663 of record JACEGR010000910.1, on the reverse strand, counting down.
TAACGGGATACTGTTTTTAAATTATTGCATTGTCATCGGTCCTTAATACGTGTGCAAAGTTTCAAAGAAATTGAATCGCTGGAAGTTGGTAAAAATTAGGCTCAAAGATTCCGTTACATAGATAGATGGATAGATAGATAGTTACAACCCAAGCTAATAAAAGCGTGTTAAAAACAGTTATTTATTGAACAATAACCTCAAAACCATTGCATACATAATCTGCCATTTTTAGATACAAGTAGTTATATTAGTTACTTCATGAAGATGGTGTAGAAAGTCATGCATTAATGAGGGCTCTTGATGAATTATTTACTATACGTCTATAGAACTCATTATAACGATCGCTGAACTAGTTTTTTAATACTTCCTAATTATCTTGTTATGTTTGGGAATAGTTGCCATTTGAATTTCCCGCTATATTGCTTCCCGACTAACTTCATGCGTGTGTACGTCAAAAATCAGCTGATACTGACAAACGTCAGTAAAACGAAAATGGCTGCCGTGCGATCCGCATGTTTTTAATTTATTATTAATTTTTCACGTATTTATTGTTTTAAATAGGAAATAATGTGCAAAACATTACTTTTGCTTCACATTTCTCGAAATCTAGTCGGAGTTAATCGAGCAACTTGTTTTTGTTGCAAATTTCAGCCGATAAGTCGAGATATTCATTTCAAAATACAGGTTAAAGAATCGTCCAAACAGCAACATGATCAATTAAAAAGCACTGTGAGCACTACTAAAGGTGCAAAGCGATTAAACAATAGTGATTTTAGTGTTTCTATGCCTGATGTACTTTATAATTTAAAAAATTATAGAATTGTTATTCCGGAATCAGAAATAAACAAGTCTGAATGTACTAATAGGAAAACTAAAAACAGAGGTAAAAAGGTATGCTTTAGTTATGAGGCTCAAGTTGTTTTATGACAGGGTATGTGGGTGCAACTAGCAGTTTTTATTGGTGTTGGAAGTACAGTTTTGGAGTAAAACAAATGTTAGTTTATTTTCACCAGCTACATTTTATTATTTAACTTTTGGGCAGTCAGTTTTAGTTTAATTTATCTTTAGGAGGCGTAGGTTTTGGCTAAAGAAATCAATACAATATAATTTTATTTTAGGTGGGAGGAAGAGAAGAAAGAGGATGGTGTTAAATGGAACTTCCTGGAACACAAGGGGCCTGTTTTTGCCCCACCTTACGAGCCACTACCATCTAATGTTAAGTTCTATTATAATGGGAAAGAAATGAAACTTAGTCAAGATGCTGAAGAAGTGGCTGGTTTTTATGCAAAAATGTTGGACCATGACTATACTACCAAGGACGCTTTTAATAACAATTTCTTTGCCGATTGGAGAGATTGTGAGTAGATTTAAACAAAACTAAATAAATTATTTAATGAATAACCTGAGTGCTGTTTTTACCATGGAGATATTAGTAAATAAAAAATAAAAAAGACAAGTAAAGCCGGAGCACAAGAGCACCATGGCATTTGTGTGTCTTGCTTTCTACAGAAAATCAACCTATTTGTTTAATTGTAAATTTCAAAAACTTAATTTTTCTAAACAGCTGTTAATAAATAAACTTAACATAACCTGGAAAATTTCATTTCTTTAAAAGAAAAAATGATTAGGTATTTTTATAATTACAACAAACTTTTAATAAATAGAAACATGTTTTTCAGGCATGACAGATGAAGAGAGAGAAATAATAACAGACCTTAGGAAATGTAACTTTAAACCAATGCATGCATTTTTCATGGACCAAGCTGAAAAGAACAGAAACCGAACCAAAGAAGAGAAACAAGAGCTCAAAGCGAAAAACGAGGCCTTATTGAAAGAATACGGTTTTTGTACCATCGATGGGCACAAAGAGAAAATTGGTAATTTCAAAATTGAACCTCCAGGATTGTTCAGAGGTGAGTTTTTAAAGTTTGATCACAGAAAATTTATTTATATGGGGTGATTTAAAAGTAAACCTAACTTTTTGGTATTGTCTGTCTTTTATTTAACAGGTCATAACTCAAAAAATAGGCATGTTAATAATTTTTTTTTTTGTACAGGGTGGGTTTTGTAAAACTTCTATTGCTATATTTTCTAAACCAAGGCAAATATTAAAAAATTAAAAAGTTGCTAGAAAACCTGGGGAAAATTTAAATAACATATTTTTTAAAACACCTCTATCAAAGTCAAAGTCAAAAATCTCTTTATTCAATAAAAAAATTGCAAATACAAAGTTGAATGAATGGCGTCAATGGGTAGGGATTTAAATCCTTTAATCAATACAAAACAACCTAGCCTAAGAATATTTTTATAAAAAAGTAATTCACAAAACTAAGCCTAAACTTGTTTTATTCTAATCCTATCAACCCCTTAAGCTGCACCCCCAGTCACTTAAAAATCTTAAATGGCAACTCTTATGTGGCACTTCTCTGGAAACCTTATAAAAAATGCTATTTGTTGGTCATAAAAAGTTGGGGTAAAATCAAATACTTCCCTTAAGGGGGAGATACCTGTAAAATGTCAAAAAATTTTTTTTCATATGCTGTATAGTCTTTAAGAACACGTCACTAAAATTTTAGAACATAATTTTCACTATTATATTACGCAGTCAGTAAGTCCCTATATTCAATGAATTCTTATGTACCTTTTAACTTTACACGCGTTTTCTCAAAACTTTATTTTAAAATTTGCGGGCACGATAACTAATATTAATTAAAGATTAATATTAAATTAAATTAAAATACTAACCCGCCCCCATAAAAGTTCTCATTACTTCTGATTAGTTTTCTGAATTTTGAAGAAAAAAGTAATAGCAACTGGTCTTTGTTGTTAAGTGCTTGTGCAACAGAACTTCTAATGGGTGCGGTTTAGCTCTACAGGAAGTATTATTTTTAATATATTAATAATTTTTAATTAATGTTATATTATTTTCATTGAACATTATGGTATTTGGTATTCTTTATAAATAATAAAGTTTGATTTTTTTTAAAATTTAAAGGTACTATTTTATTTTACCCCCACTTTTTTATAACCAAAAAAGAGCATTTTTGTATAACGAGTGCTGCCCTTTAAGATTTTAAAGTGACTGATGTTGGCTTGAGGGGTTAATAGAGGTGTTTCAAAAACACGTCATTTATATTTCCCCTGGGGTTTATAGAAATGGTGTTTTTTGATTTTTTGTTATTTGTCGTGCGTAAATTAAAAAAAAGCACCCTGTATATTTTAATCAACAAAAGAGGCTGTAAAACGGTTAACATTGACATTTAAAATACTCTGTATAGGATACCTACTAATCTATGGTAAAAAATCGAAATAAACTAATTTTATTATAAATTTACTTTTCCTTTTTGTTTTAGGCAGAGGTGAACATCCAAAAATGGGTAAACTGAAAAAACGAGTGCAGGCGGAAGACATTATTATTAACTGCAGTAAAGACTCGAATATTCCAAAGCCTCCTGAAGGGCACAGGTGGCGAGAAGTCCGGCACGATAATAAGGTGACGTGGTTGGCTTCATGGACAGAAAATGTGCAAAACCAAGTTAAATACATTATGTTGAATCCCAGCTCGAAATTAAAAGGTAATTTTTTCCAAAAAATGCAACCACAACTGAGTTTTATTCCCAAATATGATATTTATTATTACTTTTAAAAAACTTGAACAACTTAAGTCAAAAATTGGTCGTTAAGATATTAAAAAGTATTTAAAACTTTTATTTCTATAACAGTTAGCAACACTGACTCATTGACAAGTTCCTGAGCTTTTCTTCAATTTTTATACCTGTTTGGTTAAGAATAACTTTAAAGAACCTTTTGCATCTGACCTACTAAATCAGTGATAAAAAACTGTCTAATATAATAATAAATGGTCTTTTATTCCAAAAAAAGAAACACATTCATAAATTTACAATAGAAAAAAATTGTTTGTAATAAAGGGCTACATCAGCTTGCTCCATATACAGTTTTTCCCAGGATAGGTGTTACATGAGGATAAAATGACCAAAAATTTTGGAATCTTTAAACATTCTTTTGGGAAAACTTGTCGCATGGTCCAAAACTAATAAATTCAAAATTTTACTTCAATTGGTAATATACAGGGCGAGTTATAACCAAAAATATGAAAAGTGATCAAGAGTAAAGTACCTTTATTTTTAAAAATAGGACAAAATTTTATAGGTAAATGTCGTAGAGAATTAAATTTTATGTCAAAATTTAAAGTTAAAGAAATAAAGTAAAAAAGTATTTTTTGTCTTACTTGGCTTAAGGTAATGGATTTTAAAAACGTATTTAAAATTATATTTTCTTTTAAATTTTGCTCATTTTTGCCCATTATTTATGTTGTAATACTTTTGACTTCAAATTTTATTATAAAATTTAATTCTCTACAACATTGACTTATACAATTTTGTTCTATTTTTAAAAATAAAAGTAGGTAGTTCCTGGGCATTTTTCATATTTTTAGTTATAACTCGCCCTGTATATCGTCAATTGGAGTAAAATTTTGTATTTATTAGTTTTGGACCATGTGACCTGTTTTCTCAAAATTTCGTTTTAAAATTCAAAAATTTTTGGTTCATTTGTCCTCTTATAATACCTATCCTGAGATACACTGTAGAAGCAGCTGCTACTATAAAAATCAATTCATAAATGGGACCATTTAAAAATATGGACAATGGAAGTTGATATAAATTAATGTTTGTTTTTTATTCTTTTAGGTGAAAAGGATTGGCAAAAGTATGAAACGGCAAGGAAATTGCATAAAAAAGTGGACAAAATAAGATCAAACTACCAGGCGGATTGGAAATCAAAAGAGATGAAAATTCGACAGAGAGCTGTGGCATTGTACTTTATTGATAAACTGGCTCTTAGGGCAGGTACAGTATGTTTTACAATTATATATCATTTAAAATGTCCAAAAGTTTTTCCATAATAAAAGGCAAAAATTCAAGTTTGTCTGTCTCTGTTTTAAAGACAAAGAAATGGGTGCTGCATTAAATAATGTTTAAAAATTTGCAGTAAGAACCAATAACAAAATGTAATAAATATCAACAAAATGCGATTCATGTATTGCAGCAATAAGCTCTTAGCCAAAATTTCACAATGGTTAAAAACTATTTTAAATGATAGTTAAATACGTCACCAACTTGGGAAAATTAAAATTTTAACAAAATTGTCTTTAGTAAATTTTTTTAAAAGTTTATTAATATATATTCCACAATTGCCAGTTCAAGCGCAATGTTAAATAAATATGCCAACAAGGGGAAAAGCATTAAAAAAGGGTTGTTGTAGCTTGTATCTTTTGTAATGAAGGCAAACTACAATTATAGGAAAATCTTGCAATTTCCGGCAAAATTAAAAAAAAAGGAATAAAATCCAATCCATCTACATCGAAAATTTGCTACCTTAAATGCACATGACTAAGGGCCTATTGTTGTTAGAAGGATATAGGCTATAATGTTAAATAAACAAAATATACTTCCCTGTTTAAATAAGATTTTTGTTCATAATGATGTAAAAGAAGATACCAAAATATTCAATTAATTAGTTATAAAAATACCTCTTTGGTAATTTAATACTTTAGTTTTTTATCTAAGACTAATATGACATGTTCTTTCTAGGTAACGAAAAAGACGAAGATCAAGCGGATACCGTCGGTTGTTGTTCTCTCCGTGTGGAACACATCGAACTTCACGAAGAAAAAGACGGAAAGGATTACGTCGTAGTATTTGATTTTCTCGGTAAAGATTCCATCCGGTACTACAATGAAGTGCCCGTGGAGAAGCGAGTGTTTAAGAATCTACAGTTGTTTATGGAGAATAAGAAACCGAAGGATGATCTTTTGATAGGTAAGATAAGTGATATCAATCAAAAAACTTATTCAACGTTTTACTTTTAATCGCACAAGGCATCTTCATATTTTTTATTTTTTTGTTTTAGACTTAACACTGCAATCATGAACAAACATTTGAACGATCTAATGGAGGGACTGACGGCCAAGGTGTTCCGTACCTACAACGCTTCCTGGACGCTGCAACAACAGCTGGATCTTTTAACGAAAGAAGAGGACACTGTCGCCGAGAAAATCCTGTCGTACAACAGAGCCAATAGGGCCGTAGCTATCTTGTGTAACCATCAAAGGTAAGTTTTAGTCTAGAAAGAGGTCCTTTTAGGCACTCCGTACATGGGTCAATAAAACAGCGACGAGACCGAGATTTATTTATTTATTTATTTACGTATTTGACATTTACAAGGATTGTAAATGTGTCTAGTATTAAAAAAATCCATCAAAATGTAAAAACCAGACACAATCTCAATATGAATCACACACACTGTGGTAGGAGAGCCCAAGAGGGGATTTCTGAAGTTACTACAGCGCATGAGAAAATATACTGGAGGATACCTTGTACCAGCTTAAATACCTTTACCAAATATGAGCCCCGTATACAGGGGCGATTGTAAAAACAATAATATATCCATCAGAAATTGTCGTGCGCGTCAGATTAAGATAGGGTGACTTAATTACATGCAAACAATCAGCAATTTTAGGCGTTCAACCAATTATAACCGCGGTAATAATTGGTGACAACTTTGACATATAATACATTGTTTAAACGTCAACATAACCGATTGGTAAATACCGTCTTCGAATTGGTTCTTCGCCTAAAATCGATGAATGTATATTCCACTAATCTGACAATTTAAGAGTGACGTAAAGAAAGCGGAGGGCTACAAAGTTGTAAAAAAACGTCAGTTTGACATGCTCGAGCGTAATTTTTATAATTTTTTTTTCATTTGAAAAAATAATTCAAGGATAACGAAAAATATATAATTCAGTACGATTTGAACGATTTTCACAAGCCGAAATAATAAAAATATTTTTTGACATACTTAAAAGTTTATAGCCGCTTAACGCCCCGATGAAAAGGTATACATTATATAACATTTTTTTCTTCTTATCATCTATAATATAATAACTGCAAATTTAGCATCTTGGGCTCCCCTACTACTGTAAACAAAATACAAAACCGTTTTGTATTGCATTTGTTTATTAAAGGACGCAGTTTGCAGAGATCGGACACGCCAATATGCCTACATGCTGTCGATGCCTGTAAAAATCGCGTTCCCGTCGTTGTTTTACCGACCCATGTGCGGAGAGCCTTAGATGATATCTAGTAGGATGTAAGTAATAACCTTAAACGTAAAAATGTATTTCTAATGGTAGTTATTTCTGTTAACTATAATAAACTTTGTCGCAGGTCTGTGCCAAAAGGTCATCAAAAATCAATGGAAAAACTGAAGGAAAAAATCGATCAGAAAAAAGAAACTATTAGGGAAGCAGAGCAGCAGGTAAAAGATGCTAAACGCAGCGGGAATAAAGCAGTGGTGGAAAAGAAGAAAAATATGCTTCAGAGACTAAAAGACCAATTGGCTAAGCTTGAAATTCAGGTATGACTTCATTTCCCAATGTTTTTTCTTATTTTTATTTTCTTTTGTATGTCCCTTTTATTTCTAATTTTAATTCTATAGAATGTCAGAATAAATCGTTAACAATACAAAAAGTAAAGTGGCATATTCAAAAGTTTATTATTTATTATTTAAAAATTTCGAAAATAATATAAATAAACTAGGTTTAAATTTGTTTTTTTGAAAATTACATTTTTGCTAAGAAAAAGAGTGGATTTGTTCATTTGTTGGAACCTTTAAATACAAAACAAGGTGGCAACTGGCGTTGCCAAATAGCATAACAGTTGGTGTATTCCTTTTATGCTCTAGAACCGCCCAGAACGACTCCGTAAGTGTTCCTTTTATATTGGAGTTGTTCTGCAGAACCGTTCTATTTCCTTTCCCTTTGGCTCTCATGCACCATCATCGCAGGAGGTGCACGAAGTGTTTTCACACTGATGACATATGCCAAAAGGCAAATAGTAAATATACTTGGTTGTATTTAAAAAATACCTGTAATAATTTATTGTAGTTAATTATTTAACCCGAGAAAAATTAATATAAACCCCGTATGACTAAAACATAAACCAAACAAAGAACTACAAATCTGTCAAATGTTATACATGTTAACAGGCAAATCCCAGTGTTTTTTGGTGTTCTTTTTAAAACTGTTTTGATTGCTTCCAAAGAACAGTTCTACAAGTTAAAAGGAATACACCAAATTAATCATATGTAGAAAACTTTTATAATTGTCACCATGACAGTTCAAATAAACCATTAAAAAATAAAATTTCAAATTAAGGTGGCAACATAGATGGTCTTGTTGCCACTCTCTATTTCTAATAATTGACATTACCAAAACTTTTTTAGTGATTATAGTCCATTACATACAGTAATTCTAGTCATATAAATAAATATGTATTTTACTTTTTAGGAAACTGATCGTGACGAAAACAAAACTATCGCTTTGGGAACGTCAAAATTGAATTATTTGGATCCCAGAATATCGGTGGCGTGGTGCAAGAAGTTTAGCGTTCCCATAGAAAAAATCTACAACAAGACTCAACGAGACAAATTTAGATGGGCTATAGACATGGCCGGGCCCGACTATAGATTTGACGACCTCGAGCTGCCACCAGAAAAATAAGAGTCCAGTAATTTATATAACTTTAGAAAAAAACGTGCAAATAAGGTCCGAAAAGAGAAGGACCGAGTCAGTGATGAAGATTTGTGGTTATTAGTATTTTACAATGGTTTTAAATTCTCTCATATAGCAAGCTTTCAGAAAGCTTGCCATACTAAAATCATCACATAGTTTGGCTCATTGAATAAAAAAAAAACTTTAAACCATTTTTAGGCTAAGAACCCATTCTGTACTGTTCACGGTAATTGTTTTAAAAAATTCCACCGAATATTTTTCCATTTGTATTATAGTTATTGTGATGATTGTAAGGTTTTTGCGCTTTGTCGCATTTTATTTTATAATTTACTGTACATGGTGTCTTTTTTTACCTGATGTCACTAATTGACAAAAATGCTTGTTCTACAATTTTTTTTTTTAATTTGTCTACCTTGTTGCTAAAGTGTCTGAGATTTTGTGGAATTTGTAACTGTAACTGATTTAAAAAATAAAAAGAAATATATGCAAATTTTAAAGCTTAGGTGGGCAATAGTGGTGTTATGTAAAAAAGCAACCTCCATATTATTTAGTTTGCGTGCAGTATGGAATGATTGTCACTGTGTGGGTCAGAATTAAAAAAATTAAATTTTATATATGATGACCATATGCCCTAGATTTATTTTTGTGTCAATTCGCAATTCGAAACCTATATTGAATAAAATTGATTTAATCTTTATTGTTCTATTAAGTATTACCCACCCAAGTAAGTCTCGATTCTTGATTGAAAATTCTAATATGGAAATAACAACCACAGTTGTTATATCTTAAAAAACGACACTTAAATGTTCTATAGTCATAATTTTTGTAAAATAGTACTTTTGTTGTCATTAGATTGGCAACATAGCAAAAAGAAGGTTGCTTCCTCCAGTTTCGGCTCTGGTAATGGTTAGTTTTTCTATGTGTTATTATTTTTTTAAGTCTGTCCCACTTTTAGGAACCAATTTATTTGGAGGTGTGTTGATTGTTGATTGGTGGGGCTTGATGCCATATCTACGACCAGCCAAATGTTTACACTTTTTTGGTAGAGTACAGGGTTCCTCATGGTAAAATGCACATTGCAGGAATCTTCTAAGCCTTAAAAGATACAGTGAGACACCCTCTATGTTAGAATTGACGTGTTAAATAATGTGCATTAGAGATCTACCAATTTACCCTCAATACACTTCTTGTATTATTTTATAAGCATAAATTATTTGCGTAGTGTGATTTTTAAATTTTCCACAGGTTTTGACCTTGTGTACTTTACGTGTCTGAATGGAAATGTCTTTGTACAAAACATAATAAAATTTATTAGTTATGGAATAGTGCATATTAATTTTATGGAAATTATCACCTTTTTAAAGTAAATGTCTTTAAATATTTTGTAATTGTATTAAATATACAAAGGTATGAATGCCGCATGGCATGCATTGTATTAAGTTGGATTACATTTTTTTATGTAACTGACGGTGTTTTTAGTTTTGTTTTTACTGTAAAGTAAATAAGCAGTGTAGGAAGTCTGTATATTACAGATTGGTCAATAAAAAAAATGTATAGTATAGTGTTTTTGTTTTTTTAAAGATGCCGACTCACTAGTGCAACACTACTTCAAGTATTATTTTCACTCTCAATCGTAGAAACAACTTCTTCAAATACTTACAATGCACGAAAAACAACGTTGAAACCTATCTTGTGACAAAAATGCAATCCCCATTTTCCAGCGACTAGCGTAAATTTTCTTCCGTAACCGATGCCGTTTTGATAATTTTTCAGGAATTTTTGGCATACAAATACGAAAGAAATCAACCAAAAATAGCTTGTAAAAATATAAACATTTAATTCACATAAACAATAATATAAACTTAACACTAAGAAGTAATGCTATGAAAAATAAACGTGTTTATTCGAAAAAATTAACGTCCTTGTATTCAGGAGGCATAAAAGAAATTCTTCACCTTCCTGCAATTTACCATAACCTAAAAAAATAAGTCTATACAGTACGGTAAAACTTGAATCATATATTTTTAGTCCAGAAGTTAATTATGTAAGTCCCGTTACACATGAGACGTGTGAACGCCCTAGGCCTGATCCAATAAAAGTAATTTAACCTTTCACATGCAGGCGCGGCGTGTACGCGTTATGCCGCGTCCAGGCAATGCAACAATTCGCCAAACATCCGTTCAAACTAACCAACTTGTTGGCGCGCTCCTTGGAAGCCAAAAAAACCAACAAGCTCTGAATCACCGGCAAATCATTCGTCAAGCCCTTGAAACGACGTAAATTCCGTCCACGTCTGCGCTATGGGGCGGGGTATTCGGCGTAGAGCGGCGCTGCGAATTGTTGCTAGTCTGGACGTGGCTTTAGGTTACATTACTTTCAATGCAAAAATTTTTGGCAGGCGTACGGCGTTCGTACGTCTCATGTGTAACGGCCGTTACACATGGGGCGTACGAACGCTCGACGTGCTAGACCGCGCGTCTGACGAGCGTGAATTTTGTTTTTACATGGGAGACGCTTGTCAGTCTCAAAATGAACGAGCAACCGTATGTTCCAGGCATTGTTGCCGTTGCAGCATATTGCCTAATTCAAAAATAGACGTTTTTGGGTACATCCTCTTGTAAACCAAAGGTTACTAAACCGTGCATTTGTGACGCTGTATTCTAAATTCAGCATCCAAGAATTTTTTAAATTACTTCCGAATGCCATTTTGCACGAAAAAAATTGAATTGCAAAAACTAATATTTTAAAGGTCGCGGCGAATAACGATCATTTTTGCCAATTCTAAAATAATAGCACCCTCAAATAACTAGTACCTAAAATATTTAAACCTATTGATAATTACAGCAAAAAAGTTCGTAGTGCTTGAAAAAACAACATTTAAAGATACAACGTGAGGCCTAAAAACGCTCATATTCCACGCGCTGACTTGAATAAAAGATTCGTTTCTCGCGGAATCATCTTAATTTGGAAAATTATAAAACTGATTAAAATGTAATGGTTTTTAAAAACAAGGCCTTTTTTGGTTCTCAAAATTTTTGGAACCCCCCTTTCCAAAGAAGTATATATACGCCCCAATATTTTAGTTATTTAAGGTATTTAATATCTACTTGACCGCGTAAGTTTCGGTTTTGGTCGAAACTAAAGCCATGACCGAAATTTCGGTTTTTGCCGGCATACCAGTTTCGGTCGGACTCTAACGTAAATTAATTTGTGGTTTCTGGCATGCGGCCCGCTTTAGTCTTTAACGACTGATGACATACTGGATTGGCCAACCATAGAAGGAGAAACCGATAATAATTAACTTTAGAGGGTCGCTTTGAACGTATTTTTTGTATTTTGAGTTTAGTTATTTTATTTCTTTGATGCTGTTAAGCAAACCGTTTTTATTTGATAAATATCTTCTAAATATAGCATATAAGACCAACCAATAAAGACAACAAAAGTAGCACAAGGCCTAAAGATTAAGGATCTATCGAAAACATGGAATTATCTTATGAGGTAATTTTTCTGCTTTACTCAAAACTATACTCGAATGACTTATATCCTTTCACAAATAAGCAATTCAAATAATAACTGAGATACCATGCAGTTACAACCAAAATGAGACACCCTGTACATTCAATCAAAGTGCCACTTTGTGAACGTGGTAAATTAGGTAATTTTCTAGCAACCTGCGGCAACTCCGATTTGACGAATTTTGGTATACGAGGCGCTTTTTGGGTCGCTGACCAGGAATTTGGCGGAAACGTTTCGTTTTTTTCACTATATGCCCCCTTCTTTTTGCACACAATTCTTGATTTAAAGCCAAAGTAGAATACAATATTTGATTTTCACCTTTTATAACCCCGTTTTTCTACGTATTTTACAATATTTTTGCATTAAATTGCATAGCTTTACTTTCAATCATCAATTTACATCGCAGTTGCCTATGGCGGCGTGCATACATGGTTGCCGCATTTTTAAAGCGAACTTTCGGATTAGTTTAAGTTTCAACTTTTCTGCCAAAAATTCTTTCAGATTCGTGATCACCGCCCCAAATAACCCCTGTATACCAAAATTCCTCAAAATCGGAGTGGCTGCAGGTTTCTAGAAAATTACCGTAAATTATGCTAAACTTAGTTTCTGTAATAAAATAATTATTAAAATATTACCTAAATCTTTCATTAACTTAGTAGGAGCATTCCTGATATGCATGGGGACACAAGGTTGAGGACCATTGTGCTGCTTGATTAGGCTTTTAGCGCGGCTTAATGCAGTGTCAGCTTCACGGGATTTTGGTGCCCTAAAACGTTATAAAAAATTTTTAAATGCAATAAAATTTAATATAGTTGTCAAGTTCTTACCTAGCTAAATAAATTGCACACTGTGCTAACAACACATCAGCTTCTGGCATACCTAGAAGCTGGCAACCCTGCATTGTTGCTATTGCTAAAGGTAAAGCATGAGGATCAGCATTCCCTGAAAAAAGACGCCAAAATAAGTTGCAATATCAAATTTATAGATGATTCAATACTTGTGCTTCTTGACAATTCAATCTCTGTTATTACTTGTTTCAAAGTTAAACATGCATAAATACTTGTATTATGTTAAAAAAATTAAAATTAATGTAAAAGAAAGCTGAAATAATAAAAACACTAAACTTACAACTTAAAAAAATATTCTTATAGGAAAGATTAATCTTCATGAACAAAACATCAAACAAGAAAAAGTAATCAACAAAAATAAATGAACTCAATAAACAAAAGAAATATTCTACTCTTCTTCTTCCATATCAGTTTGTGTATTTAACTCCTTAACAACTCTTAAACGATTAAACATTATTTCAAGAGCTGGTGTCTCTAGAGGCTTGTTAGAATACCAAACAGAGTTATTGACATCGCATAAAGACTCAGGCTCAAAATAACATGTTCCTTTTGTAACTGGCACTGTAAGCTTTGAGCAGTAAAACTCAAAGAGTTTTAAAGGGCAATGCTCAGGGTTCTCAAGATTTGGTGGCATCTCTTTAAAACGCCCACCAGTATAATATTGCAGGACAGATCTTGAATCATCGTTTCCATATCTTCGTTTAACAATATTGGTGATTAGCATGGTTATATTTTCTTCTATATTCATTAATTTAAAGTACTTCATATTGTGGTAAAGAACAGTGTTCAGAAGAACCCATGGTGAATGGGCACCTAGCTGCTTACTATTCCACAAGTGCTCCTCTTCAATTCTTGTTACAATGTAGGCAGAATCCAAGAAAAGCAGTGGAAATCTCTTCATTTCATCATCCAGGGTATCTAAAAAGTCTTTGTAAGACATGTCAAAAAATATACTGTCACATCTGTCATTTTCATATAAATACTTTTGGATGCATAAGCAAAGGTAAAAAATAGTATCTGGAGCATACTTTTTCCCATTGGGGCGTCTAACTTCATTGACAAAGAGGGCCAAAGTGCTTCCTAGTTCCTTGGCAGAAAATCTAAGTAGATCTATATTTTCGGGATCAGCTAAAACTACAGATTTTGTCAGTCTGATCCACTGGCGCCAAGCATGGACTCCCAAGCGGGTTTCTAATACATTTTTTTCTTTTCACCAACAGCCTTTTGAAAGCTAAGTCCTGAAGAACTATTGCAAGCAATTTCTTTAGTGCTGTTGGTATTGTGGTTAGTTTTATTTGTGTCAGTAACACTTTCTAGCAAACCATTACTAAACATTGTAATGACATCCTGTTCAGATTGAGCTAAACTATTTTCCAATTCTTTAGTAGCTTCTAAACTTACAGCTTCAGCAATTTCTAAAACACCTTCTTCAACAGCATAACTGGGAATTTTTTCTGCAATGTTTTTTATATCTTCAAAAATTCTTTTGGTACCTTTTCTGGTAGTTGGTATGAAAATAGGCACAGGTATAGGCATAGGAAAAGGTACTGGACTTGGTAAGGGTACAGAATACATATGCATAGGTGCAGGCACATAAATTGGCACTGGAACTGGCACAAGAACTTTTTAGGATCTTGTAGGTCCGTCTGAACATACTGATCAAACATTTTTGGTTTGACACAGCTACTTTTGTCTGCTTTTTGCACAGAGCACATGGTTGCAGCATTTTTTGTTCTGGAAAGGTCTTAGACTTTACTATAAAGCAAGTTTTTTGTTGAGTTGGTAATTTAATCAATGTCTTTTCAGCAGGAATATTGTTTACATTTGGTTTTACTATAATAGCTTTAGTTGATATTTCTTGTGTTGAAATTTCCCCTGGAAAATTTTCCATTATAGGTGACAAAGGCACTCTTGGTTTTGGAACCAAATTTTGAGCTGTAAAAGTTTCTTGTGGCTGATGTGGAACTGAATATTTCTTTATATAGCATTCAAGACTACATATATAAACTAGGGGCTCTATTCTTGAACACCTTTTAATCAAATCAGTATCAAATCTTTTAGTAGCACAGAATGCACAAGGAAAGACCTTTAGGCTCGAGAAAACAAAGAATGTCTCACATTTCTTTGAGCAAAATTGGTATATTAAGTTTTCTTCAGTCAGTTTAATAGTGCTTGAAGTTGGGGTAAAATAAGTCTTACAACTAATGCATTGAACAGGCTTAACATGGTTTATAAAACAAAAAGTTTGCAAGCAAAATTGATTGCACAAGTCCTTTAACTCGTCACCAACTTGGAACTGAATAGTTATTGGGAGGCATGATGATTTACACAAACAGCAACTACTTTGAGAGTTTAGGGGTATGGAAGACATCCCCTGAGCTTTTAAATGCTTAGCAACACAATCTTGTGAACAATACTTTGGGTCATGTTGATTTACTTTGTAGGAAAAGCTTAAAATTTTTCCCATGCAATACATACAAGACTTTCGTTTAGTCTGATATTCAAAAAACATGGTACTGAGCAAAACTGCAAAAGCTGATCAAAACGAAACACATATTTTCCAATATTTTCATCAGAAAGTATTGTAAAGCAGTTTGAGCAGCTTATAGTTAAGAACTGCTTCTGATACCAATGTAGGCACAGTGTGTCACAGAAACACATGTCTTGCCAGATAAAGTAACAAGATTCTTGTTCGTTCACTGTGTTTTTGCATTTTATGCATTTCAAAGATTTGACTACTAAAAGGTTTTCTGGTGTCCCGGGGATGTTACAAGATCGTTCGTGTCTCGTAGCCGTAAAGCTGGCTTCTGAAGCGCATTATTTCGGAAAACTGTTTCGACGTTTTTGAGTCGGTATTTTTATTCATGTTGATATTCCCCTGGAACAGTCGCGTTCAGGTTTTAAAACATATATTTTTTAAGCCCTAACACTATTTACATTGGTATCTCCTTTAATTTCTATTCTAAAACCGTTTATTTACTTCCAAACTAATTACGAACAAAGACGCTCTAATCTAAATAAAAACCATCAAAGGAGAACATCAGTGATTGGCCGGCTTAAATATTAGCATAGACGCCATACTTAAGTACAAAGATATCAAAATTTACTTCTTTTTTTTTAACTTTCTGGCGACTGGCTTTTTATCAGTGTGATGCGTATCCGCCGGGAATCTGGGCGCATACATACGATTGCTCCTTAATCGGTCTTAGAGCAAACTTAATTAATTCACAGAAATATACAAATGCAAAAAAAAAATAAGCAAAACAAGAAAAAATATATAATATAATTTATTTTTTTCACTCCAAAAAAAGTATATAGACATGCCTTGTTTTTTAATCTCAATACTTGTAGTTAAGTTATGACTTTTTGTGACAGTAGTTAAAAGAATAAGCAGCCACAGAATGCTCTTAAAAATAAACGACCGCAGTTTTCACTACCCATCGTTAGTTATGTTCAAAACCAGCACAAACAGGTAAACCCTTCGAGCATATACCTACTAGAAGCAACGTTAACCCTTGGCCGTGCAAACAGCCTGCATAAGAGTAAAAGAATAAAAATTAGTACCTTTCTCTCTCGCTCCACGTTCTTATTGGTTGAAGAAGAAGGGCAAATAATTTTACCCATTTTTTTAAAAGAACCCCAGAATTAGCTGATGGGCCAAGTTATGAGTCATGGGTAAAAACGCCCAAGTTGGTGTCCATTTCTATTAATCCATGTTTTAAAGTTTAAATATAAAATATATTTAAAGAATAGCATAATTTGGTCCTAATAAGTATCCCTAAAGCGAATAAATAACTCCAAATAGAGAAATAATGCAAGAGAGAGGAGAAGTAAATGCACAAAAGGTAGACACCTAGAAACCCTACTCATGGCCATCACCGAGTATAATAAATAAAAAAATTACCGATATCTTCGCTGGCAGCTCGAACCATTCTCCTGGCAATATACCGAGGATCCTCCCCACTGAGAATCATTCTAGTGGTCCAGTAAAGAGCTGCGTTGTCGTCCGAGCCACGAATACTTTTATGCATTGCGGAGATTATGTTGTAGTGCTCCTCACCAGTCTTGTCGTACATAAGATGGGCTCTCTTTAAAAAGAGACAAATGCAAAAGATTATAGTCTTATTACACTTATTTACAAAATTTAAAAAAACTCTTGTCCTTAAATTGAATTTTGTTTTTTAACTAAACGCAAAAATATATTTTTCTAATTTCACCGCATAATTACCAAAACCTTTTGTTTACCCAAGGTGTATTTTTAATTTGGTTTTTTCGGTTTAGTGTAGTTTTAACTAAGTAAATATTTGTTTTTTAAAATGTCAAATAGATGCATTAAGAAAATCTTGGTAGTTATAATGTACAAAACTCATATTTTTTGAGTTATTTACTATAGCTTACTTTCAGTTTATCTTCTACATCCTTGACAGTAACAATTTTACCACTGTTTTTATCAAAATAATTCAAGACTAACTGTAAATTACTTAATGCTGCCCTAGCATCCCCATCACTTATATCAGCCATCCATTTTAGGGGCAGTACTTTCAATTGCCAAGCTAAAAAAGGTCAGCATTTTTTTATGTCCAACTTTTTATTTATTCCAAGAAATCAATAAGAAAAAAACACTAAGGTATTGTCTAGAAACTGGCAGCAACTCCGATTCTGACCAACCAAAACCTCGTTTTTCTATGTATTTTACACATTTTATCAAATAAGTTGCGAAGGTATACTTTGAGAACATTCACCATAATTTGTTACAATTAAAACAGCAGCTGGCACAACAGCAGAAGCCATAAATTAAATAAAATTGTTTGTTTTATATTTTATTAATTCATTTGATTTGTTTTATCGCCATGTTGAATTTTGTTTATAGCTTTTTTACTTTATTTTTGTTTTTATTTTATTATTGGTCTGTTTTATAAAAAAGTGCATTGTAGTTTAGTATAATTATTTTCTGTATAGACTTGTAACTTATTGTAATTTATTATTAAAACATATTTTATTTATATAGGATTACCAATACTTTATATTAGCTTTGTCAACAAGATTTCATCATAGACAATAAAGCATGTTTTTGAATTTGAATATGCAATTTATGTAATTCAAAAAAAGTGTAAAATATGTAGAAAAAATGAGATAAAAGTTGAAAATCAAATATTGAGTACTTACTTTAACTTAAAATATGCTTAAAATCAAGAATTGTGTGCAAAAAGAAGGGGGAATATAGTGAAGGAGGGTTAGTTTAAATACCAACTTTGATAAAGGGTATGTCGGAAACGAAACATTTCCGACAATTTTTTTTTCGATTTGTGATCAGCGCCCCACAAAACTTCCGTATACCAAATTTGGTCAAAATCAGAGTTGCAGACAGTTTCTAGACAATTACCAACAATAATTTCTGTTTACTCCTGCATTTTCATCTGTAAAAGTCCCAGCAGGATTTTCAGGATCAATTATATCAATTTCAAAAATTCTGCAGCATTTTCCAAGATGCTATACAAGTGGTCTGATGATAGTTTTTCCATTACAACTACTCTACATCTACTAAGCAGCGCTGAATTTATGGCAAAAGACGGATTTTCGGTTGTAGCTCCAATTAAAATGATGTCCCCCTTTTCCACACTTGGTAGAAAGACATCTTGCTGCTTTTTATTAAATCTAAAAAGTTTAGTATTACTAGCAAGAACTGTTATAATTACAGTATTAACAGTATTAACAGTAGTAGTAATAGTAATAGTTTTAATAGTATATGTTACTGTTTGAAGTAAACAGATGCACAAATATAAAAATATTTCTGGTAACAGTTTAATAAACGGTTTTCTCCTATTTTAGGGGTTTTTAAAAATTATTGATACTTACATATTTTAGACACTCTTTTAAATAAAACGTAAGTGGCGCACATCCAAAATATTCCGTTTTAAAAAAAATATCAGTAAACAAACTTAAGGGGACGGGGAGTGAAAAGGGGTGCTGGGCGGGGTAAAATTGGTAAAACAATTTAATAAAACTGAACATCACATGTAAAATTAAGTAAAAATTACATTTTTTCCACATTATTTTGAGAATAAAGATAAAAAATATGATAAATATAAAATTATGAATTCAACTAATTCGACTAAAAACATTAGTTATACCATGCTAAATATGGAAAGCATTAGGCAACATCGGAAGGGTCTGATTCTATTTATAAGTGAATAAAAGAAAGAATTTACACAAACTGGATTCATAAAGTATCTCTGGTGTAATTAAAGGATTTAAAAAAAAACGTTGACTAACCAGAACTAACCTGACCACCCTTTATAATTCCTCTTTTATTATTAAACATTTATACAACGTTGCCAATTGTCCATAATAAAAATGGACAAATGCCAAAAAAAAAATTTTTATTACAAAAAAAATAAAATTAAAAAAAATCATAACTGCGCCTTCATATTATTATTAAGGACAACTAATAGATAACATGTATGTCAAAATATTTTAATAAATCGTTAAAATAGCAGAAAACCGTATACTAAATAATTACCATATTTCTTAGTAAAAAATATTTATGTTTAGTTTTTTGATGGATTTTTTCTTCTTTTTTTTCTTGTTTTTTGCTGTTAATGATTAATAACAATTGAAAATCGTTAATAAACAAAATCTCTGTTTATTGACATATGACATTTTACTTTAACTTCTCTCTTATACCAGAGTTAGTATTAAATGTTCTAAAAATAGTATATCAATTGCAAAAAAGTGTATAAATAAATAGATTTACAGGGTGTAATTTAATTGACGGCTAAAAATACAGAGTATGATTCCTTAGCTTATTTTAGGATGAAAAGTTTAAAGCTACAGGGTGTTAAAGTTTAAAAAAAATGTAATTTTCTTATTACCTTTTAAGCACCAATGAACACTTTTTGATGTGAAAATGTTTTAATTATTCCCATCAGTGGCGTCTTTACGG
The DNA here is from genome assembly GCA_014170235.1 of Listronotus bonariensis. Taxonomy (NCBI): domain Eukaryota; kingdom Metazoa; phylum Arthropoda; class Insecta; order Coleoptera; family Curculionidae; genus Listronotus; species Listronotus bonariensis. Next base: position 116,760 of record JACEGR010000910.1, on the reverse strand, counting down.
GTTGTGTACTGGACATTAAAAAAAAATTGTATGCCATTGCTTTTAACAAAAACAAAAATCATTTTGAAATTCCCATTTGTTTTATAACAAATTTGACCTCTTGAGCTTTCTTTGTCAGATGGACTGTTTTTGTGTAAAAAATAAAAACCGTTTTTGATGCATTTTCGGTATAGCGAAATTATTTTAAACTAGTAAGCTGGCGCCCTATTTTTAGTTTTTATGCGAAAACGGTGCATCGTACGAAAAAAGTCAGGGATCAAATTTGTTGCAAAATAAATTAAAAACAATTTTTATGTTTGGAAAAAGCAATTTTAAAATTAATTTCTAAAAAATGTTCAGTATTCATCCCGTATGGACGCCACTGGTGAAAACATTTAAAAATGTTCTATGTTAAAAACTTGCTATTTGTGCTTAGTAGGTTTGTGCTCAATTTCATTAAAATATCTACAACAGTTTTAAAGTTATGATAAAAAGCAATTACAACCAACATAATTAATTTGTAAAATTAAACTGGATTTAAATATTTTTCATATAATCACTAATTTTAAGTTTATTGTAAGAATACTTAATAGGACCCTAGAATTTTATAAATATGCTTTTCAATAAGGCGTATACTATAAATAATGTGCATATGATTTTTTTTATTACACATACAAACATTTTTGTTAAATATTCCTATGAAAGTGCAGAACCAAAGTTTTTCATTTGTTGCACACTTATTATAATGGACCAGACTACAAAATTACACAAAGAAAAGGGACATTCTATTGGATACAGGTTGTACAGAGGGCCAAGAGTTTAAGAGTTATTCTATCTGTGGATAAAGGACAGCAGTGAGACTATATACATTTATTATTTTATGAGCCTACCTGTTTAAAGATGTATATTTTTTTAAATAATTTAAAAATTTAAGAAAATATGATTAATTTAACTAAATAAATAATTTTTATATAGTGTGTCCCAGGATAGGTATTACCGAGGGTATTACAAGAGGGCAAATAGACCAAAAATTTTTGAATTTTTAGTCGTCTTTTTGGGTAAACTCGTCGCATGGTCAAGAACAAATAAATACTAAATTTTACTCGGGTTGGTAATATACAGGGTGCGTTATAACTAAAAATATGAAAAATGACCAAAGTAAAGTACCTTTATTTTAAAAAATAGGACAAAACTTGTAACACATATCCCGGGACACACTGTATAGTTGGATCCCTTATAGAATTATACCTGTGTATTTCATCCATAAACAAAACTGTCCTTTTACCAAATTTTAAATCCTTCTTAGCTATATCAGCAACATTAGCAACATCTTTAATTCCACATGAAGTAGCGCACAGTGAAACAAATTTCCATTTGGTGGGCACCTGTTTACATATTTCATGAACAATGCGAGACAAAGATGTCTTTCCACAGCCAGGTGGTCCCCAAAGAACCATATTTGGTATATCACCTTTTTCTAACAAAGATCGTAACACTGTCCCTTCCCCCAAAATATGAGTTTGACCAAAAAATTGATCTAATGATTTTGGTTGAACTTGCATTGCTAATGGTACTTTAAAAGATAGATCACAAGGCTTTTTTACAGAATTATTTGAATTACTGGAAGTTGTTTTCGGGTCATTGTCACCAAAAGCCCTAATTAAAGCATCTAGTTTATCATCTTCAGCATTACTACTAGAACCTGCTATTGGTTCTTTCGATATTCTGGAAAATTTCCAACTACTTTTATTAAATTCTCGTTTTTTAGGTGAGGTTGGTAAATCCCTAGGACTTCTCTGATTATTACTTAGTTTTGGTTTTGCACCAAAGCTAGAAAGAACAGGCGAAGCGGGCCGCTTCCGTCTTTGTTGATCATCAAAGCTGTTTAAAAATATACATTTATTACAGTGCTCTTCGATTTCTGCCGAAGAAAACGGCTTATCACAGATGGGGCACTTAATTTTGTCTAATTCGTCTGTTTTTGTTGCGTTATTCATTGCTGCTTTACACTTTATATTATGTAAATCCTGTTTTTGTAAACATTACATATTAAAAATTTTTTAATTTAAATTTTGCTGTAAAAAAGTATGGTTATCTTGAAGTTAGTTTTGTCATCGTAATATTTTTGGCGCTACTCTGAAGCTGTTCGCCAGTACTACCTCACCCCAGTCTCAAAGCTTAATAAGTGGTAGAACGACTCTTCTTCATTGCTTACACCCTGCAGTTCGAGTTAAATGAAAAGCTGTCCATGGCTGGCTTTTTTGACAGATGTGACAGTTTTGCATGACCGTGTATACCCCGGTTTTAACTTTCATTAATTTGTTCACTGATCACGTCTCGAAAGAGTACCTCTCATATTCCGGGAATACTAACTATTGTCTGTTTTCCAACTTGTTCATAAATTTTGGGATTGTGGAACAATAAAAATATATATAACCTTTTCTGTCAAAAAACATTACTTCCGGAAGCCATCTTGTCGCTTCCTAACCGCGGTGCCTGTTAAAATGAAGCGTCTTCTAAGAAACATGCTCCACTACCCGACAAAAATCGTGAAGGCAAGAAGTATGCATGGTTCTTGGTTAATTTTGGATAAGCTGTCAAATCAACATAAAAAAAAAACGTTGGGTATGTAACTTGCCCTCTAGGCAGATAAGCTCAATGTGGCTACAAAGAATACAAAAGTGAACTCTTTGTGCGGCTACCGCAAAAGTACTTAATCTCTACTTCTTCCTGGTTTACCGTTTACCGTTATCGATCCAAATTATTTCAAACATGCAATAAAAAAAATCAGCACCAAGAGCCATCCATAAACCACATCGCACCGTGAACGTTAGCGTGAACAGTTCAAGCTCAAGCCTGGTACGAGTTTCTTCGATCCAAATGAACGGGAATGGCCAATATAGTCCACTCGACCGAACGCAGATCACAGATCCAGTGAAAACAGAGAACACAAAAACAAAAACGTGCGTCTGTTCCTCACCCGTTCGGTTCGAAAAGAACAGGCTGTTCAGCAGGCGGATTCACTTAACAGGTTACCTCTGAACATGTTCTTAAGAACTGTTCCGTTCCTTTCATAACAACTCTAAGTATCATATGCCCATCTATGGTCAATATCACAAAAATAATCCAATTGGTGAAAGTTTTTTTTTTTTAATCCTAGAAGATTATAAATTACCTCTTGGTTGTCACTTGACACACTTTAAAGAATAGCACCATGCTTCACCTTAGAAGCAAATGACCTATTATTATACTAATTAAAACAAGCATTGTTTTATTGATCTTGGCTGGTGATGCCATTATAGTTACTAATCTTAATGATTATTAACGGGTACTTCTTGACTTAAAACAAATACACACCATACAAAGGTTTACATCATTTTTGACAAAATACCTGCAAAAGGGACTTTTTGTCAAATTAAATTGAAGAAACTCTAGAAAATTAAGACTTTATAAAAAAATATAGCTATTTTCGCGGTAGTTTTTAAATAGTTTCGTTCGGTTCGATCAAACAAACAACGAAGGTTGCATAATTTCGTTATTCGTCCTATTCGTTTGTCGCTAACTTTAGTCAAGTCACTCTTCAGCAAGATTCGTCCGGGACGCGACGTACAATTTAAAGAAAAATCTAATTATTTAACAAGATTTATTAAAAATGACTGACTCCAAGTAAGTACTAATATATCTTTAATCGGTTTCTGTGCTTCTTGTGGAACTAAGAACTATTTTAGTGAGATTTAAGAACGGAATTCCTAAAAACGAAGTTCTGTTTCACGCCATGTTGTGGACAAGGGGCAATCGATTCTAGAATTTTCGGTTAAGGCTTTCCGTGCCAATTATTCAAAAATATTGCTCAATTACAATTATTCTTATTGAATGTAATTGTTTTTAGGCAAGAAAAGAATTTAAACCGGTTTTAGAAAACATGATTTTTGTTTACATTTAACCTAACTTTTTCATGATTGTTACAGATTAACACCTCCTCCCGTTATGTGGGCACAGAGGTCCCCAGTTGTATTTCTAACCATAAATTTAGAAGACGTTAAGGACCCTGAAATCAAGTTAGTATCTAGAAATGTGATATAATATATTGAGGGACCTGTGTTTGTATAAATAGTGCTGGTAGTTGTCTAGAAACTGTCCAGAACTCCAATTTTAACCAAATTTGGAATACAGGGATTTTTGTGGCGCTGATCACGAATCTAAATTCTGAATCTGATTTTTAGTCGGAAACGTTTCGTTTCTGAGATATCCATTATCAAAGTTGGTATTTGAAATAACATCATTTTCACTATATTCCCCCTTCTTTTTGCATACAATTCTTGATTTTAAGTTAAAGTAGTACAGAATATTTGATTTTCACCTTTTAAAATCTTACTTCTCTACGTATTTTACACTTTTTTTTTTTTATTACATTGCTTAGTTTCACTTTCAATGGTTTTCATTTATGGTGAATGCACCGGGGATTTTTGCATAGCTTGCTGCGTTTTTAAAGGGACCCTTCCCAATTTATTTAATAAAAGGTGTAAAATACATAGAAAAACGGTGTTTTAAAAGGTGAAAATCAAATATTGTTTGTCACTTTAGCTTTAAATCGAGAATTGTGCTTAAAGAAAGAGGAATATGGTAAAAATAAGGTTAGTTCAAATGTCAACTTTGATGATGGATATCTCGGAAACAAAACGTTTCCGACTAAAATTTTTTAGATTAGTGGTCAGCACCCCAAAAAACTCCAGTATACCAAATTTGGTCAAAATCGAAGTTTTTTTTTTTTTTTTTTTAAATCAGTTCTTTATTCAGATAATCCACATTTCAAATTTACAATAAGTACCTACTATAAACTATATCTAAACAAAGAAAAATTCTCAAAACAATGCTTTAAGCATTGGTACCGAGAATACAGTTAACAAAATAATAACAAAAAAAAAAATTTTTGTTTCAAAACACAGTGAGAAATAAAAATTAAACCCTAAAAATGTAATTCTTCAGCCGTCCAACAAACCTGGCAAAGGATAGCTCTTCCCTTGTTTCCAAGGGGAGTTGATTGAAAGTATGAGAGGCTGCGCCCATCGGACTCTGCAGTGCCTTATTGGTTCTTGCACTTCCCAAACGTATATCATTACAGTTTCTTAGATTGTGGTGATGAATTTGGTTTACATGTTTTATGGTTGAATTGCTTTTTGGTTTTTTTGAATTATTTTATAGATAAGCTTTGATTGTTCTAGCTTTAGTATTTGGTTTATTTGTTTGATGTTCAGTAACTTATACAAAGAATCACTAGGAGTAAGCCGATCAAGGACAAATAGATTTTTAAGATTTTGTTTTGCAAAACTTTCACTCTGTTAAAACTGGTCTGGTTACATGTTCCCCATATTGGTATTAAATACCTTAGAACTGATAAAAAATAAGCATTATAGATCGCATACTTGGCATTATTACTCAAAAGTGTTTGCATCTATATAATGCTCCTGAGAGAGAAATAATTTTTGTTTTTATGTGGTCTATGTGACCATTCCAGTTTAATTGCTCATCCACAATCAAACCCAAGTATTTTATTTTTTCAACCCTTTCTAACAATGTATTATTTAATTTTATTTCAAAGTTACCTATTATTTTATTTTTTTGCTTAAATATGATATATTTGGTTTTATCTAGGTTTATTTTAAGTTTGTTCTGCAAGAGCCATTGATAATATCTTTGTAAATCACTATTTACCATTATTTGCAATTCTTCCATATCTTTAGCGTTATAAACTAATACAGTATCATCCGCAAACGTATAATACTGTGCACGAAGTCCCGAGAGGCGCAGACTCAACACAAACAAAGTATAAAGTAAGGGTCCTAGGACAGACCCCTGAGGCACGCCACAATTGTTAATTACAGTATCAGTCTTATAGTCTTCTATTGTAATGTATTGCCTACGATTTGACAAATATGATTTAATCAAACTTAAGGCAACACCTCTCACACCCATTCTCTCAAGTTTCCCAATCAGTAAATCATGATCGACAACATCAAATGCCTTTCTTAGATCCACAAATACCGCAACAGCGATATTTCCATTATCAAGACTGTCCGATAAATAATTTATCAGATCAAAAGTAGCACTAAGTGTGCTACTGTTGTTTAAAAAGCCATACTGGTATCGATCATGCTCAACAAATCTGCCAAAAAATGACATTAATCTTCTTTTAAAAACAATCTCAATAATTTTTGAAAATACACTAATTAGAGAAATAGGTCTATAGTTATTTATCAGTGTCTTTAGACCAGACTTAAATATCGGGCAGATCTTTACTATTTTTAACTCTTCAGGAAAAATTCCTGATAGCAAAACATTGTTTACAAGTATTACTAATATACCTACGATATATTCCTTAAGACTAATGAGATCTTGAACCGTGACTCTATCATGTCCCGGTGCAGCATTGCGTCTGAGACCCAATATTATATCACATATTTCTTTTTCATCGGTAGGTTCTAAGAACAGACTTTTATCACAGATCACCTCACTTAATTCTAAATTATAATCTAATTTATTTCGTTCAGCATTTACCTCTTTAATAATATCTGAACCTATTTGTGAAAAATACACATTCAGTTGATTGGCAATTTCTTTTTTGTTTGATATCAATTCATTGTTTATTTCAAGTTCTTGTATACATTCCTTAGTCGAAGTATCTTTTAGAAATGAGTTTATGATATTCCACTGCTTTTTGCAGTTGCTTCCTGCTTGTTGCCATTTATTTTTAAAAATCTATTTTTTTCTATTCTAATATTATTATTAACATTATTTTTTAGATTTATAAAGTGTTGCTTCAGAGCGTTATCATTAGGAAATTTTTATGTTTTCTATACGCCTTGTCTCTTATTTTTATAAGATCCAGGAGATCAGGTGTGATCCATTCATTATTTTCATGACATTTAATTTTTTTGTTTTTTGAGCCCTTTCTTTTGCTTTAGTAATCTTATAAATTAAGTCAGAAAATGTGTTAGTTTCCGATTTACGAATTACATCTAAAAATATTTCTTTAAATTTCCCAATATTAAGCTGTTGCCTCTGAATGTATACTTTTCTTTTACATTGTACGATTTTATGCTGAATATTGATTATGAGTTTTTATGGTCAGATAGAGAACAATCCTCTGCTCTGACTTTGCATCTATTTTTAATTGCACTATTGCATATCACATGATCAATTAATGAATGACTAGTTTCAGTAATCCTAGTAGCATTATCTATATTTACCTTATTAACTATTACAAAACCATTAAGTAATAACATGTCCCTATAATTATTAGCTGTGTTATTTAAGTTTAACAAATTAATATTCATATCTCCTATGATTAAATGATTCGTTGGATATTTATTTAATATTAACTCTAGATCATCGTAAAACTCATCATTTGAATAGGATGGAGGTTTATAAACAGCACTTATTTTAAGATTGTTAAGTCTATTATCATCATTACCCGCAAGAGAAACACATACCCAATTTAGTAATTTGTTTGAAGAACTGCAATCCAAACTTAAATAATTTATGCCATTTTTTATATATATTGCAACGCCACCACCTCTTGAATCCCTGCAACAGTGTACCGCTGAGTAACCTTCGATATTGTAAAAAGGGCATTCCGTTTCATATAGCCAGGTCTCGGTTAATACTAAAACATCACACTTGGTAACACACTGCAATTCATCAATTTTATTTCTAATACTTTGGATGTTTAAATATTCTATTGTTAGATTATTCTTTTCTATGTTTAGTTTTTTAGGTCTTTTTCATCTTCTATCAATTTAATCTTGCTATTTTCATTCTTACGTAATAAGATTTTTCCATTACTTATCCATAAGAATTTATATGCATTGTCCCTTTTAAACTGCTTAGCTTTTTTGAAAAGTTCAATGTTCCTTTTAGTCAGATCATGGTTAATATATACTGGTTCAGGAGGATGTCCTTGTCCCAATATCATCGCAGTATTTAGGTCAGCATTTCTCTTGGCAGTCATCCATTGTTTTTTGTCTTCGGAATTGTGAAATATTACTTTAATTGCCGTTGGATGCTTACCATTTTGTGTAGATCCCATTCTGTATGACTTAAGGACTCTTTTATGAGTATTTAGAGTGTTCGCAATTTTTCCACTATTGCTTCAACTTTTTCATTTTCTTTTGTGGTATACCCTGTATTATAATGTTATTGTTTAGATCCTGCTGTTCCTTTTTGTTAAATTGATATTTTATCTCCTGTAGTTCCTTTCGGAGATCATTATTTACCTTGCACTGTTCTTCATATCTTTCAAAGAGTTTTTGTAATTTTTTTCCATTTCTAACAGCTTGGCCATTATATCCCCGTTTGTATAGGAATCCTTTTGTTGCGTTTCTTTGGTAGCATTTTTGACACTGTTTACATCTCTTTTGCAACTAGCACACTTCCACGCAGCTGGTGATTTTTCTAGTTTCTTGTATGTTGTTTTACTAATTTGCAGGCATACTCTGTGTGACCACTTGTCACAGCCATCACAACAAAGCGCGTCTTCCCTTTCACCCACAGTCTTTGAACAGATATCGCAATCATCTTCCGACATCTTTACGGGACTTTAAGCCTCGGTGTACGGAACCTTTACCACAACCAAAAATGTACTCCCGGCTGACAGTAAGGTTTGGCAACGTCGGCTGTTTTTGACGTTAAACACACACCAAAATTAGTTTGGTTTTAATTTAATTAACGCACTGATTGTATTGCCTATACTTTTTATCAGATACAGGCTCTACTGTTACGAAATTTCGATTTTTAGTAAATTAATTTCACGAAAAAACACACTTTTTACCGAAACAACCACAACAAACTACCGCCAGTGTTGCCGTCACTTATTACGTTGCGGACAGTTTCTAGACAATTACCATAGTGCTTAAGACAAGGCCTAAAAACGCCACCTAGTACACTTTACAAAGCTAAAGTATGTTTTATAGTGAGACACAAGATAGAATCATGAATTTTAATAAGTATCCCCTCAGACATCCCTTCAGTATCCCCTCTGCTAAATACTAGTGGTGTTTGTTTTTTGTTTTTTTTTTAAGTATCCAATAAGGTTTTTATTAGGTTGCATACATTTTGAATTACTTGCACACAAAATAAGAATGTATATATATATATATATATATATATATATATATATATATATATATATATATATATATATATATATATATATGTATTTACCTTTTGACAACTTAACTTTATTTATTTAGATTATTTCTGCATCATGCCTTATTCATAAAAAAAAACTGAAAAAATTGTACAATTTTATACCATATAGCTTTTAACTGGCAGAGCTAAATGTCTAATTTTTGTTAATTAAAAATTAATAGTTCTTACTATCAAGAAATGATTACCTTTTTAACTCTCCCTGGAATACTATTATATTTTTATCAGGTTTAAAGGTTGATATTTTATTTTAAGGAGATTCAGAACTAAACTAAGTAAAGTTAGATATGCCCCATTTTTGAGATATACATCATCAAGGTTGAAAATAAACTAACCAGAACTAACCTCATTGTCACTATATTCGCCCTTCTTTTTGCACAAAGTTCATTATATAACACTAAATTGCTACCTAATATTTTATGAAAACCATTTAAAAACCTGTTATTTATTTGTTTTACACCTTTTTATTAAATGAGAAAAATTTATTACATTTATATACACTTACGTATTCCTCTAAACTTTCATGGCTGCCTAGATCTGAAGTGATGCTTTTAAATTAATATAAAAAAGGGCATAAAATCAATTTAAAAAATCATATTTTTGAAAGGTTATAATTTCTTTTTTTTTTTTTTAATATAGATTCACAAAAATTCTGTATATTTCCACGGCACAGGAGGAGTAGAAAAGAAAGAATATGAAGTGACAATTAACTTGTATAAAGAGATAGATCCAGATAAAAGTAAAAGTTTCAACAGGGAAAGGTGTATTGAAATTGTTCTAGCCAAAGTAAGTAAAATGATAAAAGAAAAAACAAACAAAAAATCATCTTAAATTAATAATATTCCTGGAAGGATTATTTAAATAAATTAATGGAAAACATTATTTTAATCTTTATTTCAGGCAAACGCAGAAGAACCCTACTGGCCTTATCTAACGGCGGAAAAAAGAAACATCACTGGCTCAAATGTGATTTCAACAAATGGCATGATGAGGATGATTCGGGCGATGAAGGTTTAGGCGGCATGGGTGGTGGAGGTGATTTCGAGGAAATGATGCGGCAAATGGGAGGATTAGGTAAGGCAAAAATCAAATATGTTTGGTACCAAATATGTGAATGTAAATTAGACTTTTATTAGCATGAAAAGTATATTTTGGGTAATCTAAAAAGCTGTGAGTGAATTTAACACACTAAAAAAACAGTTTGGTCAGTGAATTGACACTTTAAGGCCATTTGTACTTAGATAAATAGATAGATAAGTTTTTATTTATTCCATAATTATTCCACAGGAATATAGGACAGGTCAATAAAATATTTTTCCTATAATTTATACAATATTCTTACATATATGTACAATAGTCTAAATTATACTAATCACAGTAAAATAACAATTTAAAAAATTTAAAAATTACACTAAGATTAAAATTTCTCACAGGTCTATCACATCGTTAAAAAAATCATGAAGGTGTAATATGCCATAACCATGCTTTTACTTTTGTTCTTAGTTGTTTAAGAGGCCAATTTCGTATATGCATTGGAAATTTATTCCAGATTTTTTTAATTAGGAAATCCACGTTTTTTTGTTGGTAGTGTAATTTATAAAATGGCGTTTGCAAATTATACTTATTTCTAGTCTCATAATTGTGATTTAGAAGGCTATCTGAAAATAGATCTGGATTTTTTGACAAATTTATCAAAGAGGGACAACAATTGTGATATTTTTATGTTTTTGAAATCGCTGAATCCGAATTTGGGGTCAGTTTGATCCCATCAGGCCATGGTCAGGGTCATTTCAAGGTCAAATCATTAAATTTTATTGAAAATAGACCAGAATCATGGTATATTTATGTTTTCTGGGTCGCTGAATCCTAATCTGTGGTCAAATTGACCCTATAAGGTTAAAAATCAAACTCATATCAAGGTCAGAAGTTATCATAAATACACCAAAATCATGAAATCTTTTTGGTTTTTTGGGTCGCTTAATCTGAATTTGTCGTCAAATTGACCCTCCCGGATTAAGCGACCCCAAATACATAAAGATACCATGGTCTCGTCTTAAATATCTTTTTAAGGGGATACCGTAGCACGTTAAATTGAGCTGAAGCTCTTAAATTTTTCATGAAAAATACCAAACAATTCAAAAGTTAGGGGGGCTAAATTTAGACAAGCACTGTACAAGTCATTAACAACAAGCTAATTTTTTGTGAGTAGCTTTATTTTGACGAGACGAACAACTTTTTTCCTTACAACAATTTTCATAAGTGGTAGCATACAGGGGTAGCAGAGATTAAATATGTTGATATGATGAATATCAAAAATCCAGGATTACGTACCTTGCAATTTGTAGGACAATGTGGGTGTTACATTATATAAATATTACACATAGTTACAAAATTTTACTTTTTAAAATTTTCCGGAAGTTTTTTCACTTTTCTTTCATCTTTTGATACAGTGAATTTAAATCTACCAGCCGTTTTTATCTATCAGCTTTTAATTTCTGTACACAGCTTTTTGGTATTTTATGTGAGGATATTCCAAGAAGACCGGCATAACTCGAAAAATGTCTATTTTAACTTTTCAATGTCATTAAACTTAAAAAAGTAATATTATTTCCATAAAAATCGGCATAAATGTAATTCGAATAGTTTCCGCGGAGCGCCACCCCTGATAATCGTTCTAACTCGTATTTTCTCACCTTCATTCGGGTAATAACGTCTCAATTCAGTTGCTTTGTGTTGTTTGAGTTGTGCCGGTCTTCTTGGAAACAGGCGATATGCACACATTTACTAGTGAAATACAGTGTTAATATCAGTTTAGATAAAATTATAGCAATGTCTGCATCAAGTAGATGTTGTTTAAACGATCCAAAGTGTTTTTGCTTTATTTGTGGTGAATATGTTTTTAAAAATTATAGAAAATCGGTATCAGATTTCGTATAAACCGCGTACACTGACTATTTTAAGATACAAGTGTGTAATTTGGACAAACCGTGGGTGCCTAAAACTGTTTGTCAAAATTGCGTCGTTAGTTTGCGACAATGGGCAAGTGGAAAAGAAGTTCCCTGAAGTTTAAAACTCCCATGATATGGCGAGAACCGAAAAACCATCATGATGATTGTTATTTTTGCGCCGTTAATGTAAACGGCATAAATTCAAATAACCGCAGTAAATGGATGTACCCTGATTTAGAATCTGCTAAACGACCAACTTTGTTACCTATTCCAGCTCAAGAGTCTATACCACCAGTTTTACCTTCGACATCTACAGCAGCTTCTTGCCAAATGGAAACAGACGACATAATAGACGATGATAAGTCAAATGATCCTGATTTTATCCCCAATGTGCCGACCAACGAACTTTTTAACCAAAATGAGTTGAATGATTTAATAAGAGATCTTAATTTGACAAAAGAACAGTCCGAGTTGCTCGCCTCTCGACTGAAAGAAAAGCAGTTACTTGCACCCAATACTAAAGTCACGATATACCGTACGCGCGAAAAGGATATGTTAAAATATTTTTCACAAGAAAATGATTTAGTATTTTGTCAAGATGTCAAAGCTTTAATGAATAACATGGGCTTACAACAGTATAATCCACATGATTGGCGTCTTTTTATAGACAGCAGTCAAAGAAGTTTGAAATGTGTTTTGTTACACAACGGCAATAAATTCGGTTCTATCCCAATTGCATATTCCAAGACATTAAAAGAAGCTTATGAAAATATTTCTTCTGTTATAGAGAAAATCAAATACCATGAACATAACTGGCAAATATGTGTGGATTTTAAAATGGTAAATTTTCTTCTAGGACAGCAAAGTGGGTTTACGAAGTATCCATGTTTTATTTGTCTTTGGGATAGTAGAGATAAAGAACATCATTGGACTCGGAAAAAGTGGCCTTCAAGAGAAAAACTAGTGCCTGGAAAACACAATATAATACATTCTCCTCTTGTTAATAAAGATCGCATTATTTTGCCACCACTGCATATAAAACTTGGTATAATGAAGCAGTTTGTCAAGGCGCTTGATACAGAAGGTGAATGTTTTGAGTATATAGCACAGAAATTTCCTGGTCTAACTACAGAAAAATTGAAGGCTGGAATATTTAATGGACCACAAATACGTTTACTAGTTAATGATGAAAATTTTGTTAAAACAATGAACGAAAAAGAGTCCAAAGCATGGAAGTCGTTTGTGTCAGTTATGAAAAATTTTCTTGGTAATACTAAAGCACCAAACTACCAAGACTTGGTCCAACATATGTTAATATGTCTGAAAGATCTTGGCTGCAACATGAGCGTAAAACTTCATTATTTACACTCTCATCTGGACCAGTTTCCTGAAAATCTTGGCCACTTTAGTGATGAACAAGGAGAAAGATTTCATCAAGAAATTCGCACCATAGAGGAACGATATAAGGGCAGATGGGATGTGCATTTGATGGCGGACTATTGCTGGAGTTTGAAACGAGACCTACCACAAGTATCTCATGCGAAAAAATCATTAAAAAGATCTTTTTTGGCTGCTTTTAAAAATTAAATATTTTTTATGGTATTAATTTTTTTAATTTTTCTACGAAATTACACATATGTCATATCTCCAAAACTAAAGCTGATAGATAAAAATGATTTTTATTTTCAGAGTCAGGGTGCCATGTGTCTCCATGTAAGCTAATAAACCGCCTGGAAAAAAATTTTGTAACTATGTGTTATTTATTCAATAGAAAAAAATCAGCTGGTTAATAGTTATTTTTTACATCATTAACCATACATGTTTGTGGTAGGGGACTCTTTAATGAAACCTTACATTTTGTAGGACAAATATTTTTTCGGTTTATTTAATAATAATAATAAAGACTATTGTAAAAAGGAGTTTTACAAAAGGCAAAGTTGAAGATATCGTCCTATCTTAACGTAAAGAAGAGAAAAACAATAATTATTTTATAACTATGTTTGTATAAAAATATACAGATTATATCTATGTATGTACATACTAGATATATAAAATCAGAAATTATACTAATAAAAAGTATTACAATTTTGATTAATGTTGGTGGTGTGCTATGTTTGTATAAAAATATACAGATTATATCTATGTATGTACATACTAGATATATAAAATCAGAAATTATACTAATAAAAAGTATTACAATTTTGATTAATGTTGGTGGTGTGCATATTAAACATCCCTAATAATTATGCGAATTTAGTATACTTTTAATTCTATCTGGTATCTTATTTCATTTTAGAGCTATTTAATAGGTAAATAAAAACTTAAAAAGTGTTGTTCGGTGTAATGGAGGAGTTATTACGTATTTCTGCCTTAGATCTAAATTATGTGAGTGATACCTAATATATATATATATATATGTATATAATAGAAAATCCCTGTTAGTATTACATTTTTAATATTCGTTAAATCAACACACTTAATTCCTGCTACCCCTGTAAGCTACCACCAACGAAAATTGTTATAAGGAAAAATTTGGGCGTCTCGTCAAAATGAAGCTACTCACGAAAAATTATCTTCTTATGACTTGAAAAAATGGTCCAGGGATCTCTAACAAAAAGGTATTCAAGTAAATTTTTGATAAAATTTAATTTAGCACTTTTTTATTTAAAAATTTAATAACTCCGTAATTTTTTTATTGTGTTTTTACAATAAGCCCTTCAAATACTTTAATGAGAGATACTGACAAATAATGGTCTCTTAATATTCTTTTAAATAAATTTTTAATTGTGTTGCTTGAAATATGGGTTTACTTTATTTTTTAAGTTTTAATGGAATGTTCCTGAAATCTTTAAAGGACCTTGTGCATTAGAACTACTCATATTTGGTAACATAACAATTATTAATTGTAATCACTAATGATACTTCAACACTGCTTATCAGTTTTGCAGTTTATTTTTGTTATTAAATGCAATTTAAATATAAACTTTTTATTTATTTTTTCTATTTTTTTTTATAGGTGGAGGAGGTGGTAAACCTAACTTTGATGACTTGGACGCGGACGAGGGAGGGGATTCGGACGACGAGCCCATCCCCGATTTAGAGTAGGATAGAATATCTTTAATTACCCTCTTTTTCTTACCCAGTTTGTTTATTATTTTTATGAATTTTGTTAAGTTATTTCAATAAAAAAGAACATTGGATAAACTTTATTTTATTGGCTTAAACATTTTACATAATAATTCTTTTACATGGTTGCATTTGGAAGTGTATAATCATATAAAGTGGTATAGTAATGTAATATTCCAAAGTTCAAAAAGAGCACTTAAGCAATTTTTAAACTAATTTTTTCAAATTATTATTATTTTTGAGTGTGTGAAAGGTTTGTTGGGTATTTATTTAGTGTGACTTACCATACTACATTACCAAATACAGTTTTAGTCTGTACAACACGTGTGTGAATAGAATTACCATACTTATTTTGTACCTTGTTTTTCCACTATATTATAAAAATAATTGAGATATAAAATACAACTAGGTTTCATTTTTATAGGCATTTCTTTGAAAGTTAAAGGGAAAGTTGAACTACGGAGGTCATGTTTTTGGTAATCCATGGACTCCAATAAGGGTTAATTTTGTATTTTTTTATTATCCTTTTTTATTTTTCAAATGATTCAGTATGAAATGCAGAAGGTTGAAGATATTTAAAGGATATTTATAGAAATTAATGTCGGAAAATGTTTTGGTTTGAATAAGCATTTTGGATACTGGAAATTTTTGTAAAGAATATAAATAAATAGGAAAAGTGAATTAAAAGGGTTTGCACTGGGTCTCTACTTATTGACAGGTTGTACTACATACTATCCAATTTGTACGAAGAGATATTGTATGTGTAAATCCATGTCTATAAACTATAAACTGAAAAAATAGTTTAAAAACCGCAGAAAGTGAATGAAAATGTTGATTAATTTATTATTGAAGTATAATTATCAATGCATGAAGTGGAAGACACATTATCTATTATCTAATAATTTTTTTATACCACTTATGTCAGAATGAAAGTCTGCTTTTATACCATATACTATATTTCATAGTTTTGTCATAATGTATATAAAAAATATAACAAAAACATGTTGTGCTTAAATATCTTTACATAGAATAGATTATACTGATAGTAATTCCAAACGTTTTAAATAAACTTGTTTGGAATTACTTTCATGTTTAATATGTTTATTCTGTTAGAAAACTAATAAATAAAATCATCAGATATAACTAGGATAATGATAATTTAATTGCGGGTGAATAATTGGGAAAAAACGGTCATTCATACAGGGTGTTCCTTATTATGTTGGTTTTTTTATATTTTGTAGTAACTTAATAAGGCCTCGGCTAAGGTAACAAGTGGAAGCGGCGAGCGGAGAGTGTCAAAACTCAACAGCGGTGGCTGGTACTAGCTTCAATATTTTGTGGTAAGCTGTGTTTTGGAGTAGGTTTACATTATTAAAATCGCTCGCTAATAATATTTGTTCGGTTCAAGCGGCGCGGCTTTGTCGCTCACATATTGCAGCCCCTCGATTTAGACATATCTATTCTTTTATGCTAATATAAAGATCAAAGGCAGCGGTCTGACATTTTCCGCTCTACGCCCGTCTCATGTAGCCGGGGCTTAAGCTTCATAACGGTTTTGATCATCAAAAATATTGAATGCACTAAAACACTGACAAAAAATGTGGAGAGAGGGGATTAGAAAAGTCGATTTAAACAACTCTAAGTTTACTAAATTGGGAAGCAATATGAGAAAAGCCAATTAAAAAAAAACAGCACTAGCAAAGCCTTGTAATTAATAACTAAAAAGAAGGGTAGCAAACCTGCAAATAAACGGAAAATAACATTTTGTAATTAAGGTTTCAAATTCGATAAATAATTGGATTCTGTATCAGATCCAAGATTATCCATTACCTAAATTCAATGGTTATGAAAATATATCTTAAGAGTAGATGATTTTAACTTTTTCCAGTGACCCTAGTTAAAAGTATATGCGAGCATTTTATCTTTGTATTTTTTTTTCGAAAACTCTTGTGTTTATTCGAAAAAGGACACTTTCATTACTTCTGGTAAAACCATAATTTTGCTATATTTGAGTGGAAAAAGTAAGAAACCAAGATATTGGAAAGCGTATAATTGTTAAAGCTTTTTTGTGTTAAATAAACTAACAACTTCAAACCTTTCTGCCACAGCTATGTGAATAACCCTCATATAGACACCTTGTATTGTCATATCTCAGACTTGTTTAGTTTTGCGCATATATCTTAAATATTGCTAACTATCAAAAACATACATATATTGTTATACGTACCTCACTTCGAAAATTAACTTGGGACATTTTATTTCCAAATAATAAATTAGAAAAAGTTTATTTGCTCCCGTTTTAAAACTCTATGTCCTCCTGTTTTTTTCTTGTCTAATTTAAGTGTATCCTTAAGTTTAGTCATCATACATTAGATTTCGAATAGTGTATAATACATTAGGTAAATGTATATTGTAAGTTTTGAACCGATTTGTAATTAAACATTAAAAATCCACAATTATTATTGTTTTATTTCCACATGTTATTAAAAATCACAGGTCGTGGTGTAAGTTCTTACAACTACAACCTATATTTGTATTGAAGCAAGTCTGTAGTTGCCAATATAATTTTGTTCCTTGCAGATCATACAGGGGCGGTCATATAGACTTTCTGAGGGGAGGGGGCAGGGGCCGAGGAGAAGTGTGTGAGGTGGCAAAATACAAAAATTTTTAAAGTCCTTCTAACCCCTTTTTTATTGTTTTCAATTCCATCATCAGTCTCACCCATCGGACCAACCTTGGGGGAGACCCTCAATAAATGCCCATATCTGCCATTAGACATTATGAAACACAAAAATAGAAAGGATGTCGCGTCCAAGGCTATGACCGCCCCTGAGATCATATTCAAATGCCGCTATCATTTAACCCTTTACCAGTGTGTCTGAGAGATTCTAACCCTAAAATTCTTTATTTAAAGCCAAAGTGGCCCACGCAATATTTGATTTTTTTCCTTTTAAAACCCCGTTTTTATGTATTTTACACTTTTTATCAAATAAATTGCGAAGGTTCTGTTTAAAAACGCCTTAACCGTGTATACACTCCGCCAGCCCATCCACCATAACCTGCTGCGTTTGAAAGTGAAGCTATGCAATTTAATGCAAAGAAAAGTGTAAAATACGTAGAAAAATGTGATTTTAAAAGGTGAAAATAATATATTGTGTGCCACATTAGTTTAGAATCAAGAATTGTGTGCAAAACCAAGGGGATATAAAGTGAAAATGGATTTACTTTGATTTTCAACTTTGATGATGCATATCTCGGGAAAAAACGTTTCCGAAAAGGAAAAAACTTTCAGATTCGTGATTAGCGCCCCAGGACAATTTGTGCCAATGCGTGAAAAGGAGGTGGTCTAAAGCGAGACAACCTTTGTTTATGTTTATATCTATAGTGTGAGATCGAACTTAATCAGTGGAATTTCGTTTTTACTTTACCTCAAAGGTTTTTTAAAACATTAGCTCTGTAACATTGTATTTTTAATTTGTAGCCTAACATAAATTAAAAACTTCTCTGTCTTACAGCATCAGCTAAGCCTAAAGGTTCACTGGCAATGCGTAGAAAAGTGATGGTCTTATGTATGTGTAAAAATACCAATAGGTGAGATTAAATAAATAATTCCGGCATGTAAACAGGGTGACACATCGCACAGTGCATTGAATATGTGGACTAAAATGCCAAAATTAACATTTTCATAACAACCTAAATGTATAATATTTATGTTTAATAATGTGTTAAATGTATAATAATACAGTATTGCTATCCAAAAGGCAGTTTTTGTAAAATACTGTCGAACTTGGTCAAATTTAGGTAACTGTCTTACCTGAGTGACGTCATAGCTACCCTCGCTCGGCTTAGCGAAGCCCCATTTCATGTAGGGTAGGTATAGGACAGTCATTGAGCAAAATATGAGCTTTGGTAAAATACTGACAGTCTGCCATCCACTGTCTCTTAGACTATTATTTAATTTATCAGTTCGTAAGTTAAATATTTATTTATGTAACAAGTGCATAAAGTTATACTTTTTTTTACGAATGAGAATGTATTACAGATTTGGGTCGAATACGGAAAATCGGTATTCGAATACAAATACCGGAAAAAGAAAGTATTTGAATACCGAATATTTGAATACTTGGAAGAAAAAAGTATTCGAATACTCGGTATTCATGAACACCGGGAATCGGAATTCGAATACTTGAAACGAAAATATTCGAATGCTAAAAAAAGTCCTCCCCTCTTTTGTTCCCATTTATCTTCCCTTTTGGTATTCTAATCATGACAATTTTGGTATTTGAATACTGCTTACACATTTCGGTATTCGAATACTGGGAACGCCGGTATTCGAATACTCAAAAAAGTATTCATTGAATGCTTCAAAACTATTCGAATACAGAATCCCAAACACACAAATGTATTTGAATACTATTCGAATACCGGCAAAATGTATTCTGAATACTATTCATACTCATCAATACTGAGTATTTGAATAGACCCAACTCTGCTGTATTAGAGAGCATTGTGTCCTACTCAATTATTAATAACAAAACTATTTTAGTGAATATGACTCATACGATTTTGGTCCCTAAAGTTTGATTGATATTTAATGAAACGTTCTTCAGGATAGGATTTACATGTTCAATAGGCAAATTTTAAAAGCTTATATTTCGAAATCTAGTGCCGCAAGGCGTATTAAAAGAAATTCCCATGTTTAGGTGACACTTATGTGTATTCAAATTAAAAAAATCGTAAGAAATGTGTTTTTTTTTTGTAAGGAACGTCCTTAAGAAGTCAGTGGGCTTTAAATGTATTATTTGTTTCTAATCGCTACCTGCTAGTGTTGAACACATTGAATGTCAAATAAACAAATTGTGCTGTAAGGACGTATATGTAGAATCTGCTGCCAGTATAGTTCAGTTTTTCCCTCTGAACCCTTAAAAGCTGTTTTAAGACATAAAAAAATAATAAAAATACTGAGCTTAACAATAATTTATTAAATAGTGATTTTAAATATAAAGCTATTAAAAATGTAGTTTCTATTACAAGCTATAAAAAAATGCATTTTGGTTCTTATAATTAAATTTATCTAGATGCATTTAGTTTCCTTTACTTTCCTGTTGTTCAAACTTGGGGTACTTTTTCTCAATGTCATTCCATGTTTCCTTACTGTAAGATAGATTGTGTACCACCATTGCAATCTCATTCAACTAAAAAAAAATTGTATTTTAAAGGTAATTTATAAATCGGAGAAGTGACAGCTACCTTCACCAACTTGCTTCTGCATAATTAATTTCATATCAGTAAAATAAAAAAATATTTGTCTAAGTAGGGTTGCAAAACTGTTTTATCAGACCCGAAACTAGGTTTTTTTTGAAGAAATGTTGACTTTTTTATCTTTGGAAAAACCATGAAGGCTGAAAGTCTAAATACTAACGTGCCGTGAGTGTCTTAAGCGGGATAAGAGGGAGTTTGTTAACACGGGACTTAAATACTTGAAGATTCCTAGGAATTATACTAAACAATTCTTTAGAGCGGAAGCCGTAAAAGTACCTATATAAAAAAATTACGTTCCCTACCGCCCGACGATGAGCAAGAGAAGGAAACCTTTCTGTATGCGAGGGATCAAGAAAGCTAAGGGGTTATCGGGGACGCTATTCCCAAAAACTAAAAACAGTACTCTGGAGACATACAAAGTGTATACATTAGAAGAGAAAAATACTTTTTGGCTCAAAAGAGAAATTTTAGCTTTTTTGAAGCTGCTGTGGCTATAGATATAATGTGTGCCAATTACGGGTATTCTCAAATGTGACGCCCACAAGATTAAATGTGTCTTTAGTCTGCAGAACTTGGCTGCTCATAAGTAAAGGATAAGTATTTGACGACTTTTTTCGCGACAAGGAACATGATTGTGTTTTAGATGCACCAAATTGGACCAGATTTTGTATGTAATATTATACATTATTTTTTATTTCATTAAAAAATGTGTACTGAGTATATTTACCGCTACTAATTAGAAAAAATTTGATCCTCTTTTATTCAAAATTCGTCTTCCTTATTGTGTCAGACACATAAAAGATGCTTTACAAAAAACTTACCGGTATTCTAACTTGAGTCATGGAATCTCTTTCTCGTAAAGTAACACTGTATGGTTCCTTCAAAGTATCAAAATCGATAGTGATGCCGTATGGAATTGCGATTTCATCTGTACGAGCGTATCGACGCCCTATCGAGCCAGAACTGTCGTCTACTTTGTGCGAGACGTCCACTTTGGTTAAATCGGCAGCTAAAAAAATAGTATGTGACTTTACTTCGTCCATTTAAATCTTAAATTAAATATAATAAAAAAAACTTGTTTATAAAAAATAATTAGAGCTACAACGCGTGACGACAATTTATCTGTGATAAGAACATTCAGAGTCATTTTGCAGCGGCGCTATAAAAATACTTTCTTAATTATATAAAGATGCTTTAAAACCAAGAAAATAGGTGTAATTAATTCATGGAAGACTATATTAAAAAAAAAAACGGTAATAATGTTTTTTTTTATTTTTACCTCAAATGTAACAGGTGGCGCAAAAGTTCTCATCCTATTGAAATATGCCCGTTTTTACAAATTTTGTTGTATGCTATCGCGAGTTTGACATTTGTAAACTAATAGAAGTAGAATATTTGAAGATGAACCATCAAATATGCAGTGGACATTCTAATGCAAGTGTTTCCAGGCCGCAGTTCCAGAATTTTTTCCATGGGATTTTTAATATCACAGGTATCTCAGAAAAAGCCACAGACCGTGATGGCTCTAAAGGGGAACATCTGACTAGAAATGGGCAGTTCAAGGGTGACCTAAGACAATTGAAAGCTTTCAAGGGCGTCACAGTCCAAATAAGTTTGGGAACCCCTGTACTAGATAAATATAGTCAATAAACAGAATAGGATTTTTTTATTTATAGTCAAAGTTACTATTTAAAGAAATCGATTGAGAACTTTTTTACCCAACACCTAAATTTTTTGGTACTGCCGCTCAAATGAAGAAACTACCTATTAATTTAAATTTATTCAATAAATTCAATTAAATACTTACAAAGTTGTTTAATAAACGGCACAAATTCAGCATTGGAACTTAATGGCAAGACACTGCACTTCAGCGGCGCTACAATAGCCGGTAGCGATAAGTACGTCCTCTGTTCGTCGTTCTCTCTCTGTTTAAAATTGTGTTCGAAAATGGCGTACATGACCCTTCCAACACCTAAAATAATTAAAAAAAATTCCATTATTTTTAAATATACCAAATATCTGAATCTATTGTCTATTTTTACAAAATATTAAAATATTCTTGTCTCAGTTAAAATCAAAGATATAATCGCTGCCCTACTAGGTAAAAGTGCCCACCTTTTCAATCATAAAAATCAGGCAAGTGAAAAATTATGGATTTTTTCAGGTTTTTCCCCCAAAATTTTTTTTTAAAGAACAATAAAAAAGTCTTCACCTTTGGAACCATCTTTATCCCCAATCCCCCAAGATCCTTACCTCCGCGAAAAACCCTCTGTACCACCCTCCCACGACAAGTCGGGACTTTTTCAAAAAATCAGGACATTTTCTCAAATCGGCGGGACAATCCTCGAAAAAGCGGGACAGTCCTACCAAAATAGGGACGTGTGGTCACTTTATACTAGGTATTTAAGCTGCAGTTTACTTACCGAAAGACGGCTCAATAACGCTGGGGATTATCTCTTCCACATGGACCGTCTTTTGGTACCGTTTTACAGAAACATGGTCTTTCGTTAAAGTGAACGTTTGATCTTCAGCAGATAATTGATAGTTTCTGTTAAGAAAAAAAATTGTTATATATGCTTTTGCACAATTTTTTTTTATTGGCTTACTTAGTTTAAACACAAATAACACATCTGTTGCATTCTTACTTAAGAAACTATACAATAGAGCTGTAAGCATTTGAGTATTTAAATGCATGTGAAGTAACAATTCACGAACAGTTTTACCACCACAGCAATATTCTATATTCAACGATTTATTTATATTATTCATACATTATTTTAGAGCATTTTTAGTACATGAACTTATACAACCAAATAGAGAGAACAAATATTGTTAGCAAGTGGTTCTTAAATAGGTAAAGGAGGCGATTTATTATGTTTTAGATTTATAAGTAGTATATATCCTATTACGTACTAACTGTTATCTACATACCCTGTTGCTTGTAAGCTCTGATCCAAACTCTCAATATCCTGTATAGTTAATGCAGCCAATGCGTCCGTCACAGTTTTCGCGTCCTTTTAAAAGCCTTTCCGAGAGTTCCCTTATTGGGCGCCGCCTCAACAACGTCTAGCGTTTTTGGCTGCTCCAGCTTCTTCTCTGCGGCTAACCTTACACCTGTGGCTTGTGTATGCTGAGTGAGATCATATGCAGAACGGTCGGCGCAACCTACACATTCAATCCAGCCCTAAAAATGTATTTCAAAGTTAAAGATTATGAAATTTCCATAACTTAGAGAGTAGTGTAAAAATGACTCTGTTACAAATTTACTACTACTGTAAACTTACATAACTAGTCAAGCACTCTGCGTCCCAACAGTCACACGCGTAATGCGCCATTTCATTGGCCATATGTTGCCTGAAACGTAGCCTTGCCGGATCGACACCGCACTTTACCATAAACTGCTGGATTCTGGCCATAAAGTATCCTAGAGTTTCGTTTGCTACCAAACCCTAAAAAAATATTTAAACCGTTTGTTATTATATGATATTTCTATATAATACCCAAAAAAATTATCCTAGAATACCTTTGTCGATATTTGTGAAAATAAAATTAAATATAAATACAAACTGATTACTGTAAGAAGTGCACATTTCATTACACTGTGCATTTCAATTAAAACGAGCCATCCTGAAACACAACAATTTTTATTTTTAGTAAGACTTTTTGATAAAACTTATTTGTTCAGGGTTATTCCCTCCACTCATCAACGCAAATATTAAAAACTTGAAACGGTAAAGGGGGTCCAGTAATACCTAACCTTAAAGGGTTCTATTTCTATTTTTATTTTTTTTTCTTGGTTTTGATCCCTTCAGGTCCAATCCACCACTCTCCCCTTCCGGACTATGCTTTCCAGGGCTTCATCGGCGGAAAATCTGGATAATCGAGCTCGTAGCTCCCAGAAATTCCAAAAAGAAAACAAAATAATTCAACAATCGATGCAATGCATAAATTGTCGGCTGTCAAACAAAGATCTGCTACTGGTGTTAAATATAACCTTCACTTTCACTATTGACAGCTCTTATGGCACGCCCATCTATTTCCCGCCATTTGAGAAACACCTCGTGTTCACCACCAAACAGGATACCATCAGCTTATAGGAATCTTCGCTCACAGCGCTTAGATCCAGAAAAAAGATGCCGTCAATTTAGCGTGAATCTTTCCTTAATCCCCAAAGGTAAAAACGTCCGTACAGCACCTCTAACCGCCACTCTGGGAAGAACTTTGTAGTCCTTTATGCACGTCCGCACTGTCCAGAGGTCAAACAAAGAGTCCAACCTTAAAGGGTTTTAAATTATCTATTTAATGCAAGGTTAGTTTATATTTATAAGGTTGCGACACATCCTCAACTTTTAGGCGGTTCGAGGTCGGGGACGTAAGGAAGGGCACTCCACGGAGAAAAGTGGGCAAGACTGGGTAAAATCAAAGCTGATAATCCAGTGGTGTCTAGAATTTGCGCATTTCATTTGGCATTGTTTTGGAAGTGATATTTACGTAGAATGGTAAAAACACAAATTTACTTTGTTACTTTTGTCACATATTTATAGTTAGCTGTAGCTTCGACATACTATGATCATGCTAAACGACTTTTAAAGCGAATGAATTACAAAGCGCATAAATTTGTACTTATACCCTAAATTTAACATCTGGTTTATCTTCAACTGTTAGGTCCTATTTCTATTGTTACAGTATACTGCTATAATAAACTTTTACAGTTAGTCGAAAATATATAAGTGGGAATTTTTATGCCTGTTTGCAGATTAAGAAGGTTTACATTACTATTTTTATTGTGTTTATAGTTCTCTATGTTCTCTAATATATCTAATTTTTTTTTTTTTTTTTTTTTTTTAGAACAAAAAAGTAAAAATTAGATATATTAGAGAACATAGAAATTTATAAAAAAAAATTTATAAACACAATAAAAATAGTAATGTAAACCTTCTTAATCTGCAAACAGACATAAAAAATTCCCACTTATTTAATATTTTCGACTAACTGTAAAAGTTTATTATAGCAGTATACTTGTAACAATAGAAATAGGACCTAACAATTGTAAAGGATAAACCAGATGTTAAATTTAGGGTATAAGGTATAAATTTATGCACTTTTTGTAATTCATTCACTTTTAAAAAGTCGTTTGAAAATGACATAGTATGTCGAAACTGCAGTAACGCAAAAGCAATATAAAATATGTGACAAAATAACAAAGTAAAATTTGTGTTTTTATTACATTCTACGTAAAATGTATTGTCACAAAGTAACGGACAACTCAATAGATTCTTTGGAGTGATATTTGTTAAAAGATGTAATTCCAAATGTTTTTTTATTTAAAGTAAAAGAATTTACAACTTAATAATAATTAAAAACTGTTGTGTAAACGGTTGTTCTACTAATACAATAAACTGTTTATCTCCGGCACTGAACAATATGGCCGAATGTCGCGACCCTATATAGACCGACTTGGATTTAATGATCGTTTTTTAAAATTGATGTAGTAGTCTGATGATTCTCGAGTTTGAACTTCGTCAAATTGAAATCATTTACCGACGTTTCCCCATCATCTACGGTGTTCTTTAATCTACGAGATTTTAGTGTTCCAATTTAGCAGAGTAAAAATCCCTGAAGATTCCTCGTGCAATCGATGGCCAAACGTCGGTAAACGATTTTAATTTGACACGATGCAAACCTAAAAGCAAAATTTCTTAGTTGACCAAAGCTGTTAAAGCTTCCATTCTTCGGTGCAGTACTTTTTGAAAAAGTGCACCCTATAAGTACTATGGTGATTAGCCCGTGGCTAACCCTTCTAATTTTGTTATTTTTTAAAATATTAAAATAAAATTTTTGGTTTATATGTGTATCATATAAAAATGGCTAAACTAAATATGAATTCAGTTGTTTTTGGACATTTGTGTCACACAAGGTTAGTGGGGAGGTTTTTTTTATAGGTGCACAAATAACAGAATTATACGGG
The DNA here is from genome assembly GCA_014170235.1 of Listronotus bonariensis. NCBI lineage: Eukaryota > Metazoa > Arthropoda > Insecta > Coleoptera > Curculionidae > Listronotus > Listronotus bonariensis. The sequence goes on along the minus strand of JACEGR010000910.1, from coordinate 90,273 downwards.
ATGGCCCATATTAACTGAAATACACCATACTATAAACTTACTGTAGATACAGCTTCACCTATTGTTTTTCTTTCTGCAGCTTTTCCATCCATTTGATTACAGGCTGAATACAGTAGAAGCTCCACATTTTTAACACTAGAATTAAAAAACACTTTTAACAACTTGAAAAGAGACATGTCAACTATTGAAAAATGCACTGTTTATTTAATATAGAAATATCTGTATTAACTTACCTATCAAATTTAGGATGATCCTTATCATTAGGATCACAGAAATGCTCGATTTCCGCCATGGTAAACTCTCTTACTCTTATAAGACCAGATCTGGGGAGATTTCGTTACGGAAAGCGTTTCCGATTTGAGCGGCAGCAAATGGCAGTTTGCCTTGGTTGAATTCTAGAAGACGTTTGAAGTTGACAAATATTCCTTGGGCAGTTTCTGGTCTTAAAAATCTAGAAAAAGAAAAAAATTCTACTATTTTAAATATTTTGTAAAATGATCTTATAATTAAACTACTTAGTATTATTTGTTATGAATAGCTGCTTAAATATTTTTATTTACCCTTTAATTAATCCAGATGGTCCAATTTGTGTTGCAAACATTAGGTTAAACTCGATTGGTTCTGTTAGTTCATTTCCTGTTAAAGGACTCTTCATGTCAAATTTCTTCATCACTGCCGCCATTTCTTCCTTGTTCATACCATCCAGCTGAAATAACACAAGGAGTTACATATATTAAATGGGCCTTTATAAACTATCTTATACAATATTCTATGATGAAAAAGTGGGGTTATCCTCCGGCCTTTGGAAAATAAACAATAACCTGTAGAGTTTACATGCTTGGAGAGTAATTAAGGACAAAACACTCTAATTATTGTAAGCCAGGATAACTATAGGATTTAACTATTAATAAACTACTTAAGTAATTGTGCCAACATCAATTGGTTATTTTAAAATTATCTATTATTATAAATTTGACATGTTGAGGGTGTACCAAGGCCTCACTAAATCTTTTGTAGGTATATAAATTTCCTGATGTTTGCAAGAAAAGGGTAATCATATATCTTCCATACATGCAGATAAAGCTGTTTGTTACACCAAAATTTATCCACTTACAAAGTTTCTTTAAAATTTAAAGCTTTCACTAGTAAGTATTGTTTACAAATTTAGTGGAAATACTTTACCTTTATTACAATATCTGCGCACTCTTCCTTTGTTTCAGAACTAGTTTTTTTATCAGCAGCTATTTTTTCTAAGTGGGCTTTAATTAGATGATCAAGTCTAAAACACTCCCCTGATTTAACATCTTTTACCATTAGGTCTGCAAATCTATCAACATGCCCAGAAGCTCTAAAAGAAAAATTATTTATTTTAACTAAACACAAAATTATAGCAGACGCTTAAAATCTTTTAGTGTGGGGACTTGTTATGGGGGTCACTAGTAATAGGGCAAAAGTTTTTTTTTTTTTTGTTAGCCTGCCTGAAGTAACTAAGCCTTTCGGTTAATTAAATATACCTGTAGTTTTTAGTTCTTTAGGTTCTTTTGACAAAAACTTGTGGTGTAAGTGCTCTTTGAGTGTATATTTATTTAGTATACATTTGGTTTAGAATGTCAAAAAATCAAAAACAAATTGTCTGTTTTATTATTCCTGCTGGAAACATGATACCTTACACACCATAATTTTAACTTACTTTAATACTGGTTCGGGGTTAAAATGGAACAATCTACTTTCAAGCATCTGTTCTTCCAGAACAAAGAACTGTCTCCATGCTTGCAACAAATTTGCCTTAAAAGCACATCCCATTGGTCCAAAGTCAAATTGTCCTGTAATACCACCATAAATAGCAAAAGACTGATCAAAGAAAAATCTTCTTTAAGCAGGTCCTCCATTTTTGCTCTGTCAAATGTGGAATTTGGAGCTAAAGCCAATTCTTTATCTTCCAAGATTTTCTTTCGAGCCTTAAGTTCAGCTACAGCCTTCTTAACGTCTAGATCTGGTGCTCCTTCAGATTTTAGTTTGCGTACAAGATCACCCTAAAAAATTTTTTTTTAGTATAGATTTAAAATAAAGTAAATAGGTTGGCTTCATTTACAATTATTAAAAGAACTTACCTGTTCTTTAACACTGGCTCTCAAAGGGGCCAAAATCTGTTCAATCTGTGGATCTGCCATGGTGTCGAAATATAAATTCAATTTAACTTTTCTGTGTTTCTTAGTTGAGCCCCACTGAGTCTTCTGATCGTATTGTTGCCTTAAATAGGAAGTTACCGATATTTCTCGAGATGCTCCAAAGCCGGGCACGCTTTGATTGAGCGGTTTGTTGACAAATTTTATTCTAAATAAATGACGTAATGTTGCATACAGTTTCATTTAGTGCCACGCTGGGAAGGTCGGAGAAGGGAACTACACTTTTTTAAGCTTTCACCATTTAACCCCACTTTAAAAGAGGTTAGAATAAGAATCTTCCTCTTTTTGTCTGACAGATCAAAATAGGAAAGATAGGAAAAATTAGGAATGTTTTAATAGTGATGTAGCATCTAAATAAAATGTGCTCCTTTTAATGGATCCAGAGGAGCTAGCTCCAAAAGTTATTTTAAGAAATATTGACAATGGAAGTCAAAGATATTTGTGTTATCGAATTAAACAGGTTTTTTCAAAGCTTTTTCCTGTGAATATTGTATATAAAACTATAATGTAGAAAGCTCAAATTAACAAACATGCTTACAAACCCACACGGGTATTATAAACTGTTTATGACGTTTGTAAGATTTCCTCAGGAAACGTCCAACGCAAATATAACATAAATCAGCTATATTTTACCACCAAGGAGCGACCACCTGCTCCGGTCTTCCTGGCTAGTCCTACACAAGGAAAACGTAGTGTAGTCATAAGATTACTATGTAAAAATATATGAATTGCTAACTTATTTCTGACTAATAGAGCACTGTTCTTAGTCTGAGTCTGTGTTATTAAAACCAAGCATATCATGCTCATTGATTGAAACTATAAAATTGTCTAACACTTTTAAAGAAACAGCTCTTAAGTTTAGTTCATAAGCTTGCAAAATGCGATTTAGTGAAACTTGTTCTGATTGGTCAATTTGTAACGGCTTTCGAATGTCTCGTTACATATTGACCAATCAGAACACGATTCGCAATTCGCAAATCGCATTTTAGCTTAGTTCATAAGCTTGCGAAATGCGATTTGCGAATTGGGAATCCTGTTCTGATTGGTCAATTTGTAACGACTTTCGAATGTTTCGTTACTAATTGATCAATCAGAATACGATTCATAAATCGCATTTCGCAAGCTTATGAACTAAGAAAGCTTAGTTCATAAGCTTGCGAAATGCGATTTGCGAAACTTGTTATGATTGGTCAATTTGTAACGACTTTCGAATGTTTCGTTACCAACTGACCAATCAGAACACGATTCGCAATTCGCAAATCGCATTTCGTAAGCTTATAACCTAAACTTTGTTTATAAGCTTGTGAATGCGATTTGCGAAACTTGTTCTGATTGGTCAATTTGTAACGACTTTCGAATGTGTCGTTACAAATTGACCAATCAGAACACGATTCGCAATTCGTAAATCGCATTTCGCAAGCTTATGAACTAGGCTTAAAGCTTAGTTTAAAAAGATTAGTTTAGTTTTGATCGTATGATGCATACGGATGACCTATATGCTGGGCTGGGTGTCTGTAGATTGAGCAATATAATTAAATTTGAACAATGCAAATATGTGTATAGAATATTGAATAAGACACAAAAACGAACACAGAGTTTCTGCTGAACGCGGACGTGCACGCATATAATACAAGGGCTCGAGGTGATATTTATCACCAGGTTATAAGAACAAATAAGGGTATTCACAACCCCTTCTATCAAGCCTCAGAAGTTTTTAATAAACTTCCAGATAACATTAAAAATGCTGCTCCGTACAATCGATTTTTGAAACTTCTTAAGAGGTTTTTCGGTATGTAGGTATGTGTGTGCGCTCTGCTTTCGTGGAGGCGAAGTTATTTTTTACTAAGATTGTATAAATATCTGTTGCTGTTTTAAATTTTGAAATTTTTGAATGTTAAGTTTATTTATGGATTTGTGTTGTTGGGTAGGGAATGTGTTTGTAGCACATTAAACGTGACAATTAATATTCTCGATACCAGTGTTTAAAACACTGTTTAGAGAATAGATTTTTTTTTGTAATTGTTGAGAATTTAAGGAGAAAAAATAAAGAGATTTCAAAAAAAAAAAAAAAAAAAAAAAATGCGGTTTGCGAATTGCGAAACTTGTTCTGATTGGTCAATTTGTAACGACTTTCGAATGTTTCGTTACAAAAAGAAGGGGATATACAGGTTATTGTTATGAATTCGAGGGGCACCATTAGGATATCGAAGCGGAGACAGTAAGATGTAAAGGGTAGGTTAAATTAGGGAAAAGTCGCACAATTTTATGCCTAACAATATTTCGTTTCAAAAATTTAAAAATTTGCAGCTGTGCCGGAATTATCCGGAAAACCCGAAATTTTGTAAAACAGTTTTATTTTTTTCCCAGTTTATTTAAGGAGATATTTTAAAATAAACCACACACATTATTACTGCCACATTTTCTGTTCTATAACAGTGGCGACGCTAGGAGGGGCCAGGGGTAAAAATGAGAAACTGTTTTATTTTTTTGCTCCGGGACAATAACATATTAATTATTGTGGACTAAGGCATGGAAAAGGTGTTTATTAGTGAGGCATTTTTTTGCTTATGTCATGTCATTTAATAATTTAATTTAAGAACCGAGGTTTCGTCTTTGAGCTACCATTATCAACTTTGTTTTTTTATAAGCGAAATATTTGGTTTTAAACTTAATAAACTTGTTTTAATCCTTAATTCCAACGACATATTTCATACTTTATAATTATGCAAAAACGTCATTCACTATTTTGCCATTACAAATAACGATTTTATCCACAAACTCCGTTCGCAGGTAAGTATGCATCCATTTTTCTATGATAGGCTACGATAAAGTCGATAAAGGCCTTTGATTAAATAAAATGCTTAATTTTAATACGTACAAGTATGTAATAGTATATTACATTACAAGGGTGGAAAATGACTTATTTCACACGAGTGGGAATATTGTTGCACGAGGCGTCAGCCGAGTGCGACAAACCCACGAGTGTAAGAAAGTGATTTTCACACAAGTAATGTACACTATTTTTCCTACGACCACAAGTTATTCACCAAAAACAATAAAAGTTGTTTGTCTTCACGGAAAAAATAAGAAAACAATTGAAAACTTTGCATCACTAGGGTGATATATACTTTTCCTTACTGCGATATATTATACTGTTTAATAATATTTTTATATTAAAAATCACCTACCTAGTCACTTTTTATCATTTAAGAATTAAAAAGGTCCTCATTAAAAAAATATTGCATGACTTTTTCAATGTAAATCCCATTAACAGCCTGATAACTCCAAATTTATTTTAAATAACAATGACAGCGATGACAGCTTTATATTATACTTATGCAACACTAGTGTTGTAAAGTACTTTGCAACACTAGTGTGATATAAGGCATTTTCTATGCATGAAAACAGTGTGCTATTTACTATTTTCACATGTGGTCGTAGGAAAATTACATTTTAATTCCTGTAGCTTGTTAGTTGAATTATGAATAAATAAATAAAGAAATAAATAAATAAATGAAACATAATGAGTAGTGATAGAAAAAAATATCTGCATGAAATTTCCACGATCGTTTGGAATAGAACCGTAATTTTTAATGACAAAGAGTGAATGATGGTTTTTCGGTTAGAAACGTGGCATAAATCTAAAGTGTGATATGTCATTGGATTTAGAATTAGGTTAAATACGAGTTTATTAGGTTTAAAACCAAATATTCCGTCCATTAAACAAAAATAAGAATAAAAACTGATTTGCGAAATTTCGGTTTTCGAATAATTGCAGAACAGCTGCAATTTTTTAAATTTTTGAAACGGAATATTGTTAGGTAGAACAATGCGCAACTGTATAGTGAAAACAAGGTTAGTTTGGTTCTTAAGTTTCAATGGGTTTTTGACAAAACATCGTAAGCGACATTCGTCAATTTTACGGGAAACGATTTTTTTCTTTTTATTGAGTTATTTTTAAAACAAAGTTGGTAATTTTTTGTATATATATTAGTGCACGGCTTTATTTCAGGTCTTGGTTTTTGTTTAAAAATATCGCGATGGAAAAAAAATCGTTTTCCCTAAAATTGGCAAATTTCGCTTAAGCCTTGTTCAGACACGGCTAGTAATTTAGTCGAGTAGCGAGTAATTAAAGTATTCTCATGCGTGCGGACAGTAAAAATTAGGAAAAGTTGTTTAGTGTAGTAGCTGGTTCACACGCACGAGAAAACTTAATTAATTACTCGCTACTCGACTAAAATACTAGCCGTGTCTGAACATGACATTACGCTGTTTTGTCAAAAACCTCTCGAAAACGAAACATTTTGTACAAATAGTATTAATACTTACCCTTGTATTACATATTATGTACCAGAGTTAGGTCGTATTTGAATACTCAGTATTCTGAATAGTATTCAGAATACATTTTGCCGGTATTTGAATAGTATTCGAATACATTTGTGTGTTTGGTATTCTGTATTCGGCAGAATTTTAAGACACCCACGGTACGTTAGTATTTAGGCTTTCAGCCTTCGTGGATTATCCAAAGATAAAAAAAGAATACTTTTTGGTTAGTATTCGGAATTCTGTATTCGAATAGTTTTTTTGAGTATATCGGCGTTCCGAGTATTTGAATACCAAAGTTGTCATGAGTGGAATACTAAAAGGAACAATAAAAAGTAGGGAAAAATGAGGTGAGGACCTTTTTTTTGTTTTTTTGCCCTTACACTTTTTAATCATCGGTCTTGTTTTTTTTTCGTTTGTAGTATTCTAATCTTTTTTTTTTCCAATATTCGAATACCGATCCGGGTAGTTCGGGAGTACCGAGTATTCAAATACTTTTTCTACCAAGTATTCAAATATTCGGTATTCGAATAATTTTTTTCTGAATTCGTATTCGAATACCGATTTTCAGTATTCGACCCAACTCTGTTATGTACCTATATACATTATACAAAAGATATATATTTTTTTAGTTTTACTGCCACACGTTTATTTGACCTTTTTTTCGTGTCTGTGGTCAATAGAATAGTACAGAAAAGGAACATTTAAAAAGTCTATTGTTTTGAGCACAGCTCAGTTGGGTTTAAAAAAGTAATCGTGTTTTTATTAAATATTAAGAGCAATATATATCTGGTAATTAAATTAATTTTCTGGACTTAAGGACTTAAGTAAGGCACAAAATTCACCCCCTACCATACTACCAATAAACAATTTTACATACAAGGAGCATTCAACAATTATATACTAGATACCACGTGATAGACCATTTCATACCAGTACCAGAGTCTATGTTCCCCCTATTGTTGCTGCTAATACACACTATAGAAAGTAAATATTTCAATCGCGGCAGGTAGCGTAGAATAAACAATAGTTCCGCAGCTCATTTTACGTTGTTCGGTACTTCCTCCGGTATGACCGCGTATGTAATTTGCGTCCGTAATAATACGGTTTTTAAATTATTCCCGTTTTGAACATCAGTTACCAGTTAAGTAAGTTAATTACACAAAGTTGGCTTCGAAACTGGTTGTCCTAGCGACCAAAAAGCAATTGTCAAAACCTGATAAACAATTGGCAAAGGTCGTCAACGGTCGCGGCTATCGTGATGTTATAAATTTGTTTAAAAAAATAATAGTTTATTGGCGTTTATTGAAGTAAATTGGCGGTTATAAACGGGAAGGTTGTTATAACGCAGGAATTGTTTTAATTCTGCTCCAGTTCGCTCCGTAATCCTTGCAGTTATTCGACAATATTTCTAGGCGATACTGACAATAGAATATTTGTTTTTATTACAAATCAACATACCTGTGCCGGTGCCGGAAACAAATAAATAAAATTATTGTTACGTGGTCTAGACATTTTAAACTGACTTCAAACTGAAGTGAGCTTTAAAACCTGTGAGTTATGAAAACATCTGGATTTTTTTGTTATTTGGAATAATATACAATCAAGATGTCCATATTTAAGGATAACAATTGGGTAAGTTTAAAAAGTTGACCTGTAGCGTCATTAGGGCGCGATTTTGCGGTCATAAAACAAACACCAAAAAACAAAAAAACTTAAACATAAGAATTACTTCTTGCTACAAAATTTCTTTTCAATCAAAAACACGATAAATTTTTATCTTTATTTATTTGAGAACCACTTGCTAAATATATATTTGCTAAGAAAAATTTAGACCACAGTAAAAGCACTGGAACCGGTAATTTGATTGGTTCAGACGGTCATGCAAAACTGTTACATTGGGGGTCATGGTTAATTCTGGTTAGTTAAATCTTTTTTATTTCCCAATAAAGCTGAATTAAAAAAGGTAATTTTCTAGAAAATGGGAGCAACTCCGATTTTGACGAGAGTCTGGTATACGGGGGTTTTTGGGGCGCTGATCACGAATCTGAAAGAATTATTTGGCGGAAACGTTTCGTTCTCGAGATATCCATCATCAAAGTTGATATTTGAACTAACCTTATTTTCACTATATTCCCCCTTCTTTTTGCACACAATTCCTTGATTTAAAGCTAAAGTGTCACACAATATTTGATTTTTCACCTTTTAAAAACCCCGTTTTTCTACGTTTTTACATTATTTTTGAATTAAATTGCGTGGCTTTTCTTTGATAATCCGGCAACCATACATACACATAGGGCTTCATGGCAAACTGGGATTAAATGATTCAAAGTATAGCTATGCAGTTTAATGCAAAAATAATGTAAAAAACGTAGCCAGAGGTTTAAGTGTGCAAAGAAGGGGAATATAGTGAAAATAAGCTTAGTTCAAATTTGAACTTTGATGATGGATATCTTGAGAACGAAACGTTTCCGCCAAATCAATTCTTTCAGATTCGTGATCAGCGCCCCAAACAGCCCCCCGTATACCAAATTTCGTCAAAATCGGAGTTGCTCCCATTTTCTAGAAAATTACCAAAAAAAATAATTAACTAACCAGAACTAACCGCAACTCCCCCAACGTGACAGAACCAATTAAATGACCGATTCCAGTGCTTTTAAAAATGACTTGATATTGGTCGTGACGACACGAAGCAGACGTTTGTACCCAGCGTTGCCGCATTTACAATATATTTACAATTTTTTGGTAGACTCAGAACCGGTTTGTTGTATATCTTATTGAACTTTTTTGTAATTTATTAAAATTTTAGCTTTTAATAATAATAAGGTAATAAATACAGGGATATAAAACTATAACCCATTCAAAGCAAATAATTTACTTCTTTTATGCAGCCATGCAAATAATGTCTTAGATAATATTAGAAATGATTTCACCAACAGTAAGCTTATTAGGGTTCAAAATAAAATAATAAATCATCTCTAATTTAGCAAAAAAAAAAAAATGTAGCGCACAAATCTATTCTTTTTCCTTCCTATGAGTTCGTTTTATTAACTTAAACTTAAAAATTATCAAATATTGTTTGCATGGTGTCAAATAATTGGATTTAATGAATTGATGAGTAGAATTTTACTTTTACTATTCTATAGATTTTCTAAAAAATGTTGCAACACTGCCTGTGCTGGCATGGGGAAATTCAGCATTTAGCAATTTTAGGCGTTCAACCAATTATAACCGCGGTTATAATTGGTGACAACTTTGACGTATAATACATTGTTTAAACGTCAACATAACCGATTGGTAAATACCGTTTTAGAATTGGTTCTTCGCTCTAAAATTGATGATTGCGTTTTATGTTGTGGCATTACGGAGGTATTTAAATCTATAATGTAAATATGTTTTTTGGCACGGGCGTTCTATATTTAAATGTGCTCTACTTCTAATAATTCTTATTAAAGATATATTTGAGTAAAGTGTTATTTGGAAATAAAAGGGTTATGCAGGAATAAACATAAACTTGGAAAATTATTGCCTAAGTACAATCAATAACAGGAAATAAGCATAAAAGAGAAGTTAGTAAAATGTTTATCTATATTAATATAGGTAAAGTTTGTAACTTTGTTTGTTCGTTTGTAACCGCTAATCTTTGGAAATACTGAATCAATCATAAAAATTCTTTCACAATCGAGAAAACTACACTATTCAGGAGTGATATAGGCTATATTTTATTATAATTAAACAAAAAGTTCGAGATATGAACACTCAACGAAGTGGGCACAGGTCGGCTAGTTAGTTCATATTTAAAAAAAAAAACAAAATTTTTCAACACATCAGGTGGCATATTTAGTGATTGTTCTATGTTAAAAACTCCAATTTAAACCACCTGTTACACATATTTTATATCGAAATGTCAAAAAAAAGTTAATTTAACATTTTTATAATGGCGACCTTGGTTTCGTAAAGTTATTAATCTTTTTTAATTCAGTAGATATTGGGTAATATAATTTTAGTTAGTATTATTACAATATTATACAGGATATGTTTAAAAGGATGCATTGGGTTGATAAGAATAAAATGATACAAATTATAATTTAATTTAACACTTCTAATAGTCATATTAATTAATAGAAAAATTGGACTACCAATAACATTTTAGTTGATTATAAAAACCTCAAAATTATTTAATGTTTATAAAATTATATTATAATTACGGTTATATACAGGGTGATTTATTTTCGATGGTTTTACAGGGTCTCAAATAACGTAATATAGGACTCTCGATCAGCGCTGTACGCAGAAAGTAGGGGAGGCAAAAGGCGACATACAAAAAAAACTCCAGATAAGTACAAAATGCGGTTTAGGCACCACGTCCAGCAAACAACCCATCTTTAAGGGGTCTTTTTGGGCTTCTTCTAACTTTGTTTGTAGGGGCTAATCTTCGGAAATCCTGAACCGATCATAAAAATTCTTTCACAATCAGAAAGCTACACTATTCAGAATTGCTATAGCCTATAGGCTATATTTTATTATGATTGAAATTCAGAGAAAAATATAATTAACGCCCAACGAAGTGGGCACGGGTCGACTAGTATAGAATATATAGAGGAAAGTGTATATTGAATGTATAGGATACCGCGGTGCAATTAGTTGTTTTTCTCTGCTGGGCAGTTTTGAGAAAATTACCCAAGTAATGTTTTTTTTGGAATGCCTTGTACATTTTTTTTATTTATATTTATTAAGTTCTTTTGGGGCTTTCTAAAAATAAATACTAGTATTACTAGTATGTATTTTTTATTTTAAATTTTACTGAAAATGAGCATTTTTAATAAATTTGGCTTTTTTTTGTAAAAGGTCATAACAGAAAATGAGTTTTGTGAAGTTGCAATATTTATGATTTTGTTTTGCTAATACAAGCACGTAACGGACATTTTGCCAAGGGGTATTTATATGCACCATTAAATTTAAAGGTCCCTTAAACTAGATTTTATAAACGGAAATAATTTTAATAAATATTAAAATTTTTTCAGTAAAAATAGTACGTTTTTTTGAAACACCTGAAGGCCCCCTTTTACCGGGGTCAGGGGCCGTCCGCCCACCCTCCCTCGGTACGCTAGTGTATGCGACACGACACAAAGAGCCGTTAAAAGTCAACAAAGCTGCTCAAACGACAGCTTTCGCACCCAATTAAAGCACGCCACTAACCAAGCAGCAGGCTGCAGGTGGAACGGAGAGTTTAATAACCTTCCGCAACTCGATGAGCACGAAAACACGCAAAGAAAAAATGATTTAGAAGCTGTCGGTCGGGCCATCAGCTTTTATTTGGTTTTCTATTAGGGCCCGGTCGGAGTCAAGGCCCCAATTTTATTATTAAAGGCTTGATAAAATTAGGACATTTTTAGCGTTTTTAGATAGCCTAATTAAATGTTTTTGTTTTCTATCTTAAAATTTACGTTTTAGAGGATGACGTTTTGTATTTTTGTTTTAGGGGAAGCACTGCTTCCCTAGCTTCCATGGACTGCACGCCACTGAGTTAGTAGGATATCATATAAAAGCTTTATTATGGTTGAATATCTTCAAAACCTCATAAAAGTCGGATATATCCAAGATATATCTCTCTAATTTATTAATATCTCTGTTGTACATTAACTGAACAGTTCTGATTTTAAGATATCTATCAATAAATCCACCTGCCATTACATGTCCATTATTTCAAAACGTATTGTCATAACATTAACTTATAATTTTTTTGTCGCGCCGCTCAGGGTCATGTATGCTTTAGTAATTATTTGTGTGTTATGGAACTAAATACAATAGTTAAAGTAGCCAATTTGCTACTTGATATCGTTGTTTTTATCGCTAATGTCACGGTTGTAAATTAGTTTCGTAAAACGATATAACCAAGGTATATAGGGTGACCTAATCATAATAAATTAAATAGGTTAAAATCAAAGGGTCATTTAAACTTTGTTATTACTATAAGTATAAAATTGGGTAATTTTCTAGAAACCTGCGGCCACTCCGATTTTAACGAAATTTGGCATACGGGGTTTTTGGGGCGCTGATCACGAATCTGAAATTTTTGGCGGAAACGTGTCGTTCTCGAGATATTCATCATCAAAGTTCAAATTTGAACTAAGCTTATTTTCACTATATTCCTCCTTCTTTTTGCACACAATTCTTGATTTAAAGCTAAAGTGTCACAAAATATTTGATTTCACCTTTTAAAACCTCGTTTTTCTACGTTTTTACATTATTTTTGCATTAAATTGCGTGGCTTTTCTTTGATAATGCGGCAAACATACATACACATAGGGCTTCATGGCACACTAGGATTGAAATGATTCAAAGTATAGCTATGCAATTTAATGCAAAAATAATGTAAAATACCAAAAAACAGGGGTTTTAAAAGGTGAAAATCAAATATTGTGTGCCACTTTAGCTTTAAATTAAGAATTGTGATGCAAAGAAAATATTTTAAAAATAGGACTAATTTAAATTTCGAGTCTGATAATAAATATCTCAAGAACGAAACGTTTCCACCAAAAATTCTTTTAGATTCGTGATCAGCGTCCCAAAACTCCCGTATGCCAAATTTCGTCAAAATCAGATTGCCGCAGGTTTCTAGAAAATTAGCTAAAATTGGAAAAACTGCAAAACAAGAAGCATTTTTAAAGCACTTTAAGATTAAAAATTAGAAAAAAACAATCGACGGTCGTGTTTTCGAGTTACAGAGTAAAATAGCATTATTTGTGGATGGCACACCTTGTATACATCAGGTTTTTTCCTAACTACGGAATAAAACTTAAGGGGGCGATTTCTTATATAATTTTTTTTTTTATTTATTTTTTCTATAAATTCTTGGACTTGTTTTATTTTTAAGGATACTGGGCGTTTTAAAAAAGTCTGTATATTTTAAATATCTTAAAAACCCTTTAACCGATGTGGATAAAATATTATACACTTATTTAATGTAATAGGGTGCTTGTAATGCTTTTCCTAAATTGGGATTATTGGACCAAGTGTCGTCTCAGTGGGCACCAAATCCAATATTATTGAGAAAAAAAGTACGCCACTGACTTCTTCTGAAGTTTTTATATATTTTTTTCATTGAGCATTTAAAAATGCAACTTTTTAGCTTCTTGTATTTTTCTTTTATCCAGCTTTGTTTTCGAGAAAAAAAAACGCTTTTTAATTTCTTTCTAAAAAGTATTTAAAGACAACATGATAAAAAAACTATAAACAATTATTTGCCCTAAACTAAATAAGCAATCGTATAGTTTATCAAAAACCATCATTTTCCTTATTTACTAAGGTCGAAATTAATTATTAATATTTAATTTTGGATTTTATTTTATGTTGAGGATACTTCTTAGAATAAGTTAAAGTGGTTTTAATTTTGTTTTTCGAAAACAAAAGGAGAAATATACCTAAAAAGTATTTTAAGACAACATGATAAAAAACTATAAACAATTATTTGCCCTAAACTAAATAAGCAATCGTATAGTTTATCAAAAACCATCATTTTCCTTATTTACTAAGGTCGAAATTAATTATTATTATTTAATTTTGGATTTTATTTTATGTTGTGGATACTTTTTAGAATAAGTTAAAGTGGTTTTTAATTTTGTTTTTCGAAAACAAAAGGAGAAATATACCTAAAAAAGTATTTAAAGACAACATGATAAAAAACTATAAACAATTATTTGCCCTAAACTAAATAAGCAATCGTATAGTTTATCAAAAACCATCATTTTCCTTATTTACTAAGGTCGAAATTAATTATTATTATTTAATTTTGGATTTTATTTTATGTTGTGGATACTTTTTAGAATAAGTTAAAGTGGTTTTAATTTTGTTTTTCGAAAACAAAGGGAGAAACAAAGAAGATATAAAAGATTAAAAAGCTGCACTTTTTAATTTTTTAACTAAAAAAATATAAACACTTAATAAAAAATTAATAGTATACTTTTTTTTGTTATAATATTGGCTGTGGTGCTCACTAAGACGCCACTGGGCCTAATTATCGAGGTAAAGCTAAACAAAGCGAGACAATTACATTTAAGTATACCAAGTTTTATTTAGATCCGGTTAAAATGTTTTTTAAGATATTAAAAAAATACCATTATTTTAAAATTTTAACGCCCTGTTTCCCAGAAATGAAGCAAGTCTGGTCATATGTTTCTGGCAACTTTTTTTTTTATAGAAATACATAAGAAATTACCCCCTTAGTTTTCTAACTAAGTTTAGAGACTAAGTTTCGTACCGAGAGTTAGGAAACACCATATCATGTATATTAGTAGGTTGAAAACAATGATCTAAAAATTAAAAGGATTGCTAATAGAAAATGATCCCCATATATTTTCAATAGACCTGCGCACGAAATTTTTACCCCACACTGGGAGAATTGCTGTACACCTTTGCACATGCGCAGTTCTTATAAAAGTTAGCATTTTTCATTTAAAACCCAATATAGTGTTGGCAACATTGACAAAATTTGCAGTATTTTAATAAATATAGTGGTTGCAACACTGAAAACGTTTACCTATACAGTGACAGGACCACACTCATCCTAATTTAATTTATAATTTGGGATTTCCCGATCGTAAAATCCAGGTAAAATTGACGCCGTCGGCCGCCCAAATCCAATCTCCCATCTACGGTCGACCGTTATCAGGTATAGTTATTTGGTATTTGGTGTTTCATTTGTGCGTTGTGAGTAATTCTTGGTGTTTTTTAACTTTTGTTTAATTTAAGTTTTGCATAACCAAAACTAAATAATGAGTAAGTAGCAAATTTTCTGTTTTAAATAATACTCTTTATTGCCATGCAGTCAATTTTTTAGAGATCAATAAATCCATTATTTTTTGAAATAGTCATGGTTTGGGTTAATTTTTTTAAACGGGAAAAATTGTATTTAAGGATTATAGAAAAATATACATGGCGTTCCATTTAAAATAACAAACTTGCCCTATATACGAAAATTGGCCGTTTTCGTAAGAAATAAATGTCACAACCAAATGGCAAGGTTATAAAAAGAAACATTAAAAAAATCTAAGGCTTTCTGCGAACACCGCATTTTGATAATTTTATTTGTTCTAAAATTATTCGCGGTCAAAATGGGTTAAAATATAGTCGGACACCCTGTATTAGCATTTGACTGATGCATTTATAATCACACAAAATAAAATATGGCAGTTTAATCAAAATAATTTGACATACTTTCAAGTTATAACACGTAGCCATAAGCAATTTCGTCGACAATATCACGAAGTGGCGTATCTCAAAAAGTAGAAAAATTGACTAGAGCTGATGTAATTGCTTAAAAAAGTTGCTTCTTAATATTACAAATTGGCATACGTTAGATTTTGATATCTTTAAAAGTTATAGAAATATAATACTAAGCCATTATGGGTCCATTACCAATTTTAATATCTGTATTTCGCGTTTTTTTGTGGTTTCAATTACAAATATGAGGTCAGTTTAGCCCTAACCCCAAAAATAAACAATTTCAATGGCATTACACGACAAATTTAACTGAACGACAACTGCTACGGCAACGGGAGCGAAATATCAGTTTATGAATTGAGATTTATTCCTTAAACAAGTTACACCAAAACTAATTGCTTTTATGATAAAATACCAACCATTCAGTTTTGTTGTGTCAAGGTAGTGTTAAGAAGGAAGATAATAATGCGGAAAAAAATTCGTGCAGGTTTGAGGTTGAGTCAAAGTGGATCCTCATGAATCAAAAAATAAGGTGTTTTAGCAAAAAAACGGAATTTAAATTGAGATCAGTGCTTCTAAGCACTCCCGTTTGCTAAATTTTAATAAAATCAGCGATACGGCCGAAAAATAAAAAAATATACAACAAAAAATAGTCCCCAATATAAAACCGGTTTACTTTTTAGGGACTGCTATGAAATACGAACAGACTTAAAATAAAATATTTAAATATGTATACCTAGAAACAAAATTACTTGGTATATTTTTCTTTATAAATGAATCATATACAAAATGTTAAACCCGGTCCTGTTGTTTGTTTTTCGCTAGTCAGAAATTTTTACTGCGCATGCATACAAGGGGACTGCGCAGTGCCCAGGTAGGGGTTATTATGATTTTCGCTGCAATCATCCATAACCATATTTATTTTTCAGATCATTGGTTGAAAGCGATAATTTTTTTTTAATTTTAAATCTATTAGGTTATTAAATTTATCATTCTTTTTTGTATTTTTTTAGAAAATACCGGATGAAAACTGTGTATAAAACAAATAGAAATAAATAGGAAGTGTACCGAAAATATGTCAAAGTATTTAAACTAATAATCGGTCTTTATATAATCGGACACATTCACATAGTAATTAAAATTATAGGAACTAGAGTAAAAAATGACCTTAAATCAGATTTTAATCACATGAATTTAATTTACATATTAATTACTCGCACAGGATCGTTTAATTTATTTATAAATCAATTTTAATTTTAATCGATAAATTAGACAAAAGTAGTAAAAGTACG
The DNA here is from genome assembly GCA_014170235.1 of Listronotus bonariensis. NCBI lineage: Eukaryota > Metazoa > Arthropoda > Insecta > Coleoptera > Curculionidae > Listronotus > Listronotus bonariensis. Next base: position 73,250 of record JACEGR010000910.1, on the reverse strand, counting down.
TTTTTGTGGGCTTTTTTGAATAATTTAATCGATTTCATGTTGTCGGAATAAATTATTTTTATCGGTATATTAAAAATTGAAAGTTTAAAAATCAATTAGGATGGTAAACAAATGGGCGATAAATTTTCGGGTGACGTATCAAGGACAAATGGCCAGGAAACACAAAACAAAAACAGGTGCCTCTAATACGGCCCACAGACTAAGCAATTTATTGTACGACAGGTTGTATAGACAGTATTACAAAAAATCTGTGCAACAAGCAAAATTTTCTTTATTTTAAATTGTCGGTTTTTTGGACAAAGCTGATTTTTAATGTAAAACAGGGTGATCCATAAAAATGTGCCTATACAAACAAATTAAATATCTCTATGTTGTTAATAAAAAAAAAAACTAAAAATACCTTTTAAAGGTCTTTGCATAGACACGTCGTGCCACTTTTAAAGGTTCAATGTGGAATTTTGCCAATGCATGAAACGAAGACGGTCTAAAGCAACAACAAAGCAAGACCAATGCGTCATCCTTACGTACTTTGTCTTATCTCTACCTGCTAATGTTTAACACACTGGAATTCATTTTGGCGGATCAAGCCAAAAGTAAGCTGTTAATTTTGACAGGTGTTTATGGCAAATCTATATACGCAAATATCAAATATTTTGGAACATAAGGTACATGTTCATTGTTATACTTAATCCGCTTCAACTGGTCGGATAAAACTTAGGAACGTGTTCTGATTGGTCAATTTCGAACAAACCTTTGAAATCGACCAATTAGAACATGTTCCCAAGTTCTATCCGATCGGTTGAATCAGATTAAGTATAACGATGTACCTACAGTTGTTTACAAATATGAAATTCTATAAATGTTTTATTTTTATTTATAGAGGGTGTTTAAAATAGAATGTTGATCCTTAAGGGTGTAAATCTTAAGGTGATTTTTAGGAGACAATTTTAAATAAACCTATATCCTAAATGCTTGAACTTTTGAGATACAGGGTGTTAAGTTTTACAAAAAATGTCTTTTTTATTATATCTGTTTTACCACTTTAAATATTTTATTAGAAGGCATTTTGTGATGCACAACAGTTTTTTTAGTTCCATCCAGTGGTGTTGAATCTGAATTTAAATTTGGTAATTTAAAGACCTTTCTCGAAAAAGTGTTTTCCAAAGATTCACACCCTTAAGATTAATAACCTTACCTAAAATACCCTAGATATACGGGGTGTTTCCTAACTACGGTACGAAACTTAGGGGGGTTACTTATGTATTTTTATAAGAAAAAGTTTCTATAAACATGTGTCCGGACTTGCTTAATTTCTAATAAAGTTGTTAAAAAAGTAGATATTTTTAAATATCTTAGGAACTCTTTAACCCATTTAGATAAAATTTGGGACACTTATTTAATAAAATAAGGTAATTGTAAAGCTCTACCTAGATTAGGATTATTGGGTCCAGTGGCGTCTCAGTGGGTACTACAGCCAATATTATTGAGAAAAAAAGTATGCCACTGCCTTTTTATAAAGTTTTGGTATTTTTTCTAAATAAGCAATTAACATTCCAACTTTTTAGTCTTTTGTATTTGCCTTGTATATAGCTTTGTTTAAAAAAAATATTAAAGCCACCTTAATGTCTTTTAAAAAGTAGTCATAGGCAACATGATAGAACAAGCAAAAATAAAAATAAAACAATTATTTGCCTTAAATTAAATAAGTGGTCGTGTATTTATCGAAAATTGTCATTCTCCCTATTTACTAAAGTTGACATTGTATACTTTTTAATTTTGGATTTTATTTTATGCCGTTTATGCCTACTTTTAAGAATGACTTAAAGTTGCTTCAAATTTTTTCTCGAAAACAGTTACACCTTTTATTGCTTAGTTTGGAAAAAGTATAAAAACGGTATAAGTCAGTGGCGTACTTTTTTATTAATAATTTTTGCTGTGGTGTTCACTGATACGCCACTGGACCCAATTGTCATAATCTAGGTAGAGCTTTATAAGCGCCTTATTATTAAATGAGCATACCAAATTTTATGTTAATCGGTTAAAGAAATTTTAGGATATTTAAAAAATACCTAATTTCTTAAAAAAAACTACCCTGTATCTCAGAAATGAAGGAAGTCCGAGCATATGGTTATAGGAACTTTTTTTCACACAAAGACATAAAAATCACTTCTTTAAGTAGACACTAAAAATCCACACGGGTTGATGTGTCTTTAATCAATACATGTCTCCCGCTCTCTCACTTCCTTAAGTTTCGTACCAAAGTTAAGAAACACGCTGTATAGCTGTATATTACCATTACAATTTAAACAAATTTTTTAAAAATTCAATTTACACAATATTAGAGAAATTTGATTGCAATATTAATTACTACGTTTATATCGAATAGTTTAAGCTGGCTTGAAAACAAAGCGGCTTTGAAGCGATTTTCAAGTCTACGTGTTTATTTCGGTGGCTTGAAAGTCGATTGAAAATCAAGGTCAAGCACATTTCAGGACTATCATCGTACGCATGCGGCAGTTTTGCATCCAACTTCACAGTATAGACATCAAATGAAAAACAAACCTCACCATAGGCGCAATTTGGGGGGCTAGGGGGGCTTGGCCCTCTCAAAAAGGAAATTAGACAAAATTAGCCCCCAAGATTCCCAGTATCCAAGCCGAAACTTATGAGACTAAAACCTAAAAGCTATAAGAGAAAGCGATTTTTATGTCAGTACAGTGCCACTTTTACTTAACTGTAGGTAATTTTTGTGGCAGTAATGACCAATAAATCCCTTTATTTTTTCCAATTTTTTTGCAAAATCTCGAAGCTTGCCTCATACCTTTCGGGACTACCAAGACTCCAGCCCCCCTAAAAACCGAAGCAAATTGCGCCTATGAACCTCACTTTTAATTCGTCCCGTTTTATGGTGCTGTTGTTGGTGTGAGCGTGTTTTAAAGTTTTTTCACCTGTTTTCCAACTCATGTTTTTCATTAAAATGTCAAAATCGTATATGAAATTAACACTGATGACATTCGAAGAAGCATTAATCTGAAGTTAGGCAGTTATTAAGCCCGCTTGAATCGTTTATATCGTGTTTCTAATCGGCTTCAGTGAAGTCAACCCTACTTATTTTCAGGCTTGACGATTCAAGTCACTTTCAAGCGCGTTTAAATCGCTTTTTTCAAGCCACTTTTAAAAGCCGCTCTAAGTCAAGCTAGCTTCAAGTATTCGATATAAACGTAGTGATTGTCTAAAATTTTTTAAATAAGAATGTTTTTGGCCAAATATAGAGGCTCCCAGTTCCTCTTTTCTTAAAGGTGCCAATAAATCATGCAAAAACTAGGCTTTTTGCATTTTATTTTGTTTATTGCTATTTTTAAAAAGCATTAATCCATTTTGTTAGCCCAAACCGATCATCCTATGGGTATGGGTACCTTACTTATAAAACCTTTCTTTTCTTGCAGCTTTTTTCCACACTTGTTCCTGGCAAAGTTACCTAACAGATGAGCGATGAAAGTAAAAATAAGCTTTTTTTTGTATTTTATGTGCCCAATATTATTTATTTTTTTCACCGATCTAGAAGACACCTTCGTAGCTAAGACCTGTTTTTGTAACAAAATCATAAAAATAAATGTTTAAAAAAGCACATATACATAACTGCTCGTCATTTACCCATCATTAACAGCATTCTTACATAAGTGGTGCAATGTTGTCGGCCGGTCCCGTTATGAATTAGTACATCCGCAACTTTGTAGGCCATCGTACGGAAGGAAGTTAAATTTGGCAACATTGTGTTTGTGAACCAACGGAAAATTGTTATAAAAATTCAGTCTTCGCCATATGGTAATTAAGTGCTGTTTACCCATAAGCGATAATTTGAAGCGTTTTAGAACAACTTTTTTTTAATTTTACCAGTTAGAGAGACAAAAATGATTTATGAAATTCTTGTGCTGCTATAGCGGCCTAAATGAACTGAGCAGAAAAATAATTGTACAGTCTACAGAATCCTATAATTTAAGTAGTAATGTAATAACAAAAATATAAATCGAGAAAAATTGCGAATAAAAAAATAAGGGCTTACGCATAAGCTAATTTTATGAAAAAAAAAAAAAAAATCATGTAAACATGGGTTTGCAAATTTTTCATTCTTAAGTTATTTCACTATCCAAAAATTAAAATCATTTTTTAATCCACATTGCAACTTGCAATTTGATTTTTTGACTTTTTTCTTTCGATGCACCGTTTTTGCATAAAAAAAATAAAAATAAGACACTAGCTTACTAGTTTAAAAATAATTTCGCTGTACCAAAAATGCATCAAAAATGGTTTTAATTTTTTTGCGCAAAAACGGTGAATTGGACGAAAAAAGGTCGGAAGGTAAAATTTGTTGCAAAATAAATAAGAATTTTATAAATTATTTTCAATTTTTGAAAAAAGTAATGGCGTACTACCATTTTTTTTTTGAAAAATCTTCAGTATACAACCCATGGGGGTGTCACTGGAAGAAATAATATAAAGTCTTTATTACTTAAAAATTCCTGTTGAAGCTTAGTAGGTCCGTGCCAAATTTCATAAAAATATCTCAAATAGTTTTAAAGTTATTATAAGAATACGATATTTTCTTAAAACTTTAACAACCTTAAGTCAAAAGTTAGGAGGTTTAGGGTATACGTAAATATAAACTTCTCTTCTTAAAATGGGCTAAGACAGTGGCGCATTTACCAAAAGGCTGAGTAGGCTGAAGCCTATGGCGGCATTTTTTAGGGGGCGGCAGACGTTCTTTAGGGGGCGGCAGATTATGTCTTATGAATAATTTTGTTGGATTTGGAATGCAATTTTATACCTATAATTAAAAGAAATGGAAGTGAGGACCTTTTTTTTGCTCTTCAAAAATATTTCTGAAGGAAAAAAGAAGAAGAAAGGGGCGGCGAAAATAAAATAGCCTACGGGCGGCAAACATGTAAGTGCGCCTCTGGGCTAAGAAATGATATCCCGCATTATTAGCCATTAATTAAATTACACCCTGTATACCTATATTTCTTTTTCATAGAAATCGTTCATAAAATAAGCTCTTACATTTTTATGATACCTATTTATTGTCTACTATTTTATAAAATTTAAAACCCTAGATTTTGTATATTTTCTTAAATAAGCACTTAAAACAAATATTAAAATTTGATTCCTTTTTCAAAATATTATAATTTTTTATAAGCGGGCCATCTATCATTGTATTGTATTGTATTGTAGTGAATGGGGTCGTTCGGCTTAAGCTAGCCCTTCTCCCACTTCGACCTAAAAGATCTTTTGTGGATACCCTACATTAGTTAATCCCCTCTATTCCCAAACTTTTCGCGAAGCTGGAAATATTTCGGGGGCGAGCCTTTTATATCCTCTGGAGTCAAGAAAACTCCTTCCAGATATTTTAGTCTCTGGCCTGTTAGTTCCGTGCATTGGCATAGTATATGCTCCAAGGTTTCGCTCGATCGATCACAAAACCTACAGCGGTCGTTGTCGGTTTTTCCCATCTTTTAAGGTGATACCTCAGAGGGCCGTGACCCGTCAGAAAGTTTGTAACTATCCTGAGTTCATTCTTTTGAAGCTCTAATAGCTTTTTAGTGTATTTAGGCGATTGAGAGATAAATCTCTTCGCCTGTCTTTGTCCGGGAGCGTTATTCCAGTGGGTCTCTTTTTGCCTCTGTTCCCATTCTCTGAGTTCTTCCCTTAGGTGACCTCTCGTTATCCCGCAGAATGGTTCCGGTCCGTAAAACGGGGCCTGTGCATTAACTTTGGCTAGTTGGTCAGCAATCTCGTTGCCTTCCACTCCTTCATGTCCTGGCACCCACATCAGAGTTACTCTGTTGTTTGTAGCCAGTTGATTAAGTGATTATCGGCACTCCCAGGCAAGCCTTGAGTCAAAGCAGCATGAAGCTAATGCCTTTAAGGCTGCCTGGCTGTCCGATAGAATATAGATATTTGCTCCCCATAGGACTTTTTTCGCGCATTCGGTTGCGCAGATATCTATACCGTAGATTTCTGCTTGAGAGATGGTGAAAGATTTTCCTACGGGCTTTGCGAGTTTACATCTCCGTAGCCTCCCGCCCCCACTCCCTCATCCATCTTGGATCCGTCTGTATACCAGACCAGCGAGCCACGTTCCAGCTGTGATATTTTTTTCCCTTATCACGAATCACTGGTATTGTGTCTGTGGGTTTGGTCAGAGCCTCGGTTTGGATACTTTCCAGTATCCTGAGGTGACCAGTCAGGTTTCCTGACTTTAGTCGCCATGGAGGCAATGCTGGGCATGCTCCCGCTTCACCTGAGCGTAAGGAGAGAAGCCCTTCTTAGTGCCTCGAGGGTAGTACAGACACGCCATCTATCATAGTTGGATGTGTAAAATTTAAACTTTATTTACATCTAGATGCCTCTGTTTAATTTATGATGTACCAAAAATATGTTACTAAATTAGGCAAATCTAAGAATTTTAGACAATTGATTTTACATTTATTTTTAATAAATATTTTCTACTTATAAATAAAAAAATACCACAATTGAAAAGAACAATCTAAAACAAAAATGAATTAAACATAGTTCTTTTTTATATCTTAAATAAAAATTAAGAGTTTTTGTTCTACCGCAATTAAGTATGCTTTCCGTCAATTAAACAAAAAAAAGCAACGTGATTCCAACCAATTACGTCAACAAACAAAACGAGCCACTTTCTACGGTGAAGATAAACGTGCGAAAATATGGTAATGCCTAATTAAATAATTTAATGCCTAATCTGATTTAGAATCGTTTATAATTCTTTTCAGTCGTGCAATTTTGCATTTTATGTTATAGTATCACTTTTTCCTGTTGCGACATCTAGAAATGTATCTACATATTTATAACACAAATCATAAGCATGGATAATTCTTACACTAATGATCAGTTCCGGATTAACCTATAAGCAAATTAAGCGCAGGGGTTCCTAAACTTCTTTGTGGTGTGACACCCTTGGACACTTGCAATTCTCTCACGACGCGACGCCTTTATGTCCAACTGAACTCCCAACATTTTTCTTACTGAAACAAAAACTTAAAGAGCAGAAAAAACTTTAGGTTTAAACTGTCCTTCCCGATGTATCATTAGGATTGGACCAAAAATAATTTAAAACCGCGAAAGATTCTTTGGGTTATCTTAAAAAAAAAAGTTAAAGCTTAAAACCAACTTCTCTTACTTATTTTTCTTTTACTTTCTCGCAAAATCTATTTTTCTTCTATAATACCTTAACTCCACTAGTCTGTCTAATCAAGACGCGACGCCTCTGGAGGGACACTGCAATGCTTCAGGGCGTTGCGACGCACAATTAGGGGAGTCCTGGCTTAGGGCATCACGCTGTGGGGGCACCACAAAGAGTAAAGAAGAATGAAAATGCATTTTTGTGTGTTTTATAAATATGAAGGCTCTTTTTCGCGTTTTAAAAATATTAACGCAAAATAAACGTTGTGTGGCTTTTATAATATTTTGGTCTTCAAAAATTTTGTTTTGCTAGGGAGGCCCACAGAAGTGCATTGCTTAGCGCTTAGGGCATCACTCTTAACCCTGCACTGATAATTATTCTAATAAATAAGATCATAAGTTAAAATTATCCTAATTTATTTTATAGTTAGTTTTGATTTATGTATCTTTAAAAACTAAATGTACAAATTTGTAAAAAAAAAAAATCGAATTCGTGTGATCGTTAAAATAGATTAAATAATAGTCGAGTATAATTAAATACATGGTTTTGAATGCTGGATTTTTTTCTTTTATTACCATTGGTACTTTTAGTTCTTAAAGTTACTCGAATATTGGTCCTAACTTTTTGCAATAAATTAAAACCATCGTTGCTTAAGATCCTTACATAACTATCATATACCATAGAATATTTAGTGATAGAACAAAAATTACATAAACAGGAGCCCAATTTTTGAAGTTAAGAGAATTGAACGCAGGGGCGGTCATAGGGGGCCCAGGGGGCCATGGCCTCCCCTTGGATGCCACATCCTTTCTATTTTATTGTGTTTCATACATGTCTAATGGCAAATATGGGCATTTATTGAGGGTCTCCTCCAAGGTTGGTCCGAGGGGTGAGGCTGATGATGGAATTGAAGAGTGAGGACCTTTTCAAATACGTGCGAGGAAGGTTTTGTGTAATTTTATAAAAAGAATGAAAGGTGAAAACAATAAAAAAAAGTTAGAGGACCTTTTTTTTGCTCTTTTAAAAATTTGAACCTCCTTAAAAAATTTTGTTTTTTGCCACCTCACACACTTCTTCTTGGCCCATGCCCCCCTCAGGAAATCGATATGACCGCCCCGGATTGAAAGCTCTCTAGATTTTTTTTAAATTTCCTATTGAAATGAAATCTAAAGGGGCAAACAAAAAAGAAAAATTTCTTCTCCCATATTCTTCTTCTGGATTTCAACGGCTTTTAAGATATCTCTGCATTAAAAATATCTCACTTGTACCGAAGTCGTAAATTCTTAGCTTCTTATTTCCAGTTAAAGCCAAAAGAGCCTTTTAAAAATATCAAATGTCGTTCGAACTTGTTTTTAATTTTAGTAAAAATTATTTATGATATTTTTTGTAAAATAAAATACCTGTACCAGATTAACCGTGTATTAAAGTTAAATTGTTCTACAAAAATGAGGCAGGAAAAGACTTCTTACTGCTTGTAATTTCCTTGCACTGTAAGGTTGCATCTGTCGCACACTGTTCGATCTGGAGACAGTGGCGCATTTACCAGAAGGCTGGAGCCTAGGGCGGCGTTTTTAGGGGGCGTACGTAAAAATGAAAGTGAGGACCTTTTTTTTGCTCTTCAAAATTGTTTTTCAATGGAAAAGGAAAAAATTAGGGGCGGCTAAAATTAATAGCTTACGGGCGGCAAATATGTAAACGCGCCTCTGTCTGGAGATGCAGATTTTACCACTAGCCCAAGGTTCTTCTTTTAGAGATAACTAGCTATGATTCCCGGCTTCGCTCGGGAGTTTATATGAGACCCAAATAACCGTTGTTCTGAATGAAGTTCAACTACTCGACAACAGATGGCGCCACTACACATATTTTACATTTTTGCCACCCACAACCACCCACTTCCACCCACCCCGACCAAACTCCCTTACTCACAATGGGAGACCAAGGGGTATTTGTAACCCCGACGGGAAGTCGATCGGAGTTGCGGATGATAGCGAAAATCGTGGACACACGAACGTACATTAGCATTTTATATAATATATTAGATTAGATATTAGATTTAGATTAAGATCACCAACCGCAGACCGGTTTCAAACAATTTACCAGTACCTTGTAGGCGAAATAAAAAGAACTCAAAAATAAATCCTTAATAAGCGGTAATGTCGAATAAACGTAGTAGTTTGTTGTCCATCACGCCCTCTGTCGACAGTAGGAAAAACTAAGCGAACTTATGTTTACACTGATATTTAAAGAATTTCGGACTCTCATTGTCTTTATTTTTGATTGTTCACACTGTCGTCAGGGGGCATGATGGACAATAAACTACTACGTAACAATTTTTTTGTGTTTTTTGTTACTGCATATACCGTACTAATGAGAACCAAATATTTCTAAACTGGTCTGCGGTTGGTAATCTTAGTTAGCTCTGAAAGAAATACCTTTGGCTAGTGAGAAAATTTGCATCGCCAGATCGGACAGTGTTCGATAGATGCAACCTTGTAGTGCAAAGAAATTACAAGCAGTAAGGAGTTTTTTCCTTTCATATTTGTAGATTGATTTCAACTGCTTGTTAAGAATACTAAGTTTCGTTAGGTATTAAAGTAATGGTAGGTTTACATCTGACATTTATTGCATGATATTTATGTCAGACAGAAATTCTGGCCAATGTAAACAATAAAAAAATCTATCGGACATTTTTGACCACAACCACTTGACGATGGCTGAATACATTACGTGTGAAATCAAAAACCAAAAATAGAATAGAATAGAATAAATTTTTGACCGTTTACATTAGTCAGAATTTCTGTCTGACATAAATTATCATGTAATAAATGTCAGATGTGTTTACCTACCATAAAATGTTGCTGTTTTTCGGAAAATTTTCAATATGAGGAAAGCTACTAATATGACACTGGCTTTAAAGTTCCACGTTAAACTTGCCTTTTACTTCACTTTAAACACGTGCATTACTAAAGTTGTAGGCACATGTAAACCTTTGTGGACTGTCATAAGATAAAAAAAGAAAGATAAAAGGATGAAAGGATTTCTTACTTCTCAATCTCTTTTAAAGTCCTAAAATTTAAATAGATTTACTTTTACTTATTCCATCATACTATAATTATTCTTAAACTCAATGACTTCATTTTAATTTCAAAACATCTACCAAATATTGCACCTGTTTTTTATCTATACCAAATCCGTAACCGTATTACTAACTCCCTTCAGGCCAAACCAATAACCCACAACCCAACCCAAAACAACCATGTAATACATCTGATTTAGTATTATTAAAAATTATGCAAAATAGATTTTTCCTATAATAACTAATGCTAATATTATGTAATTCTCCATATATCTCAGAAACTGACTCTATAGTTCTGATATCAAAATAAAAGTAAAATTATTGTTCGACTGACCTCTTGATTGTAGCTTCGAGCTATTTTAACTAGATTCGTTTGGTATGGTTGCTAATGTAACAGGTTATCTAACTTTTGGTATTTAACGTCACGAATCTAGTTTCTGATTTGGTTATTGACGCCTATCGGATAAGATTGCGAGAATAAATTTTAATTAGTTCTGTTAAGAAAATCAGTCAAATCTCGTTATCGTTATTAAACAGCAAAAAAATAATAAAACTGTTTTGTCGAATTTAAATCACGTTCTTTCTTTTACACTTGGTCATAAAAAATATTTTTTTTTTGCACGTTTTTTTTAATATATGTTTTTTTAACTTCATAGATACTGCAAGTAATACCGCAAAGTACACAAAAAATGATAAACCCGACGAGTTTCTAGTTCCACGCCACGTGCCACCGGTTTTATGGCAACACAGGGGCGAATTAAGAGGATGTTTTTAAGTACGTAACACGTGGTTTACCAGTGTTTTTTTATTTATCTAAAAATATGAAATCAGGCCCTGTCAGCGCTATGTGCCTTCGAGAAGGTTTGTTTACTTTATCATTTTTTTGTGTACTTGGCGGTATTGCTTTCACAATGAAATAAATGTGGACCCATCTATATATTAGGATAGATTAGATTAGCTACCACTGAAACCTGCACGGGTTTATTGTGTATCCTTAGTGCCGGATTAAGACTACCTGCCCCAAAGCAATTCTTTCTTGTGGTGCTTCTCCTGCTTCACCTACGACCAAGATAATAGGTAATTTTCTCATTAAAACACAAATAAATTTTATTTTGCGTTTAAATGTCATGTATTTTCTTTATTTTTTAATCTTTATGCTGGGTACCCCCTTTTATCGTGCCCCCACAATGTGCTGCCCTAAGAAATTGGTTAATTTTCTTATATGTTAATCCGGAACTGTGTATTCTTAATCCATATATTTAAAGCACATTGATAATTTTGCCCTTTGGGGTTTCCCCCAGTATTGCAAATCGCAGACGACAGAAGGCTTCACAGTAGCGCCGCTCTGCGGTTTCTTTTTCTTCCTGGCAGAACCTGCATGGGTCATGGGTTACCTTTGCAAGGCCCATTGCTTGTCTTGTTTTGACATTAAAGCTAAAATTCCTAAATATTTGTACAAAATTTGGTAGCACTATGTATTTTAAAAAATTATTAATTTTACAACCTACATTATCTCTAAACGAGCAAGGGACGGACAAAATTACTTTTTTCTACGACTGCTATAAAAAGTGTCTAAAAACGCACGTCAAGCAGGATCTGAAAATTACTAATTTCACATGATGTATAATGTCAACCCTCGTTACTGTCAACCAGTAAAAATATTTTATTTTCTGTCATTTTTTCTGATATAAGCATGTGAAAACATTTCTCACGGCCACTTACTGTCTTCCGGTTGTAATTTAGAAGGTCTTTTGTAGAATCTGACAAATATGCCTCTTTAAATGTTTTCGCATGCCGCTGTCCTGGTTTTCTGATCCACCAGTTCTGACATTCCCTCATATGATTTATGATCTAAAAGATGAACTATGACAAAATACCACAGTAAGGCCGTGTTTCCACGGGCCACTTCTTGAAGTTGATATGGACCACAAAAAGTGGTTGGTGTGTGGTCTTGGCTTGTTGTTCCGGTTCCAACAATGTTAAAATTTTACTCCTTTTTACATGGGCCTTTTGACAACCACAATTAAACTTCTGTCGCTGACAGTCGCCAATCCTTTTTGTGGCCCATATCAACTTCAAAAAGTGGACCGTGGAAACACGGCCTAAGGTTTGCGTCCTACCAGTGCCCTACCAGCACCCTCTTTCGCTAGTTTATTAACTTCTTCGATACCTTGGTGGCCTTCATGTCATGGTACTCAGGCAATAGTCAACTTGTTGGACACACATTCCTATTATAGGGCAATTATACATATACAGTACTGCCATAGCTTGGATCTTATTGATGGCTGTCCTGACTGTCCAAATAAACTCCTATAGTTTTATCCACTTAGCTCCCTGAAAGACTGTGGGTGTTGTCCGAGATCCTTATTTATTTTCGTTCGTGGTTCTTCGTAAATACCTGCTCCAACTCCTTGGTCCGATTTTAATTCCTCTGTATACCAAATTAAGTCAGCCTTAATGGAGGGGCCTTCCTACCAGTACTTTCTATCTGGTATAATTGTTTGAAAACACCTATTTGGCCAGTAGCTTGGTACCATTCTATCCGAAGGATCCCCATTATATGACCCTTTCTTGTCTTATGATGGATCATCATCGCTTTTACTAAAGCGGATCAATATCGCCAGAGATCTACCATAAGACAAGAAAGGGTCATATAATAGCTTTTACTTTACCCTGTATGAATATATGAAGTTGAGGTAGGTTTAGGTGAAAGCTAGTTTATTAACACGCTATATAAAGATTTTGGTGATTTTGAGGGAAAACAAGATATGCAGCCAGCAGATCCCATACTCTATATCTTATAAAAATAAAAAACAAATAATGTAGGAAGTTATTGGCCCTTCCAGATGTACTTAAAATGGATGAATTGAAGTGAATTTTAAGTGACATTACATTGATATCGCAAGTGAGATTGAAGAATAGACCCGCTAACTCTTAATTTGTGATACAAGCACTTTATTTTGCTGCCTTAAGTAATTTGGCGTCTTAGGTGAAAATCTAAATTTAAGTAGCTTTTAATATTTCCCATTCATTTACCTTTACATTATGAATGTTTACATAACGCGACCTTTACAAATTCAAATAATTTATTTATTACTGGCCATTAGCTATGCGTGGTTTCCATTTCTCTTTGTGATTTTAATCGTTTGCCCACAACATGTAAAATACCAAGTGAATACATTTAAAAATACACTAAATCATTTATACACAGTATAGTAATTAGAAATAAAAATAATGTGCTGTACATCAAAATTATCAGGAATTTCCAAAAATTCATTATTTATTGCTTTTTTTTAATAAATGATTTTCTTAAACGGAAATGGAAAGGTTATATTGTTTTCCAGTTATTCTATTTTTTTTCATTAACCTGGGATAGCTTGGTAAACTTTTAAATATTTTTAACCGACTTCAAAAAGAAAGAGGTTATCAATTCGTCCCGTATGTTTTTTATGTGTATGTTATGCGATTACTCCGTCAAATGTAGACCGATTTTAAAAATTATTTTTGTTTTTTAAAGAAGGGTACTTTTGTGGTGGTTCCATAAAAAAACTAAGTTAGGATTGCAAGAGAGAAAGGTACTAGAACTATTGTTTCTCTCTGCCGTACGTTGTTCGTGGAACAAACTGTAGTAGCGCCACCTATTGGTGTAACGTTAAACAAATATAATAATACAAGGGCAGTTTACAAATTATTATAACATCCTTTAACAAAATTTAATATTTTCACCGAACTGAAAGAGAGACTACAAGTAAAAAGCTCAGGGACGTGTAATTTGATTGATTGATATTGGGGAGTCATGGTTAATAATAATAATAATAAGAAAAATATTTAGATATCTTTGTAGACAAAGCAAAACAATAAAATATATATACATATACAATATAGACAGATACACACACAAATATATAATAGTAAATAAATAATAGTTTAAAAAACTAACACGCTTTTATATGCAACCGAACTAAAAATTAGAAAATAATTTTTCATTACAAAGAGTTTGTCACTTCAGATTAAAAAGCGTGGGGTGCATTTTACTATTTTTTCATAACTTTTCCCTCATAGATATTTGCAAATATAATAATTATAACATTTAATATATTAAGCACTCTACGCTTTTATTCTGAAGTGACAAACTCTTTGTAATGAAAAATTATTTTCTAATTTTTAGTTCGGTTGCATATAAAAGCGTGTTTTTTAGTTTTTTAAACTATTATTTATTTTTATTTTTTAGTTCGATATATCAATTAGTTTTTTAAAAATAAATGCTCCAGTTTATTCACTAAAAATTCCTCCGCCATTTTGTCAAGAGACACAGAGGATCTATAAAGGAATTTATTTATCCTGGCGGTCCTAATCAGGATAACGGGATACTGTTTTTAAATTATCGCATTGTCATCGGTCCTTGATACGTGTGCAAAGTTTCAAAGAAATTGAATCGCTGGAAGTTGGTAAAAATTAGGCTCAAAGATTCCGTTACATAGATAGATAGATAGATAGATAGATAGTTACAACCCAAGCTAATAAAAGCGTGTTAAAAGAAATACCTTTTATGGAAATCTATCCTCGAAAAACTCATTTAAATTGTAATACGCTCTTTTAAGTAAAACTTATTTAACATATTTTTTAAATTTCTTTATGTTTTTAATATTTTTTATATAGTTTGGTAAATGATTAAATATCCTTTTTGATTCATAAATTATAGATTTTTTATCATATTTGAATGTGGTATAAGTAGATCAATCCAGGAGTTAGTTATTAAATTATATAAAGAGTTTTTATTATAATTACACCAATATTTTTATATATATTAAACAAACAGTTTCTAATATAAAAATAGATGTCAGTGTCAATATCTTATGTTTAATAAATAAAGATTTGCAAGATTCCCTAGATTTGATTTTGCAAATAGCTCTTATAGCTCTTTTTGCAAAATAAAAACTGTTCTTAACAGATTTTGACTAGAGTTTCCCCAGAAACAAATCCCATATCTTATTGATTCAATTAATGTTAAATAACTAGTTTTCAATAGTGGAAAATCAAGTTTAGTAGAAATAATTCTAGAAATAATTCTAAAAGCATAACAACCTGAGCTATTTTTTTTACATACTTTTTCAATATGCTCTAATAAATTAAGGTTTTTATTTACATAAACACCAAGAAATTTAGTAGATGAGGGATTATTAATAATTTCATTATTTAAAGTGATACTATTAAGGTTACACTTAAGTCTTAATATATTTGTTTTATTTATGTTAAAAGAAAGTAAATTTAAATCACACCATTGTTTAATTATTAAAATATCTTTTTCGATATGTTTGTTTAAATCATTTACATTTTTATTATGCCACAAAATTGTAGTATCATCTGCAAATATTGTTAATTCGCCATTAATTTTAACTGAACCTAAATCATTTATATATAACAAAAAAAGTGGTCTAGTTAGTTAAATCTTTTTTTTTATTTGTTTTATTAGGAAAAAATAAAAAAACTAACCATGATCCTTTAATGTGACAATTTTGCATAGTCGTCTGTAACGTTTCAAACCAATCAAATTACACGTCCTTGTGCTATTTAATGTAGTCTTTTTTAAATGAGGTACTGATAGTGTTTTTTAGTGTATGTTTACCGATTTAATAGTAATAATAATATATAAGGAAGCAAGAAATAAACTAAAAAGCGACAAATAAACGCTTTTTTTTAAACTAAACCAAAAAAAAATAAAAACTCACCAAAAGTTTGAAAACTACTAAATTTTAATACTTTTGTTTATACCATATGTACCCGACTTAATTTTTTTAATTTTTATTTTTTTTTATGAATTAAATAAATTTTATGTTTGAGCCACTTAGGTTAATATTATGGAATAGTTTAATTTAAAATTTGAGAAGGTAAAAATTCAATTACCTATTTTTTAAATTGTTTAAATAATTTTCAAGAGGGAAAGGCTTCCCCTAACCATACGCTACTGACTGAAACTCCTCTTTAAACCTTTTTATACACATATTATGTTGCCCAGAATCCCACATGACTAATTGACTCATACCATATAATTAAAACTGTACACCTGAGTCACTCGACTCATAACAATTATCCAGTACCAGCAGCATCTAAATACCTAAGTAGTACAATGCTAGAAATTAAACTAAAAAAATAACCATTGTTATCTATGGCTAAAATAAATTAGTAAACGCCACTACATCGGACAAGTACCTTGAGTTAGGTACTTGCCTTTGTTGCATGGCACTTTTGAATTGACGGAAGTGGGTACCTATTTATGGGAAGTACTTTTATGTCGTTATATTCAATTAAATAATGTAGTGTGCATACGCAATATGATAGAATGGTATACATATGCTTTTATATACAGACTGTCACGGAAAGAGTTTAACAAGAGGACAAATGGACCACAATTTCTATTTTTCGAAAAAAGTCATTCTTCATAAAAATTTTTGCTTGTAGAAAAATGGGACTTACGAAGAGAAAATGTTGATTTTGTATACAGGGTTCGCAAAAACTGCAAAAATATGATTTTTCTACAAGAGTAAACTACCTTTGTTTTTCATTTTTAAGTAAAACATCATTTAATTTTTTTCAGAATAGCATTTTAAATAACTGTATTAAAGTTACAGGGGTATCAAAAAATTCATGAAACTGATTTTGAAGTATTCAAAAATTAATTATTTTAAATTTTTATAATAAAAGGACTTAAAAACTTTTATAATTTGCTCTTTAAAGACCTGCTTTCTTCAAATTCCTACAAAACACAATTCTTTAACTGTAAACGCCAGTTTTTGTTAAATTATGGATTTTTATAAAATTTTGAATTATTGTTTTTATCAATTATTAACATGATTTTAAATAAATTTTTGCATTGTATATTGCCTCAGTTTTTTTTCACTTGGCCATCTTTCAACAAGAAAGTACATTAAAAACATCATGCGTGCTTTACAAGCCGCATAGAAATTAGGTTTAATGTAAATAATGTTTCAGTTAGCGCTTGAAAAGAAAATAGTTTGTCTAAACAATTAACAAAGAAGAGGTAAACATAGAAAATTTAAAGAACTAGCAATGTTTTATCGTTAAACATAGTCAAAATTAAATTTAAAGAACATAGAAAATATAAAGAACTAGCAATGCTTCACGTTAAATATAGTCAACATTAAATTTTTGTTAATTCATTATTTCTTAAAATATTCAGTCCAACCTAAAAGCTCCATGTTAACATCATTAGCAGGCTGCTACACCCACTTCTGGGTTTTTAAAAGTTTTTGCTGCAATTTTTCTTTTATGCAAGAGGAATATGAGAAGCGCTACATTTCTAATAACAACCCTGCAATTTTGACAATTATTAAACAAATGTCACCACACAAATAACTTAACCTAGACGAACTTCAAGTGTTAATTAAAAAATATTTT
This sequence comes from Listronotus bonariensis, assembly GCA_014170235.1. NCBI lineage: Eukaryota > Metazoa > Arthropoda > Insecta > Coleoptera > Curculionidae > Listronotus > Listronotus bonariensis. The sequence continues at coordinate 55,554 of JACEGR010000910.1, read as the reverse complement.
TAAATAATAAATAAAAAAATTGTACATTATTTAAATTTTTCAGAATTATACAAAATAATTTAATTAGTTGTTTTTAAATTTCGGTAAGTCCATAAACTTTATTGCCAAAACAAGTTGCACAAATAAAATTTAAACTGTAATAATATTAAATAAAATTGCAGCAAGAAAAATGTCATACTGTAAAAATAGCTTTACAGTTTATTTATTGTTGCAATTTATTTTAAAAATAGGGTTTCCTAACTTGCCAAAATTAATTTCGTAAAATTCATAAAAATAAATCGGATAAACAAAGGAATTTTTTACTTAGTATTGAAAAATCACTAAAATAATCACCAAAGAAAATACGCGAATGTCGTTTTTCTTGCATAAAAGAAAATTGCCCCAATTTTTAATAACAGAAAAATGCGTGCGCAGCGAAAATGCGTGTGCGCAGAAAATGCGTGTGCGCAGAAAATGTGTGTTCGCAGATAAATCTTTTAACTTTAAAAATAACTTGAAATACGACCGGCGCTATTTTTCTTGCAGCAATCCTGCAATCTTAATGACTTTAAAAACTGTAAAAAATGCATCAAAACATTTTTGGGTAAAAGCGCGTCCAAAAAAGGTGCTACGAAGTTTTTCACATTTGTTTTTCTATTAAAGAAATTCTCAACAGGAAATTTTAATTTTTTAGTGTTTTAGGCTAAAAAATATATTTACGATACAGGGTCTTCCATTTAAAGGGAAAAATTACATATTTTCCGACATTTCCGTATTTTTAGGAAATCGAAGAGATAGCCAATCTGTGTATTTCAACCCAGAGAATTTATAAATCGCTAATTAAAACAACTGCATAAAAAACATAAGATGACCGCCATAAATATTAGGTTTTTTAAATGAAACACCCTATTTCTTTTAATATTTCTAGATTCTATGGTCGATTCTCAGTGTTTTTAATAAGTGTACTATTTTTGAGTTATTGACACTTTATTTTCAGTATATCAATATAAAATATAAAATACAGGTAACGCATAGTAAAGTACGCGCGTTTAGTAAAGAAACCACCGTCGTCATCATTATCTATGCGAAATCTCCTGTATTTCTCTTTCAATCGCGGATTCGTGATCTTCGTATCGTTACCTAGGAAGTAGGCATTTTTAAAGTTTTGATTTAAAAACAAAATATTATTTCAAATACGGGTTAAGGAAATAACAGGAGATTTTGCGCATATAATGATGACGTCGGTGGCTTCTTTACTAATCGCGCGAACCCTATCACCTGATACTTGAAAGTCATTGAAACTTTTATGATCTAATAGTAAATTTTATTTTAGTTGGCATAATCATCTTTTTTGCTTCACTGGCACTTTCTCAATAGTTGTTAGTGTTACCGGCGTTACCATCTGTAGTTTTTGGTCTAAAGAATAAATCATTATAAAAAGTAATATAAAAACTACTAATAGGTAAAAATTTTGATGACTTTGAAGAGTCAGGTGATTCTAGGTATTTTATATTGATATACTTATTTAAATAAATAATATACGCCAAAAAATATGACTGTTTAAGCGTCAATAACTCAAAAATAGGAAAAGATAGACTTATAGTACCCATATTGAAAAACACTTACAATTGACCATAGAATCCAAAAATGTTATAATAAATAGTGTGTTCCATATAAAAAACGCAACATGTATGGCGTAAGTCATTGGTTTTTCATGAATTGTTTTATTATTTTCAAATATTCCGAGCTAAAATTCATTGATTGGCTATCTTGAATTTCTTTAAAAATACGGGGAAAGTAAGGAAATATGTCGTTTTTCCTCTTAAATGGAATAACCTGTACATAATAATATTTAAATAATATACCCAATTCTATGTCTTTAAAAATCAAAATTAATTACTATAAAATTGAAAGGCATTTAAATTTATAATTAAAATTAATTCTCCTTTTAGTATTACTCCAATTATCCTACTAAAAATAAAATGATTTCCCCATACAAACGTGTATTTAATTGTTCTAATTTAATAAATTTACATAAAATACATATATTATTTATAAATACTAGTATTTCTTTGTTTGGTACTATTTCTATTGCCTTATATAATTATTGGTATTTAAAATAAAGTGGGCAGGAAAAACAACTACTCGGTACACAAAGACAGAAAAATCTGTTATACATACTTCTTAAAAGAAAAACGTGATTTGTCGTGCTACTTCCGTACACTATTCTTAAATTTTTCTTTTTGTTTTATTTTTTTTATTTTTTTTATTTATTTTTTTATCTTTGGACAATCTACGAAGGCTGAAAGCCTAAATACTAACGTACCGTGGGTGTCTTAAGCAGGGTAAGAGGAACTTTGTTGACACGGGACTTAAAAACTTGCAGATTTGGGGGGAAGGAAAGACCTCCGTTGGCAGTAGGTTCCACAATCTAGAAACTCTAGGGATAAAAGAACGAACGAAATGGGAAGTTCGGGGCCTGTTCAATTGAACTATATAGGGATGCATACGCGCGGCACCACGAGTTTCTCTGTTAGGAGCCGCAAGAGGAGGGACCATACTGGACAATTTGTCGGAGCAGAAGCCGTAAAAGTATCTATAGAAGAGCGATAGATCTCCCACAGCTCGACGATGGGCAAGAGAAGGAAGTCTTTGAGTAAGTAAAGGATCATTAATAAGACGAACTTCTTTGAATGGCATCAAGAATGCTGAGGGTTGTAGGGGATGCCATTCCCCAGACATGAGAACAGTATTCCAGAGAAAGTCGAATTTGGGACACATACAAAGTGTATAGATTGGAAGGAGATAAATACTTTTTGGCTCGGAAAAGAAATCCAAGCTTTTTGAAGCCGCGGTGGCTATAGATAGTTGTTAACAAACGTATGTTTTTGTTGCCAGCAGATTCCAGGGATGATTCCGTGGTCTAGTTTTAAACCATAGCATTTTCATTGTTTTTTACCTAAAAGAGATTTCAGACCCACGATCAGGTGTAATTTAAAGCGTATACTATAACAGACTTATACTCATATTACTGCAATTTTATTAAATACAAAACTTTTTGCACCCTATCCCCTACATTTTACCAGCGAGACGGACGGCTTATGGCTCATTGCGGTTATGTGTGGCCAGACCTTAAACCATATGCTATTGGCCTAAACACGAACATTTTGATAAAGGAAAAAAATAGAGTTTGCGAAAAAAAAATTTTTAAAAACGTTTTTTAAAGCAAATTTCTATTTTTTTTAAATTTTATTAAATTATATCCACAAATCTCAAATTTTGAAATGTTTGGTAAGATAGATTTATTGGGTACGACAGAAAAGGGGCGTCGCTGATGCGACATCGTCCTCGTCTATGTTAGTCCACTCGATTGACCTTGTATATTTGTGTTTTACATTACAAATTATTTTAAATAAAAATATTGCTCTTTAAATGAAAATCCTATTTTTTTTAGAGTTTTAATTAGGGGCAGGTCTATTAATTACGTCAGGCATTTAAAGGAGGAAGGGGTCGAGTTGAATCTCATCTAATCTCCCCTGTACTAATTTTGACGAATTTCGGTTGAATCGTTATTGAGATAATTGACCATACCTAGTCGTTTTTGTATTCATTTCGAAAGAAAAATGATGCCATATCTCCGAAATCGACAGCAGTAAAACAACGATAATATCAGGTCATAATAAAGTTGGTACATGCAATTTATTACAATAATAAAAATTGGGAAATATCATTTAAAATTTTAAAATTCCCCAACCGAGAAAAAAACTACAAACTTGGCATCATTGCAAACACAATATTTGAATTCTTTATGTTCAGTTACCTCTTTGCACAAAATTTGGTTCATTTATATTTGAAGGTTGCTGAGGTAATCCACCGTTCCAGTTTTCTCTACTACCCCTGTATTATCAAACGGGATTTTGCGACTGCCACAAGTAAATATACATAAATTCAACGCATTTAAACTAAAAACTAACATTAAAAAAACTAACTTCCCGGAGTGGCGGCTAGAGGTGTCGTACGAACGTTTTTACCTTCGGGGATCAAGGAAAGATTCACGCTAAATTGACGGCATCTTTCTTCTGGATCTAAGCGCTGTGAGCGAAGATTCCTATAAGCTGATGGTATCCTGTTTGGTGGTGAACACGAGGTATTTCTCAAATGGCGGGAAATAGATGGGCGTGCCATGGGAACTGTCAGTAGTGAAATTGAAGGTTATACGAAACACCATCAGTAGCAGATCTTGGTTTGACAGCCGACAATTTATGCATTGCATCGATTGTTGAATTGTTTGTTTTCTTTTTGGAATTTCTGGGAGCTACGAGCTCGATTATCCAAATTTTCCGCCGACAAAGCCCTGGAAAGCATAGTCCGGAAGGGGAGAGTGGTGGATTGGACCTGAAGGGACCAAAACCAAGAAAAAAAATAGAGAGGGAGAGAAGATTGGAGGATGGGGGTGGGGATTGAATCAAATCTCACCACAGAGGGAGGGGGCGGGGCGGTGGTCAAAAAGTAAAAAAAAAACGTATTGCATAATTAATGGACGTGATGTGTTCGATGTGAATGTTATTTTTAGCAGATTAATATATTGTGCAATAAAAATAAAGCAATTTAAAATTAATGTGTGCATGATGTGCAATCATTTCAATGCAAAATGAAGCCAGTTGAGACGAATACATAAATATTATATAGAAAAAACCTTCATGGTTTACCCTAAAGGTATGTATTAATAACATCTGTGTATATAATTTATCAATATTGTATTATTAGCATTATTACTTTTACTCTGTTCAGAAGTGTTTTGAAATGTCGATTTTCCTAATAAATTGTTGTTTTATATACAGGGTCATCCAAATTAGTTCCGCGCTATAAATAACTTTGTTTAACTAAATTTTTTTATTATACAGTGTGTTTTACAACTTATCCGACAATCTTTAAGGGCAAATTGTGTAATTAAGATAAAATAAGAAAAAACTTTATATGAACATATGTCCTAAATGTCTTAGTTTTTGAACATATTTATGTATGAAAAATAATTTTAAAAATTTAGATTTATGTAATAACTTTTATAGCAGTTCAAATATTTAAAAAAAAATTGGAAGACGCCTCTCATACATCAGAAGACAGGCATACAAGAAAAAAAATTACCAGTGTCGTCCTTAAGAGATTTAAGGTCAATTATTATAATTAAAAAAATGGTACGCCATTACATTTTTCTAAAATAAAAATACTATTTAAAAATCCCATTAGGTTTGGAACAAATTTTATTTTTTGACTTTTTTTTATTTGATGAGCGGTTTACGGCTAAATAAATAAAAATATTTATCGGAATGGTCATTTAGTATAAATAATATCCAGTTCTACAGTAAAAACCCCTTAGATATTTAGTCTTCAATATGATAGGGATTTACCCATGCCGAGAAATTGTTTCTATTTATTTACGCGAAAACTGTGCATCAAATAAAAAAGTCAGGAGATCAAATTTGATCCAAACCTAATGGGAATTTTAAAACGTACGTAAACACCCCGTAGTACAAAAACTTAGACGTTTAGAACATCCCTTAATGGAATGTTTTTTCTTATTTTTTATTGTAGAATAAGCCCTTAAAGTTTGTGGGATAAGTTGTGAAACACTCTGTATCTTCGACATTTGCTTGTAGTACCTAGAGCTTTGTTGCCCTATTATTTTCCTGCAACCTCGTGTTTAGTAATTTTTTATTGGCAAATCATATTTACTTTTAATTAATTGCCATGCGATTAATTTTTAGAGAATAATAAATTTATTATTTTTTAAATTAACCATAGCTTATGTTATGCATTTTTTAAAGGAGAAAAATTAAGTTTTATAAGATTGCGAAAAATATTGTTACAGACTTTCAAAAATGTGTTTAGGTTATAGAATTTTAGAGAGTTAAGATGATTTAATTTAGTTTGTTAATTTATTTAAATAATTTACCTTAATTTTTCCAAGTTCTTTCATCACTTTCGAAGGTTTCCGAAAACGCCCGAATTATCCATTAAGAACTTTTATGCCATCCTGTACTATAGAATTTTCACTATATTTCTCGAAGATTCTAGATCATTCTTTACTCTTCCACCATACTATAAAAGGGCGACGGGAAACCTCCGATCAGTTAGTATAGATTCGACTTTTCTACCGTAAACTTCGAGACATTGACAAGTGAAGATTTTGTCGTTGTTGTAACCATAGTTACGTTCCATTGTTAATAAAGGTATAAAAACGAAGGCCGTGTTTTTATACGAGGTGATACGGAACTGATACTTGGTGTTCCATTTAAGATAACAAAGTTGCCTTTTATCGAAAAATCGGCCATTTCGTCCAAATTGCAAAGATATGATAAAAAACTTTTTTTTTTTTTGGCGAAAAGCGCATCTTGTTAACTTTATTTGTTCTTAAGTTATTCGCGGTAAAAATGGGTCAAAATATATTTGGACACGGACATGTTTAAAAAAACTATAGCCAGTTGAAGTTTTTTTCCTTGTTTTTATTATTTGTAAAACCCGGAATTTTCAAGTTTTGGTTTTTATTGTTTCCTGGCTTTATTTGTTAAGATATAACTTACAAATGAAAACACGTTTTCATGGACATATACTTTTTCTTCTCCTATATTCAGTGTGATTAAATATTGAATCTGACGTTCGGCTTCTGACCATCATTAACTTAATTTTTTTTTTTAAATACGGACTGATATTTACACCTCAATCAATTTAATTAAACGTCCTTTCAAAGCTCACTCTTAGCAGCCACTTTATATGTCAGCCGCTTTTCCTTGTTTGCCGACGTACGTTTCTCTTATGAAAGATTCCATCACCAGAATGTGCATATTTATTTAACCATGTACATTTCCTGGCTTCGTTTAACACAGGAGGAAATTGCAAAAACAGCGAATAAACTTATTACATATTCCTCTAATGTAATCTTTTTATTACGTAACTCTATCGATGTTCGTATCTATGTGGAAATTACTTTTGTCTATTATATAAAAAATTTCATGAATATTAAACATAAGATACAAGGAAGACAAAATATGCTCTAAATCCAGAAGCACACTAGTAAAGACCTTATTACTATCTTGTTAACACATATATAAAAATAAACATATGAATTTAATCCACTATAATATAAATTAAAGAGATAACCTTAACCTTCCACACCTCGATGCATTTTCTTGCTTTGTTTGTAGTATTAATACAACGGCTCTCAGATTAATTGTTCTCTTGGGAATGTAGCGACTTCCCTTATCAAATTTTGGCTCTGTCAATGTGTACTTAAAGGTCGTAGGGTGCATTTTTAAATAAACTGGTTCTTAAAAAGATATCCCCATCAGGAAATAATCAGGGAGACTAGATCTGGCTCCTGGTGGCCATCTTGCAAAACCATTTGTATTAGAAATATATGGAAAGGGTGAAGGCACTTTCATTCCTCCATTGGGCGGAGCTCGTCCTGCCACCATATTTCTTACTAAATACTTACCAAGGTTGATTGTTAAGCCTCTGGGGCGTCTAAGACATCACAATTTCTTAATCAATTTTAGATATCGTTTCCCTGGAGGTTAAGTTCCTTCGACGAAAGGTCAATAATTTTGTTCCTCCGCCTTACCATTCATACATTAATAAAAATAACAAAGTGCCATACGGCCCTAAAAAAAGTTTCGAAATTTTATTTTTAGTATTTAAAAATAAAAACCCAAATAAGTTAAAACTGAAATTAGCCTTTTAAACTGTAATTAAGAACAGCCACGACCAACATCGATCAAAAATAAATCTAGTAAAGTTGTAATTGTAGTAGAAAGTACTTTAATCATATTTCATAGCAGGTATACAAAAGTTATTAAAAAGTATATCATACGTAAGTATGTTAATGACTATAACTAAGCGAAACTATTCAAGTAAAAATGAGTTTTTACAAAACATTTAAATTGTATGTTTATAAAATTAACGTGCCATGTGACTAAACATAAATAAACTAGTCAAAATAAATTAAGACCAACCAAGAAGTCGTAGCTTGGATTTAAAATTATTGTTATATATAAATGATTTAGGTTCAGTTAAAATTAATGGCGAATTTACAATATTTGCAGATGATACTACAATTTTGTGGCATAATCAAAAAGGTAAATGATTTGAACAAAAATAGTGAAAAGATATTTTAATAATTAAACAATGGTGTGATTTAAATTTACTTTCTTTTAAGATAAATAAAACAAATATATTGAAGTTTAGGTGTAACCTTAATAATATCACTTTAAATAATGAAAATATTAATAATCCTTCATTTAGTAAATTTCTTGGTATTTACGTAAATAAAAATCTTAATTTTTTAGAACATATTGAAAATGTATGTAAAAAAATTAGCTCAGGTTGGTATGCTCTTAGAATTTTTTCTACTGAACTTGATTTTCCACTATTGAAAACTAGTTATTTAGCAATAATTGAATCAATAATAAGATATGGTATTTGTTTCTGGGGAAACTCTAGTCAAAATCTGTTAAGTTTAATTTTTATTTTGCAAAAAGAGCTATAAGAACTATTTGCAAAATCAAATCTAGGGAATCTTGCAAACCTTTATTTATTAAACATAAGATATTGACACTGACATCTATTTTTAGGTTAGAAACTGTTTGTTTAATATTTAAAAAATATTGGTGTAATTATAATGAAAACTCTTTATATAATTTTAGAAATAACTCCTGCATTAATCTACTTATACCACATTCAAATATGATTAAAAAATGTATAATTTATGAATCCAAAAATATATTTAATTATTTACCAAATTCTATAAAAAATATGAAAAACATAAAGAAATTTAAAAATATGTTAAAACAATTTAACTTAAAAGAGCGTATTACAATTTAAATTAATTTTTCGAGGATACATTTCCATAAAAGGTATTTCTTTTTACTATTATATATTTGTGTGTGTATCTGTCTATGTTGTGTATGTATATATAATTTATTGTTTTGCTTTGTCTACAAAGATATCTAAATATTTTTATGACAATAAAGCTTATTATTATTATTATTATTATTGTATCTAAAAATGGGACATGGTACCTAGACCTAAGATATACCAAAGGCTATTATCCTTAAAAGGATCACTTTTGTAAATAAAAATATATTTTAGAATTTGCAAAAAGACTTAATTTTTTTGGTTAACCACCACAGAGAAAACCCAATGGGTGGGTACACATCTGACATTTATTGCATGATATTTATGTCAGACAGACAATTCTGGCTAATGTAAACTGTTAAAAATGTATGTCTGTGGAATTTTTTAATGTTTACATTTCTATTTGACATAAATATCATGCAATAAATGCCAGATGTAAACCTACCATAAGTTTCAAAAGAGGCATCTGAAAGTCTTGTAGAGTAAAAAATTTCGACTGATTTATAGTAGACTTGGACATTTTTTTCAATTTAACTTTTATCAAAAAAGTAAGACGTGAGACTTACATATTTCTGATAATTATAGCAAACTTGCGTAACAAATTGTAAAGTAAAAACTTTAGCTGGCTATAGTTTTTAAAAAATATAGATAATTCTGCAAATTTTGGGAATTTTCGTCAAAGTTAGCGATCTTTGTTAACTTTTTGACAGAATTATTTATTCAGTATGATTGGTACAATTTTTAACTTTTTTATAATCAAAACACCCTTAAAAAATTGAAGTTTTTCTAAGTTAACCTATTTTTCTAATTTTTTCACAAGAAATTGCCTTAAAAATAGAAAATTTTGGAACAAATAGTAATTTTACCAAACCAAATGGGAAAGATATGATAAAAAAACTTTAAAAAATCTAAAGATATCTGCGAAAACCGCATCTTTAGCTAAATTATTTTTTTTGTAGTAAAAAACAATTTTTTTCCAAAGGAAGCCTTAAAAATAGAAAAAATCCCTTTAAAATCGCATAATTGTACGAATTTCGTCGATTTGAGAAGATTCAACTATGTTTAATTCTTTTTTCAGGAAAAGCCCCGGTAAAAATATATTTTTTAATAACCCTTTTTGGCAACATTTTTTTTTTAGTATCTATGATTGGTGTAATTTTTAACTTTTTATTACCCGAAACATCCTTAAAAAATCAAAATTTTTCCAAGTTTAGCTATTTTTATGATTTTTTCACCAAAACCCTCTTAAAAATTGGAAATTTTGGAACAAATATTAATTTTAGTTGTTCACAAAAAAAAACAAATTGGGTGTTTCGATTTGAAAAGTTAGAATTCTATTGGGGTGCAAACCAAAAATTATTTTTTTGCTAATATCAAAATACAAATTTTCTACCTTAGTTTTTCTTTTAAGACCAATACCCCCAGTATACAGGGTGGCCATTTAAAAACTAAACAGAGCTAATTTTGGGAACTCGAGGTCATTTAAGGAAAAACGCTCGAATGTCAATTATTGATTTTAGGAGTAAACATTTTTTGCCACTTTCACCTCCTGAACTACAACCCTATAGCAGAGGTGAGACACCACTAAAATCTTTTAATGAAAAGAGGGTCGGGTGATGCCTTATTTTAAAGGTCTCTCCACCTTAATTATAACTGCCAAATTTAAAGTCCCTGCTAGAGAGTTGCAGTTTAGGGAGTGGAAATGGCAAAAAAACGGTTTCCTTCTAATATTAAAAATTGACTGTTTTTCCTTCAATGACCTGGAATGCCCAAAATTAGCTCTGTTTCGTGTTCAAATAGCCACCCTGTATATATGATGCGAGTCCCATGTCTCACCTTTCAATAAAAAAAAATACATTAATGTACATTACTATGCAAAAATCGTAATTTATGTTAGAAGAGCATAAAATGATACTTTTTTACGAATAGAAAGTTTGACAGCACAAGCCGTTAGGCGAAAGCGGCAATCCCATGAGTAAAAAAATACACTTTATGCATGCGTTACATGTTATATTTTTTTACGACCGTACAAAAATTTTCTAAAATACCATTTTATACATGTTTTATTTATATAAACTTATAAATATTACTTTTTGCAGCACAGCCATTATATTGCAACAAAAACTCATAGCCTCCTTATGTTTTAAGAGAAAATTATCTTCTTCATAACTATGCATTTATCATTTAATTTTAGAAATTTGTATGTACTTACTTTTTGTAGAAATTTTTGTATTAACAATTAATTATAAAAGAGTATAAATTCTTTTTTAAATCTTAATTTTCAACAATTTCTATTAAATTTATTTGCAAACTGTCAAATTTCAAAACTAGTGACACATGAACTAAAAGAAATATAGACGAAATCAAAGGTAACTTGACCCTTTGGTTCATCTGATGCCGCCTTTACTGTTACATTGCATAATTTGATATTTAAGTTTATTGTAGTAGGCTTTGAAACAAAACACTAAATTAAAGTGTAAAAAAGCTTCGAAGTGTTAAAAAAGTTACTTTTTTAACACTTTATGTCGTGTACTAGAATGAAGTACTTTAACTTCATGTTCATGAATAAAAAAACAGCATTTTTTAGCGGTCGTGGAAAATAGTTATTTATTAGATAAGTGAGTTATATTACATATAAGTCATGCAAGAAAAGTTTAACTAACTAGAGGTAATTTTCTTAAGTGACTTATATGTAATAATTCACATGTCTAATACAAAATTTTATCCAACACTTTCGTATAAATCGTTTTTAATATCGAAAATAATTTGAAAACGTCATCCATTATTTGTTACTTGTCATTGTCAACACCAGCAACAAAATTTTGTATTGTCTATAATTCACTAGTGAGCTAAAGGGTACTTTAGCTCACTAGTGACTTATAATTACACTTTATATCCTCAAAATCTGATCAATTATGTAGATATTATAAGTAAGTGTTGGATAAAATATATTTTTTAAACATTTATTAAACCTATAGACCATATGCCATGTAGGTAGAGTGAAATATTAAGTTTTTTAGCAAAATTTTAAAAAAATGGATATGTTTGGTTGTGCAAATTAACAATTAATTATTAATTCATGTAGACTAGCATATTAATTTATGTAAAATCTAAAGTGCCTTTTAAATAATAGAATGGTGAAAATGAAATAAAATTAACAAGTTGAAATTCACGAATGGTAACATGTGCGTAAGCTTGCAATAACAAAAAATCTCTTTAAACATGGTAATTTATTATTTATCAATAATTTTATGTAGAAAGTTGACGTGTTTGCAAGAAAATCTTACAAGTTTATCGCACTCTATTGGTTTCACTTGCCTTTTCATTAAAATAGTTTACTTAATTTGTCTCTGAGGTATTTAAGGCACCTGTCATACAGTACGTGTCTAAAAAGTCAGGACCCCCTCTAACTTTTGAATTCTTCGGTATTTTTCATAAAAATTCCACACCACTGTTTTTTGACCAATCAAATGTGTAGTTTTGGTTGCATTACCATGACAACACAAGTATTTACCGGATTTTTTTCTCCTGCCTGGGGTACCCTGAAGCGAATCATAGTGATTTTTTTGACATAATCATTGGATTTGTTTTAACGTCATGTCTGTCATTCACATACATAATTAAAGAAAATGTTATTTTGTACTAGTTGTAGTATTTCAGACATAACATAATATAAAATAATGTAAGGTTTTAAGACCCTAAGTGACAATTTTATACAACTACAGTTAGTAAAATAATATCATAAGACTGAAGTACTAAACATAAGTGAAGAGCAAACGAAAGCAAGGTATGGGTCTAAAAAAATAAAATTAACTTTTTACCAATTGTAGTAATATAGGGTATATATAATATAAAAGAAGCTCTAAAATTACATATATTTGCAACTACAATTGGTAAAATGGAAAATATTTATTTTATAGTAAAATTTTAAAGCTTGTGTCAAAGTTACAAATATTAATTTAAAAGAATATTATTTTCTTACCGAATACCACACGTGCTTAAATTATTCCGGAAAATTTTTTCTCGGCCACGAATATTTTTAAAAAATTCTAATAATAATTTTCAAAATATTCGTGGCTTTGAAAAATTTCTGAAAATAAATTTAGCACTAGTGGGATACAAGTGAAAATTTAAGAACTTAAGTAAACCATAAACCCAATTTTAGACAAGAAATGACAGATAGATATAAATGTCAAACCGAGATTTTGGCGCCATTCTGAAAGAAAAATAAATGGGAAACGGCGGTCTGGTCAGAGCCGCCTAGAGCCGTGACGGGCCCTGGTATAGACTAAAATCTCGTGTCCCCTTAATGGTGATATGATTAAAAAGTTTCGCAAAAAAAAACCTTTGGGGTTCAAGGTTATTGAAATAATAAATTTGTGCGGCATTGCCCTTAAAATAATTAATTTAGGCATATTCTTTAATATACAGGGTTTTACAGAATGCTGTTAATAAAAGTTAAGGGCAGATTCTACATTAAAAAATATAAAGAAAGGTTAAACAAAAACTTATTTTTAAAGAAAAAGTTCCCGCAATGCTTTTTTATGGTCTAAAAATATTAAAATGGGTGTATTTTAATTTTCTTTTTCTAAATTAAACAAGATACGAAAAAAAATATGAGATAAAATAGCTGTATTTTTATTTTATAAATCTAAAGCAGACACAAAAACTTTAAACAGACAACACATTTACACAGTGGCGTAGGTTTTTTTGTTAAAAAACTTCACTTGCCGCTCGAGCCGCCACTGGACTTATTTTAATATAATTAAGTTCGTCATAAATTACCCCCTTACTGTCAATAACAACATTGCCAAATTAAAACATAATTGAGTAAAGGATATTTAGGACATTTAAAAAATCAAGAGTAGAATCTGCCCTTAAATTTTTCAATAATCTGTAACACCCTGTATGTTTAAAACATTAGTTAATTAGTCAATGTATTTTATTTCCTTGCCATTTTATTTAGGGCCCTACTTTTTTCCCCAGGGCCCCTGCTGCCCTAGCTACACCACTGGTTAGATCATTTTATTTTTGCCTAACGAGTTTGCGAGCATTTTTACAGGCCTTTTAGAGACACCCTGTATAGCGAAACTCTAATTAGTTTTTATACAACCGTAAATGTAACCACAGGATGTGAAATAAATCGTTGATACAACCTTATTTAAACAAAATTTTTTTTCTAGTAAACGCTGACTATATTGATATCCGACGGGAGTACCATTTTTAGCTAACGGTTAAAGCCTTGTTTTCAGAACTATGTCGTGTCGCCAGCGACAATGAGGGGACCAATGGGCGCTAAGAATTTTTGACACACTTTCCCCACTCTTTTGTCGCCAGCGACAGCTTTTCGAGTTGATGTTTAAAAACGTGTCGCCAGCGACAATTATGGTGTTGCAGTGACACGGTTCTTGTCGCTGCGACAGAGCATCTTCCCCTACAATGACACGGTGGAGGGGATTGTCGCTGGCGACACGACGTAGTTCTGAAAACGAGGCTTTAGGCTACTTAAAAATGATATTGTTATTCCTTTATTATACAGGGCGTAAAAATAATTAGTACTATTATGTAAGGGTTGGTCCGCTCCTGGCGAACTAAGGAAGGCAAATGTTTTACAAGGATACCATTTAAAGTGTCCTAACTGGTATTTATCATATTAAAAAATTATTTCATTATACCAAGTGATATAAAATTTATTCAAGAAAAACCGATTTCCAGTGGCGTCCTTTAAGGGCACGTATCTCTGTAAAAAGAGACTTTAGGAAAATATTTTATAATACCTTATCACATTATTTTATTGTGTTCTTTATGAATCTGAGAGATTGCCCCCATATTCTTGGACACCCTGTATATTTTAAAATTTAATAATAATAATGTACAACTTTTAAATATATTAAATGATGGTATTTAAATTAAAAAAAAATCATAAAAACCTCATAACAAGCTATAAAATCAAGCTACAAATTCATATTTTATTGTATCCTAATTAATTAACAACTATAATAAAATTGCACCTGCATACACTAAATAATTAATTTAAAAAATTATGCGAAAACGCAAAACAGCCATATATCACATGTTTATGGTCAGTTTTTAATACCAATTTATAATTTTGCACTTTCAAATTTATTCAAATGGAAAATAATAGTGCAGATACGAGGGGCTTTAATAAATATTAACATAAAGTTGGCTGTAACTTTTTCAACAAAATAATATTTGGCTTTTCTCCAAAATAAAGATATTTATTAAATATTTTAAGAAACTTAAACTTTTTATACAGAATCAGCCAGTCAATTATACATACAGGCAATGCGTGGAAAAGAGACAGTCTAACGCGAATAACAGCATGTAAACATGGGCGACTAATAGTGCTTGTTTTGATATTGCATTACTGGCCGATATACTATAAACTATTGCTTATATAGAATTTTAAAAGTAAATTTTGCAAAAACTGGTCTCATGGTCCAAAACTAATAAATACAATAAATTTTACCCCAATTGGTATAATACAGTGCGAGTTATAATTAAAAATTATTTTTTAACAATTATATTTTTTCACATTAGGCATTAAAATTAAATAATGGGCAAGAAAACGCAGAATTTTAAAAAAATCATAATAATTTAAATATATATTTTGTTTTAATTCACCTCTTTAATCCAAGTTTCTGTAAAACTGTAAATGCATAATGAAAAAGAATTAACAAAAATATTTTTTTACTTTAATTCGTTAACTTTATACTTTGACAAAAATGTAACTCTCTACAACATTTACTTATAGGTACAATTTTGTCATATTTTTAAAAATAAAGGTGCCTGCTTTAATCGGGGTAATTTTTCATATTTTTGGTTATAACTCACTAACTATATTACCAATCGAACTAAAATTTTGTATTTATCCGTTTTGGACCAAGCGACCGGTTTTCCAAAAGAAAGTTTGAAAATACCAACATTTTTGGACATACTGAATTCTGCTTTTGCAATAATGTCATAAAAGTCAAAATAACTTTAAAAGACATAAATTAATAATATCAAGGGCTTCCGGTCGAAATTATTTTATAATATTCTGATTATAAAACAAATTCTTCACATGGCTGCCAGGCGTGAACTGATCCCTAAGACGCGCCTTAAAAATGTGGAGCACTTTTCTTAAAAATTACTGTCGATCTTACAGATAACAAATTCCCAAACTATAAAAACTTGTAACTTTTTAGTAAAGGGCAATAAGTATAGGATTTTTGCTTTATTTCTTCATGTATTTACTGTCCGAATCTTAAGGTTTATAGTTTTTTGGTTGCTTGTCTGTTATAGTTATTGGCGTTGAAGATTGTTGGATCCTCCACTGCCAGCATATTCCACGAAAATATTTAGAGTCTGGCTCTTACCTTAGAAATTTATCTGAAGTTAAAAAGAAATAAAAATTCCTGCACTTGCACATCTAAGCACTGGAGATGAAAAAAACGATGACCTAGGTGTACTTAGGGGAAGTCTGGGGCCCAGCTTATTTAAAACAATTAAAATACTTATTGTGAAGTGTCAGTATCATATACATGAGTCGCTTTTAAAATGGGGCGTTTAATACTTAATTCTATTATTTTTATATGTGTGCCTAATTTTTTGGAAAGTTAACGTAAAAAAATGTATGTTTTTAAAACCCTACCAATGGGCGAAGATTAACAATGGGTTGGATCCTGCCCCTCACCTAGGGATGCACAAGGCCGCCCTCCAATTTAGGGTACTTTTAATAAAAACAAAATATCTTTATTATTTTTTTTAAATTTAAATAGTAAAATTTTACGCATAAGACTTAAAGGAAACCCCACCATAAAAATAAAATATTCCTTATTAATTAAAAAAATATATACTATATAAGTTACATTATTTTTAATAAAAAAGAGAATACATCCATATACACCCAAAAGACCATATTTATTTCATTTAGAACGCGATGCCGCCAAGTACACAAAAAATGATAAAGTAAAGAAACTCTTTTGTGAACAATGATTTATTGCAGCAAAAAATATTTAACCCGACGAGTTTCTAGTTCCACGCCACGTGACACCGGTCTTATAGTAGGACAGAGGCGAAATAAGAGAATGTTTTTTAAGTACGTGATACGTGTTTTCGCAATGTTTTTATTTATTTATCTAAAAAATATGTAATCAGGCTCTGTCAGATGTTATGTGCTTTAGAAAAGGTTTGTTTATCATTTTTTGTGTACTTGGCGGCATCGCTTTCAGAATGAAATAAATATGGTCTTAACTTTACAGTGTTATTCTAGTCCCATCCACATTATTTATTGGCCTGATTCAGTGTTTAATACACTTGCAGGTATGGATTAGATTGATACGGTGACGTATCGGTGTCGCTTTGTTTTTGCGTTAGACTGTCTTCTTTACACGCCTTAGTAAAAATTGCCTATAAACCGTTTGAAGTGTCACGACGTTTATACTGTACAAACAATAAAGGTATATCGGCCAGTAAAGCAACAACAAAGGAAGTACGATTCAGCCAATCCGAAATGTTTACATGCCGGTATTCGCGTTAGACCGTCTCTTTTTCACACATTGCCGATTAACGATTGTATTTAGATGGTTCTGTATTATTTCTCTAGAACACATAACTGGTGCTTGTTGAAGACCTGTAAACAGTGTTTCACAAATTGCATTAATTTACGTTTTACGTCAATGAATAATATAATTAATATAACATTATATAACCTCACAATATCCTTGTTACACCTATCACAAAACATTTAGTTTTATAACGTGTAAGTGTTAGTATATAATTTAATATAAACAATTAAAGTGTTTTTTATTAATCATGAAACAAGTGACGGATTTGTTATTGCAAAATGTTGTTCGTTGTAAGTAATTTGTATAAAAGCAGGTTTGCTCGGTAACATTTGCAATTTCGTAGTTTTATACACGTCTGTTAACTAGGATGTGGCTTTTGAACCTTAAAAGTTAAAAAATTTATAGGGAATAACAAAGCATTGATTTACCAATATCTATTTACTATTTATAACATTTTGGCAAACTATTGTAAATAAAAATTACCAGATTAAATAGGTATAGTATTAAGAATATAGTCTTTACCTGTTCCAATTAGTTTTAGTATTTGTGATTGGCTTGAAGAAAGGTCGTTTTATTAAATGAGGACCTTTTTTTTGCTCTTTAAAAATTTTTTAAACCGCAATTTTGTTTGCGTGGACTAAATATTTTAATTTTTCTGGGGCTGAATTTCTAGTTTAGCTTAATTTAAAAAAATGTAGCATAAAATTTTTGTCATTATTAGTGTTTACCTCCTAAATTCACCTCTAAAATTGGGTTTTTACAAAGAAAATTATAGTTGAAAATACAATTTTCTTTGCATTTTACCTCTTTTGAACCAAGCAATAATTGCATTGCCTAATGTGTGTAACTTGTTGTAAGATTCGATGGGAAAATGTAGCTACAGTTAAAAAAAATATTTACGCAACTTACAATAGCTTCATCGACACAAATATGGACAAATGGAATTCAATAGGAATTACAATTTAGTTATATTTACATTAACATACATAATAATGTACACGTACATAACTTAATTTTGTGATCCAAAAATTTTGATGAGCAAAAACGCCTCATTTTCCTTACACGTCATATAGAAATTGATATACCTTAATCCCTCGTTTTTGCGGTGATAGTTTTCGCGATAGTTGCTATCATGATAGTGACATGTCACTGAACTATCGTGAATTATCACCATGTAAATAACCCGATAGTAGCTATCATGCTGTCGTGATAGCACTTTTGCACTTTCTCGCTTACCTAGATAGTTCGGCGTATCTTGCATGATATAACGTTGTCCTTTGTTTACGAATTGCACGTGGTACGTGATTTTTACAATAAATCATATTACAAATAGCTGTAGAAACTTCAAAGAAAGTTAGAATGAGCCTCCCGATTTTAAAAACATAGTAAAGAGGGACCATGCTGAAAAAAAATTCTGCTGCCCTTATCAGGACTTTCTACTTCTAAAGCCTCGTTTCCACGGTGATAGATTTCGCGATAGTTGCTATCATGATAGTAGCCGTCACATGAACTGGTTGCGTACCATCACCACGTAAATAATCCGATATGTTAGTCGCTGTCGCTAGCTGTCGACCTAGATAGTACGTGGGTTCGCAGGTCGTTTCTCGTTGACCTAGATTGCACGGTTGGCGTGAGCTTTACAAGATTACAAAGATTGTCGTAACCTGTATACGAAGTGCAGCCGTAGTGCATGATTAATACAATTTTTGAAGTCTAGTACAAAGGTTTTCATGCTTCATAGCTGTCATCTCCGATTATAAAACATAGAAATGAGCCGTAGGTCGATTGCACGTAAGACATTCTTGGCCGCCTCATGAAAGGTTTTCATCATTTATAAGAAAAAGTTAGCCGATTATACACAACACAAGGGAAGAGGGACCGCATCGCAGAAGCAATTCTGCTGCCCTTATTGAGTTTTTACATTAATACTGATGGGGGACACTACTGTACCATCATTGAGACATTGGCGACGCTAGTTCTTATACGTGTAGACACCTCAATTTACTGTCATGAGAGCACTTTCTGAGAGTACTATCATCGTGAAAACGAGGCTTCAGAGTACATTTAAGATACGGTATGGATGTTTTCTAAAGCGGGATCATTTTACAAACCGAATGGGGAGCAGGACAGTTCACCAAAAAAGCGGGTTCTTTCTCGCCCAAATCGATGACGTGTGCTCACTGTAATCTAAAAACACAAGTTTATAAGAAAAAAACTCTTATTTTGACCTGAAAAATACGCCCTTAAAATTTTAGTAAAAGTTTTGAACCACTCTGTGTATTATGATTAGAAACAACATAAGAGCTAGGAACAATTATTTTAAACTTTATCTTACCCCTCCTAGATAAAAGGTATTGTTAAAAGTATATTTACAGAAAAAGAAAAACAACTTCATTTTCAACATTTAAAATGATTCATTATACCAATGTTTACACCCATTTGTTCTTAAATTATTTCTTATTAATGTCTACCTACAAATCTTTTAAACTGCTTCCTACGACTGTCTAAAACAAACAAACTTCTAGAAGATGTTCTAGTTGCCTGATTTTCAACAATTAAAAGGTCAAAAGTTTTTAGAACAAAATAAGACACCTAAACATATTTACGATGTAGAAACATAACTAGAAAAAAAATATTTTTTTACTAGCAATTATGTAACAACAAAAAATATACACATATATAAGGTCACGACATTCGGCCATATTGCTTTGACGTGTTATGACGTCACATCTCCCATTTTTCGGCCATGTTGTTCAGTGCCGGAGATATACATTTTATTGTATTAGTAGAACAACCATTTATACAACAGTTTTTAATTATTATTAAGTTGTAAATTCTTTTACTTTAAATAAAAAACATTTGGAATTACATCTTTCAACAAATATCACTACCAAAACAATGCAAAATGAAATGCGCAAATTCTAGACGCCACTGGATTGATCATCAGCATTGATTTAATATACAGGGTGTAAAAATAATTAGCACTATTGTGTTAGGGATAGTTCGTCTCTGGCAAACTAAATAAAGCAATTTTTTACAAGGACACCAATTTAGTGCTTATTCAAGAAAAACCTATATTCAGAAGCGTCCTTTAAAGGCAGGGGCGGTCGTATCGACTTTCTGAGGGGGCCACAGGCCTAGAAAAAGTGTGTGAGGTGCCAAAAAACAAAAATCTTGGCGCCCCTAGAAAGAAACAAAATTTTCAAATTTTTTGAAAAGCAAAAAAAAAGGTTCCCTCACCTATTTTCATTGTTGCTCTTTTATTCTTTAATTTATAAAATCACAAAAAAACTCCCACGTATTTGAAAAGCAAAAAAAGGTCCTTACTTCTTACTTTTCAATTTCATGATCACCCTCACCACTCGGACCAGCCCTGAGGGGGAGGCCGTATCATCATTAAATGTCCAAAATACCCATATTTGCCATTACATATGTATGAAATACAAAGGATGTGGCATTAAAGGGGGCCATGGCCCCCATGCCCCCTATGACCGCCCCTGCTGTAAGGAGGAGCTTAAGAAAAAAATATTACCTACTTATAATATTTTAATGTGTTCTACAGGGTGTCCGGTAACTAAAGTAAAGTATTCTTTATTCATCACTCAAGCCATTACAAATAAAAGAAATAGCTTATCGGACTTGTCACTCAACCGGCCAATTTTAAGAGGTGATTCTACAATGAAATGTAGGAATAAAACTTTATTTGAACATATGTCCTAAACGTCTCAGTTTTTGAACGACGGAGTGTTGATAATTTTAAAATAGTATTGTTTTTTATAATAATTCTACAAATTAATATATTTTTAAAATATTTGTGGCTGCCTTCTTTTCATTAGAAGACATTTTTTGGCATAGAAGAAAAAATAATTTTTAGCAGTGTCGTCCATGGGGATTTAAAGTAAATATCTTTTAGAAAAAAATAAAAATAATTTTTAAAATTCCAATTTAGTTTGGAACAAATTTGATCTCTCGACTTTTTTATTTGATGTACGGTTTTCGCGTACATAAATAAAAATGGTAATTTCATATAGCTTTAATCAAATTCTGCAGTAAAAAATTAACTTTAATTTTTTATTCTTTAATAAAATAAATAAAATAGCGATTTGACCATGCCGAGAAATGGCTTTTATTTATTTACGCGAAAACCATACATCAAATAAAAATATGTCAAGAAGTGTAGTGACGTATCTTCTTTTTTTTGAAAAATATTAACCTTAAATCCCTTATGGACGACATTGGTAAGAATTAGCTTCTTGCATGCCAAAAATGTCTTCAAATTTTTACAAATATTTGAATTGATATAAAAGTTATTATGAAAAAACAATATTTTTTAAAATTTAAAACACCCTGTAGTTCAAAAACTAAGACGTTATATACATATTTTCATATGAAGTTTTTTTCTAATTTTTATTGTAGAATTTCACCTCTTAAAGTTTGTCGGTTGGGTTACTGGACACCCTGTATATAATTCCCATTTTTGCCCACATATTCTGGGATGCTCTCTATATTACCATCCTGTATCTTAAAAGTAAGGACATTTAGGTCATAGGTTTATTTGAACTTTTTTTTTAAATCACCTAAGGATTCACACTCTTCTTCACATTGTGAAACACCCTGTATATCAATGTCGCAACTAGCCCCTGGTTTATGGAGGGGCTTAAGCCCCTGTTTATAGAGTATACAGGGTGTCCCACCGGAAACTGCTGCGATCGATTTCTCGAAAAGTACGCTTCGGAAAACTTTGAAATTTTGGTAACATTATAAAGTCAGTGGGGTACATAGAATTAAAATATTTTGACAGCTTAACCACTTTCAGGTAGACCGGAAGTTAATGTTAACTTCCTTATTTTAAATGGAACACACTATATATTAATTATTTTTAGATTCTGCGTAAAATTCTAAACATAATTTATATGTAATGTTCTATACCTGAGTCCAACAGTTTTTGACTTATTTTAAATTCTATGTCAAACATGGCGTTTGCAACCCTTACATAACCACCAATTTCTTCTAAATAAATGCCTTGATATGAGTTGGGGTTGGATTCCTTGTAAAAAAGAACTTCTCTAGTAGACTGTACCGATATTTTCACAAATAACAAATAGAGATTGGTCAAAAATAAATGTTGAAAATCATCACGACAAAAACCTTAAAACTCATTTTTTTAATAGAAACCCCTATCTTTTATTACCATATCCTATTGGGCATTAAATATAAGGGTAAGTTTGTATAAAGATGTCTATTTTAAAAATTTATTGTTTTTAAAATATTAACGATTTAATATTTATCTATTCTAACAATGCATTTAAGTACGGGTAGGTACGGGGTAGTTGGCTGTGACGCCGCATTTTGTTGTCAAGGCCAACCAGAAGCCAAACTAAGCCGTATTTAAAAGATAGGGGTTTCCATTATAAAAATTGACTCTTAAGGTTTTTGTCGTAATAATTTTTAATGGTTATTTTTGACCACTCTGTATTTATTAATTGTGAAAATATCAATACAGTCTGCTAAAGTAGTTCTTTCTCTACAAAAACCCACCCCCAACTTATTTTAAAGCCTTTTGTTGAGAGGAAATTGATGGTTATGTAATTGGTTGCAAACATCATTTTTGACATAAAATTTAAAACACGTCAAAAACGGTTGGACTTAGGTATAGAACATTAAACATAAATTATGTTTAGAATTTTAAGCAGAATCTAAAAATAAATAATAATATAGGTTGTTTTATTTAAAATAAGGAAGTTGACATTAACTTCCGGTACAACCGGAAGTGGTAAAGCTATCAAAATATTTGAGTTGAATGTCCCCCACTGACTTTATATTGTTACCAAATTTTCAAAATATTTCAAAGCTTACTTTTCGAGAAATCGATCGCAGCAGTTCCGGTGGGACACCCTGTATTTGCAGAAAAGACTAATATACTTTAAATGTTCAATAATTTTTGGGGTGTCTAATCGCCATCTCAGGGGGCTAAGCCCCTCCTAGCCCCCGCTAATTGCGCCTATGCTGTAGATCTCAACCAACTTTACTGCTAATTAAATACGAAGTGACTAGGGGCACGTTGATGTGCCGCGATTATTTTTTACCGGACACGTGTATGACGTCACTACTGTCTACTATCCTTATTTTTACTATATTCTCCCTTCTTTTTGCACTAAATTCCTGATATAACACTAAATTGGCACACAATATTTCATTTTACATTAAAAACCTTTTTAAAACCTGTTTTTTACTGATTATAAGCCTTTCTTTATTAATATAATAAAAGGTTTGCTTTAAATCAAGTCGCCATGTTTGAAACCACTATACACATAGGTGTATGCATGGTTGCAGCGTTTTGGGCGTAAAAAAATTAGAATTTAATAAAAAAACGTATAAAATAACTAAAAAGAGGTTTTTAAGGATGTTCATTAAAATATTGTATGCCAATTTAGTGTTATATCAAAGAATTTTGTGCAAAGAGAGGCGGAATATCAGAGTTTCTTTATGAGAAGGGGTTTAGACTATAGGCAAGACCGGGGATAGCTTTTGTCAGGGACGTGAGGGTGTGAGAATTACGATTTCGGTTGGCAGTTCTGTTCAAAGTTGGTAGCATTATCAGCTGATGACAGAGTCGCGCCTTGTAGAAGCTTTGTTTGGTAAAAACTGTGGAAATTTGCCATTTTCATTTTGGTTGTATATTTTGCAAGGATTTCCAGTTGTAAATGTTTTTGGTTAGTTTAGAGACTTCACATATTATTGGTTCGGACTCGTTTTATTTTAGAGATTTTGATAGTGTTTAGTATGGATGGTGAAGGGGAGGATAACCATCTGAATGTTTTAAAAAGTGTCCGTCGAAAGGAGCAACTTAAGGTGGCGCCACCGTAGCCAGAGGAGATTTTTTAACCAATGAGCATGAATTATTAGAGTAAGATACAAAATGAAAAAGACAAATAGATACAAAATAAAAAAGGAAAGAAATACCAAAATCCCTCCACTGGCTACGGTGGCGCCATCCCAATTTGCTACATTCCTATGGCCACTTTTTCAACTTGTCCGCCATAAAAGATGGTTATCCTCCCCTCCACGACTCTTTGTTTGACCTCCGAACAGTGCGGACGTGCGTAGAGGACTACAAAGTTCTTCCCGGAGTGGCGGCTAGAGGTGTCGTATTAACGTTTTTTGCCTTCGGGGATCAAGGAAAGATTCACGCTAAATTGACGGCATCTTTCTTCTGGATCTAAGCGCTGTGAGCGAAGATTCCTATAAGCTGATGGTATCCTGTTTGGTGGTGAACACGAGGTATTTCTCAAATGGCGGGAAATAGATGGGCGTGCCATGGGAACTGTCAGTAGTGAAAGTGAAGGTTATACGTAACACCAGTAGCAGATCTTGGTTAGACAGTCGACAATGTATGTATTGCATCGATTGTGGAGTTATTTGTTTTCTTTTTGGAATTTCTGGGAGCTACGAACTCGATTATCCAGATTTTCCGCCGACGAAGCCCTAGAAAGCATAGTCCGGAAGGGGAGAGTGGTGGATTGGACCTGAAGGGACCAAAACCAAGAAAAAAAAATAGAAATAGAAATAGAAATCCTCCCCTCCACAATCCATAGTGTTTAGTCGAATAGTTTTCAGTCATTCGTGTTTTTATATACATATGATACTGATGAGTGTCCGCTAATTAATGGTACACAGAAAAACCACAGATTTCTTATGCGAAAATACCCATTTAGGATTTAAACAAACATACCTATATCCAAAAGTTAATGATAAGGAAGATACGGGGTGTTAAAGCATATAAATATTTTTTATTCATGCATTTCGGTAATTTCTGATATGTTTTAAACATTTTAATAAAACTCGGTATCCAAGAGTTTTTAGCTATTTTTTTATTTTATACCCATCGCCCTCTAGTCAACACACAAAAATTAATATTCGATCTGAAAAGCTAATGTTTGGAAACCCCGAGATACCGTTTTATTAAGATATTTAAAAAGGTGGGAACAATTATCGAAATAAATTTACTTTTTTCTTTTACTATGACACCCCCGTATCTTCCTTATTATAAATTTTTGGATATTAGGTATGTTTGGTTAAATCTTAATATTTTGGCATAAGGAATCTGTGGTTTTTCTGTGTACCATTCATTAGCGGACACCTTGTATACAAAGTTTTTAAAATGGTTTTTGACTTATGGAACCATGGAAAATGTTTTGCTCTACCAGGTACCTCATCTTCCTATCGTCGCTTTGATAATTTTTAATTTCAATATTTAAACTACATTTATGTTTTTGTTTTAGGTTATGCCTATTAAAATAATCCAATAAATTTTGTTTACAACATACAGTTCTTTTTTGTTTTCTCCTTAATTCTACGCCACTGATCTACCTAAAATCAAACATGGCCGAAAATGGCCCGACATGACGTCACAGCCGCGCTAGCCAATATGGCGAATGTCGTGACCTTATCTCATCAATCGACTTTGGCGGAATATAGCCAAATTAAGGATAGTTTGAATTTCAACTTTGATGATGAATAATAGCACCCTCAGTAGTGACGTCATACACGTACCCGGTAAAAATAATCGCGGCACATCAACGTGCCCCTAGTCACTTCGAATTAAATAAATGGTATGCAAAGAGGTTAGTTTTTTTTTCAATATTTTAATTCGGTTTATTTATTTCCGCTCTAACTTCCAATTATTTTAAAATTGATTAAAAATCTGATTACATCACCAGCAATAGTGCTAAATTGCAATAAAAAATCACTCACGAATTCGGTCAAGAAATTATTGCCCAACGATCAAATAACATGGCGTTCGGCAGTTCGGAACACCGTTTTTGCCATTTAAATCAGTTCAAAGTGGCTCTCGAGAATTCTAATGAAAGGAAATGTAAAACAGAGTTGAACAAATGGTTAAATCATTCGGCAATTTCTGGGTTTATAGTGTTTGTAACTGTATTTTGGTGGGTGTAGTCTTAAGGCAGCTGTTTGTGTTTACGTGTAGTTATGTAAATAAAGGAGTGTCGTTTTGGCATTAAGAGGCTTATGTCGATCGACCTAAAATGATAATATAGTTTAAGTATTGATTTGTGGATCAAGAAATTAGTTCATATCTTTAAAGCTATTGTTTTAAATACACCGATATTTTATTTGTTTACCTTTTTCAAAAGCGCCGCAGATTTAGTCTAGATGTATTGAGTTTTGTCATACAAATAATTATATTGTGCTTAGAAAATCCTTGCTTTTAATTCATGATGACAATTCCTTTTTTCTACGGCTTTTTTGTAATTTTTGCTAAGGAAACAGTACAGGGTGTTCCATCCTAAATGGCAGTAACGTGCTATACAGTATGTCCGCGGATGCGGTTAACGAGAGGACAAATGACAAATGGACCAAAAATTGAAAGATACGCAAAAAGGTCATTCTTGATAAAAAAGTCTGCTTGTTGAAAAATATGATCCACGATGAGAAAATAAATTTTTATCAAAAATGCAAAAACACAAAATCAAACAAAAGCAAACAGTCATTTTTAGGCGTTTTAACGTGAAATGATAAATAAAAACTTGCTCCAAATTTACTTCTATTCCTGATTCCAAACTTACTGAAGAAAATTTAAATTTATGAAAAATTAAAAAAAAATATTTTTGCAAGTACACGTTTTACTACTTTTACTTATTTATTACCTTTTCATTACTAAAAACTAATTAAAATAAATTTATGATGGACGAAACATAATACACAATAGTCATAGTTCAAAACCCCTCCCCCATATTCAACACATTTTTCCAACTGCTTCCTAATATGATCAAAACTGGCTTGAATCTCTTCAATTGGTAATGATTCCACTGCTCGCCTAATTCTTAGTTTTAAAATTTCAACATTATTTACTAGAGGTTGTGCATAAGTAAGCTGCTTTAGACGGCCCCAAAGAAAAGAATCGGCTAATGTCAGATCGGGGCTTCTTGGGGGCCATAAAACTGGTCCATTTCTTCCTATCCATCTCACACCGAATTTTCTGTTCAGCCATTCTCTGACCTCTCCAGCGCAATGTGCAGGGCACCCATCGTGTTGAAAATACATTGTGTTGCGATATTCCAGGGGCAGCTCTTCAAGATTATCGCAAAAAAATGTATCTAGTAGTTGCAAATAGCTCGCTCTGTTACAAGTACCTTCGAAAAATAAGGTCCAATGATACCATAGTATGAAAAGGCACACCACACATTAATTTTTTTAAAGTATTGACGTCTTGAGGGAATTCTAAATTCAGGATTCTCTTTACTCCAATATCTGACATGCTGCAACAGTACCGTTGATTGAAAATGTTGATTCGTCAGAAAACATTATACATTTGTGAAAGTTTCTATTGATATTTAAGATCTTATTTCCAACCCATAATGAAAAATCTAGTCTTTTAGCTTTATCTCCAGCTTCCAAGGTTTGGTTGAAATGAGGCTTGTAAGGGTAAATTTTATTTTTCTTTTAAAACTGTTTGAATAGTAGTTTTTGTACCACCTCTAAATGCTTAGCTCTGTTTCTCAATGAAAGCACTGGATTTTCATTTACGGATTGCAATATCAAAACTGTAGAGGCATCGTCTTCATTATATTGCTTTTTTGTTTTTAATGTCCATAACTGATCCTGTTCTTTGAAATTTTTTCACCAGTTTGTGAACACCAACTTTTGAAACGTTTACTGCAGGAAATTTGCGTTGAAATTCCTCCACTACATAGCTATAAGAGCACTGACCACTTCCACAGCATTGCACTATAAAAACTCTTTGTTCTACGGTCAGCATTTTGGAAAGTATTTTTTGACACTGACACTAACAGGTAATAATGTACAGGTATAAAAGTTATAATATGAAGGTAGTAAAATGCGTACTTGACAAAATGTTTTTTTATTTTTCGTAAATTAAAATTTTCTTTAGTAAGTTCGGAATCAGAATTAGAAGTAAATTTGGAGCAAGTTTTTATTTATCATTTCACGTTAAAACGCCTAAAAATGACTGTTTGCTTTTGTTTGATTTTATGTTTTTGCATTTTTGAGTATGATAAAAATATATTTTCTCATCGTGGATCATATTTTTCAACAAGCAGACTTTTTTATCAAGAATTATTTTTTCATCTCTTTCAATTTTTGGTCCATTTGTCCTCTCGTTAACCGCATCCGCGGACATACTGTATAAGTTCAAAAGGTTCATGGGCAAGTGAAGACAACAACAAAGCAGGACTGATCCGTCATTGTGTTTACATCCTGGAATTTTTGTCCAATCGCTACCTGTTAGTGTTTAACACGCGTTAGACCGCCTTCTTTAAAAATATGTATTGAGATCTAGAAAAAGGCGTATTTCAGATTTAAAAAAAATGACAATAGTTATTACTAAAAATACTAAGAAAAAAAAGCGGTCCAGTTTTTGCCAAAATCTTACAAAGAATAAGTGACAGCTAAAACAGTATAGAAGTTTCTGAATGAGCAGGAAATTTTATTAAAAAAGTTCTTAATTCTAGGGATTGTAGCTCCAATATTTATAATTTTTATTTAACGTTAATGGTGAGTTTATAAAAAAAATTAGCATTTATCATTTAACATTTTACATTTAACATTTAAGATTTAGCATTTAGTAATTTAGACACTGTTTATAAAAATTTTAAAAATAGTTATTTGATCATGCGCATTGTAACAATTTCTCTAGGATCCTTTTTGAGTTTAGGCCAAACAAGTTGAAGAAGTTTATTGTACATATCAAGAGACATCCTCTTGTACTTAAAAAATTGTTCATGGTCATTTTTCTTTAATTATTGCACAAAAAATGATACTGGAAAAGTCTTTTGATGTTTATTTAAGTTAATCTTTAGCTTTATCTTTCAAAAAGTGGCTGAAGGGGCAGATTTATCACGTAGATTTGATGTTTACTAAATAGTGCTGATCAAAACAATAATAAAACCAAAATTATCAAATTATGACAGTACAGAAAACACTCTGACATGCGCAGTCGAATTTTCATTTAGCATTTAATTTAAGAAGATAAAAGTTGGTCAACTCTTAAATGATAAATGTTAAATCCTAAATGTTAAATGTGTTTTATGAACGTCTACATGAATCACCATAAGCCGAACTTTTGTTAAATTCTAAATGCTAAATGCTAATGTTAAATTAAATGCTAAATTTTTTTATAAACCCACCATAAAATCGACTTTCTCTCGGCGGTTTCCGGCATGCGCGATCCGATCCTGTATGTGTGAGCATAGTTGTTAAATTAAATAAAAAAATGCAATTAAATATTAATTTTAAAAATTCCAAAATTCTGGTGTCATCTAGACACTTAAAAAAATATGATTCTGCGATAATAAAAGTTGTGATTAACATCTTTAAAAAAGATATTCATTTGTTAATTATTCGTTTTTTTACGGTTTTCGGTTGTCATAAAAGTTTAAATAATTATTCCACAAATTTTTCGCTTCGTAAAGGCATTTCTTATTCAGGCCCCTAATAAAGTTATGTATATATGTATTTTTAGGTTAACAAAAAAATAAGATTTTGTTTAAATAATGTCAACCTAAAATAAATCTACTTAACAAAATATTTAATTAAAAAAAAAAGAAAATTGCATAACTTAATTAACCTAGTACCCAAATGCGAAGAGCTCTACAAAGCAAAACATTTATAGATCAATTATTATTTTAACTTTTATACCGCCTTTTATTACAACCGAAATACGTAAAAAAATATTTAACAAATGAATAACTTTTGAAAAATGGCGATAAAACTTTTATTATCGCGGAATCATATTCTTTGAAGTTTCTAGATGACACTAGAGTGGCTTTCCAGTGACGCAAATAGAGCGCTCCCGAGTAGCTCAGGAGCATTTCGTTCTACTTTATGGCGTTCCAGTGACGGAAAGTGTTATGCACCTGAGCTACTCCGTTTTTCTTTCCCCTTGCCTCTCATGCACCAACCCTCTTTTGGTTTTTGTGCTTCAAACGTGTTTTTATGGTAAAGGATGGATTTTTAAAATTATTTATTTAAAACGGAATTAGATATTAAAAAGAGATTATTATTATAAAGGCAAGAAAGGTTAAAAACACCGAAATTTTAAAATTTCTTAAAGTATCTCTCTTTCCTTGTCTAAGGATGCGTTCCAGTGACTAACTTTTTAGAGCAGTTCAAGAGCTTCAAGCCCTGGAGCGTGACGCACAAAATTTTCGTCACTGGAAAGCAACCTAGATTTTTTTCAAATTTTAAAGTTAATTTTTACTACAGTGGCGGATCGCGCATGCTATAACCACCGCCCGAAAGTGTATTTTTAACGTTAAATAATAATGATAAATATTGGGATACAATACCGGGAATTAAGAAAGTTTTTACTAAAATCTTCTGCTCTTTCAGAAACTTTAATACCTAATATTTTAGCTATCACTTATAGTTTTGAAATTTTGGCAAAAGCTGGACGGCTATATTTTTTCCCAGTTTTTTGTTAATATCTGTTGTACCTTTTGTTTTCAGAAAAAATCAAAATATGTCTTTTTCAAGATGCTATTCCGGATCGTTTAAGGCATCAACCATATTTTTAGAAAACGGGAAACTACTTTTCGCAGGAAATCAACTTCTCAACTAGACTATAAGAGTGTGTGACTATTGGAAATGATTAATATTTAGTAATTTCATGTTTAATTAACAAATAATGATTGTTGTAGAGTAGAAAGATGCAATAAACAGCGCTAATTTACTACAGATGACTTACTGCGAAAAGAATTGCCCTACATATCGAAGAAGACCAATAAATAGCAAAGTGTGCAGAGCGTACTATAGCGGTACTTGGAGTACTTTATGATCCATTTGTGGTGCGGTCAGTTATACTAATGATAGTAATGGCCATTGTGTGTACCTCATAATAAAAGTAAAGTAACAAGACGACAAGTTTTTATAGTTAGAATTGCGTTTATAAACATGTCGTGCCAGTTCGATTATTTTGATTGAGTTTCAACGTGTTGACCACTAGCAGGTAGTGATTGGACAAAGAACGAATACATCAAAAAATTGTATGTAGTAAATAATAGAATTTAATTTTTACATAAAAAGTAAATATGTATGCATTTAAGACAAAGAGGTTTCTAATGGATGGTACTTCTTTGGGTACACGCCAAAATTAAGTTAAAAGTACTAAAAAACCAAAAAAGATAATTAAAAAATCGACGTTTCGGTGGCAAATCTGCCACCGTTGTCAAGACAAAGGGAAATAAAATGATAAAAATGAAAACTTACTATTATTCAGGCTTTAAAATTCAAATTTTTTATGTTTTTTCTTGGATATTCTGAAAATTTTGACATTAAATGTCAAAACATGTTTATTTGTTTTCAAAATAAACATGTTTTGACATTTAATGTCAAAATTTTCAGAATATCCAAGAAAACATAAAAAAATTTGAATTTTAAAGCCTGAATAATAGTAAGTTTTCATTTTTATCATTTTATTTCCTTTGTCTTGACAACGGTGGCAGATTTGCCACCGAAACGTCGATTTTTTAATTATCTTTTTACTTGTTTAAATTTTTTTGGTTTTTTAGTACTTTTAACTTAATTTTGGCGTGTACCCAAAGAAGTACCATCCATTAAATGAATCCGCCAAACTACAGAACATATCTTCAAAGAGGTTTCTGTCGATGGTAATTTTCTAGAAACCGGCGGCAACTCCGATCTTGACGAAGTTTGGTATACGGGGGTTTTTGGGGCGCTGATCACGAATCTGAAAGAATTATTTGGCGGAGACGTTTCGTTCTCGAGATATCCATCATCAAAGTTGGTATTTGAACTAACCTTATTTTTAATGTATTCCCCCTTCTTTTTGCACACAATTCTTGATTTGAAGCTAAAGTGGCACACAATATTTGATTTTCACCTTATAAACCACGTTTTTCTACGTTTTATACATTATTTTTGCATTAAATTGCGTGGCCTTTCTTTGATAATGCGGCAACCATACATACACATAGGGCTTCATGGCACACTGGGATTAAAATGATTCAAAGTATAGCTACGCAATTTAATGCAAAAATAATGTAAAATACGTAAAAACGGGGTTTTAAAAGGTGAAAATCAAATATTGTGTGACACTTTAGCTTTAAATCAATAATTGTGTGCAAAAAGAAGGGAATATAGTGAAAATAAGCTTAGTTCAAATTTGAACTTTGATGATGAATAACTCGAGAACGAAACGTTTCCGCCAAATAGTTCTTTAGATTCGTGATCAGCGCTCAAACCCCGTATACCAAATTTCGTCAAAATCGGAGTTGCCGCCGGTTTCTAGAAAATTACACTGTCGATTTATAAACTGTATGTATTTTAAATTAAAAACACGACGTCGCAAAGAGATTAATAAAATGAAAATCATTGGTGTAAAACTAAAAACAAGATTCTACGGGGTATGTCTGATCTCGTACTATCAATTATGCGACAATGGAAGAATAAACAAATGTTGTCCCGCTTTAAACCCCCTTCTTTTATCGCATTAGCAAAAATTGTCCATGGAAGTTTTATAGTGGTATATATGTATCCTGGTATTTTTACTCAGTCACTCTCCATTACGAGGCATTTTCTGATTTAGCGGTCTATTCTCCAATCTTACTTCACAGTGTCAAATGAGAGTGTGAGAGCGTTATGCCGTTAAGAAAGGTTATGCTAACATAAGGATCAGAGGCAGCAGTTCTTTATGTTAGAATAGTGCCCTCACACTCTCCGCTCGGTATTGTAGCCGTAGCCTGAGTGTAGTCAGTGGCGTATCGTGCCTTGTAGGGGCCCCGTATCACAATGAGTTAGAGGGCCCAAAATAAAATTTTGAATACCAAAAAAAAGTCCCCACTTTCAACAAACATTGTGTTTCTTATGTCAGCATTGTTTTTTCGTTCCTATTAAAAAAAGGGCCCCACATTTCCAATTTAACCGACAATTTTACAATTTTCCACCACTAATTTTTATTACACACATTTGGGGGCCCCTATAGCCCAGGGGCCCCGTATCATTGATACGGCGGTAGCTATAAGTGTAGTCCCATCACATGAGACGTCGGACGCTCAACAATCAGCAATTTTAGTCGTTCAACCAATTATAACCGCGGTAATAATTGGTGACAACTTTGACGTATAATACATTGTTTAAACTTCAACATAACCGATTGGTAAATACCGTTTTAGAATTGGTTCTTCGCCTAAAATTAATGAATGTCTGACAATTGGTTTACATCAAAAGTAATGTTACCGGTGACATCAAAACTGCGGACCAAATTTTGTCAGGTAATAAGTAGATACCTAAAAGGATTATATTTTGCCAGAATTGCGTACCAAATTTTATCAGGTAAATTCAGAATTACCTGATGTACTTAAAGGCCATAAGATAATTATTGGAAATTGCCTCGAAGGATGAGTACGAATACTTATCGAATAAGTAATAAAACAGGATTGTTTAAGGGATTTTAAATTTGTTTATTGAACTAACCAACACTAACCTTACGACCTCCAAATAGATACGAATATTAAATAGGCTTTTCAATAACATTTAATTTTCTTAACTTATCTTCTAATTAAGTCTGAACCACCTATAATTCATTCTGAAAGCAATGCCGCCAAGTCCACAAAAAATGATAAAGTAAACAAACCTTTTCGAAAGCACAAAACTTCAGACAGAGCCTGATTACATATTTTTGGGATAAATAAAAAAAAACGCTAAAACGCGTATAATGTACTTACAAAATATCATCTTATTTCGTCTCTGTCCTGCTATAAAGCCAACCCAAGACTGACACGTGTGGTAATGAATTAGAAACTCGTCGGGTGTAGGGAATTCAATCCCGCAAACCTGCGGGATAAAAATCATCGATCCCGCGGATCCGCAAGAATGGGGGACTGTTAACAATATATATAACTTTTTGTAATAAACCTATTAAACATGCTAATTGCTAAAAAAAAGTCATAAACAAACTATGGTAGTTACAAAAAAGTTTTTATTTCATATACAAAAATACCAAATACATACGTTTACTTAATCTTAGTTTAGTTGTGGTAAACTTACTTTAAAGGTTAATTGTCTACTTTACCTAGTCGCATTGATTTTGGAAGTATTTTCGGAGAAAAGATAACATATCTAAGGTATCATCTTTAAAGTTTGATCTTAGTTTATTGCAAATATATCCTGCAGCTGAAAACGCACACTCAGCCTCGACACTTGTCGGCGGAATAGACTTTACACAGTTGTAAACAGCTTCCAAGTATATACCTATATTCCCTTCGCATTCAAAAAGGGTCATTTCATGTTTTAGTAACTGGTCAAGTGTTAATCGTGCTCGTACAGTCATAGGAGAAGCCTTTGATTCTGATACCCAGGCAGTACGAAGACTACGATTCAATTGCTCTTCTAAATTAAGTGCCGATGGTTCACGTCTTGTTGTTAGATTAGATAAAGGTATCTTATCTTTTTCATCCTCCTCAACGACCTGAACATAAGTGATCTGGGCTTTCGGTTTGGCCTTCTAAAGACTTCTTTATTTGCAGCCTCTCAATCAAACTTTTTATTTCTGTTCGTAGTCTTGATTTGTTATGAAGTAAAAATGCATCTTCTTGATCTTGACCGTTGGTAGTACGGAATTTTAATATTGAATCCCGCAATGTTGATCCCGCATTTTGCGGGATCCTGTGTTTGCGGGATTGGATTCCCTAGTCGGGTGTATTATTTATTGATGCAATAAATAATTGTTCTAAAAGGGTTTGTTTACATTAGATACTTTGCGGCAACCCTTTCAGAATGAATAAAATCTGGTCGTAACTATACACACATTTACACATGACGGGCCCGTTAAGACGTTCACAAAAAGGTTTGGTACGCAGTTCTGACATGGATTAAAAACGCCCAGGTAAAGACGAATGGGATGGTACGTAGTTTTGACACACAGCGCTGGCTACTGTACGCAGGTCCCATTTATAAAGGGATATCCCTTGGAGTTTCGGTACTTACGTACGATGCTATGAGCAAAATATCAGGTAATTCAAATTTAATTTTGTATGTTCTAATCCTCTCTAGACTCCTACATTTCTTATTCATGTAAGATGGGGTTTAGGCCCCATTTTCGCACCACCTACAGATGTTTTATGCTACCAGAGCCAATCTTAATGGTGTTTTTTAGTTTAGTGTCCGGATATTAGGTCTGTAATAGTTCTCAGCTGAGTCCTATTCATGCCCAATAGGCATGGATAGGACTATTGAGCTTGAACAATGGGCTGCAAGTTCCTGAGAAAGTCTCTTGAGCATTGCCGTGATATTCCAAGCCGAATAGTCTGGCTGCAAGTTCCTAAGAAAGTCCCTTGAGCACTGTCGTGGTATGCCATGCCCGATAATCTGGCTGCAAATTCTTGAGAAGGTCCCTTGAGCATTGCCGTGGTATGCCATGCCCAATAGTCTGGCTGCAAGTTCTTGAGAACGTCCCTTGAGAATTGCCGTGGTATGCCATGCCCAATAGTCTCGCTGCAAGTACCTGAGAATGTCCCTTGAGTATTACCTTGGTATGCCATGCCCAATAGTCTGGCTGCAGGTTCCTGAGTCGCTGCAATTGTCTGAGAAAGTCCCTTGAGTATTGCCGTAGTATGCCATGCCCAATAGTCTGGCTGCTAGTTCCTGAGAAAGTCCCTTGAGCATTGCCGTGGTATGCCTTATTTTTGCTTTCGATGACCAAAGTTTCTCCGCTTTGCGGTTACATTGCACTAATGGAAACTTATTGTTAGACGTAGGGCGAACGTTCGAGGTTTTTGATGTATAACGGGACTAAGATTTGTAAAAACTTTTGAGGAGAAAAATTAATACGATTCCGATATTACCGATTAAAAAAATTTGAGGATTGGTATTTAAAATATTCTTTGCGTCCACTCTAAACCTAGAACTTTTGCGACAAGCCACAAGGTAATAATTATATTCCGATAAAGCATTAAGATCGAACGCGGCTGGTCAAAAAGGCACAAATAGCCTATATTTTATGGATTTATGGAATGGAACAAAATAGAGTCACGCTTGACAGAAGAGATTAGTGATATTTTAAATAGCGGGGCTCCGTTGTTACTGTGTATAGCCATTTTTTTTAAAGTAATTACAATGCATATTGTAATTTACAGTAAGTTTGCATGCGTACCCAAAGCTGCAAAACCGCGAAAGGTTCTTATAGTTCATTGCACTTCAACCATAAAAATTCAATTTTAAAGTCGGAATGGTTATCTTTGCTTAAAATAGTCCTATATATGGAAACTTCTTTTTAATCTTTGAAAATAATTGTCAAAAACATGAATATCTAAACAACTTTTCAAAATATTTATCCAGCTCTGGCGAAAGAAAAAAAAACAATTTATAATTTTTTTGCACATTTTGAGGGATATACAGGGTGTTTCCTAATTGCGGTAAGAAAATTTAGGACATATTCTTAAGGTATTATTATAAAAAAAAGTTATATAAACATGGGTCCTCAAATTTTTCGTTTTCAAGATACCGGGTACTAAACTTTTCAAACAAAACTCAAAAGTAGTATAGATTTAGACTAGATATGAACGTTATTTAATTAAGCATTTGTTGGAATGTATGTTATTACATAATTGCTAATGAGAAGTTATACCACTTAATTTTTAAAAGAACAAAATGCCCCAATATTTCTTGTATGGTCTAGGATTATGCATTTCAGCGGATTTTTTTTTCTGGAAAATTAAGCAAGCTACTTAAAAATATGAAGCGTTAAATAGTTGTATTTTTAGGTGTTTTATCCGGCAAAACAAAAAATTAAAAATTGCAAAAAAGTTAGTGGTGTACATTTTTTTGTCAATAATATTAGCTAAGATGCGTCTCACGCCGCCACTGGTCACATAAATTAAAATTAGTTTAGGGCTAACTTTTATCAAATACCACAGCCAAATTTTATTGGAATCAGATAGGGAATATTTCTTAAAAACCCGATTTTCTATTTAAAGTTTAACATCCTGTATCTTAGAAACAAATCATTTTCGGAGCTATATTTATGTGAACTTTTTTTAATAAAATTGGCTCAGGAATATGCCCTTAGATGTTCTTACCGCAATAGGAGACACCCAGTATGATTTAAATGTTTGATTTTTCCATGCATGATAGACAATGTTTGGTTTTCAGAATACTACTCTCTTGCGCTTCCATTATCTTTTCTTTTAACTGATCAAAGTGTAGTATTGACAGTAGGGAACACTAGTGGGATCACTTTGGTGAAAAAATTTATATTTTGGGATTTGCCAAAAATAATAAAAAAAAATTATTGTTTAGCCTCCAGAAAATCAATAATTTGAAAAGCAAATTCTCTATTTATCATAATTTGATCCCATTATATCGACAAATCTCAAATTTCATGAAAATATCTGCCTTTTCTTGTAAATAGGGTCTTTGAAAATCTCGCATAAAAAAATTAAATAGTTAAGAAAAATCAACTTGCTATGGTTTTTGTTTATTGAACAAATTCCGTAAAATTTGATATTTGTCAATTCATTTTGATCAAATTAATTCACAAAAAAAAATACAAATGGAGAATTTGCCTTTAAAAGTTTTAATTTTCTCTGGGGGAGGGGGACCTTACCTTTTTTTTGTAAATTCCAAATTAACAATTTTCTTTACCAAAGTGTTCCTCTTTAGGCCAATAGTGTCAGAGATGTATATGTTTGGTATTGGGTGTTGGTCCTGTGTCTCATTATTTAGATAAAACAATAGTTAAAATGCTAATTGCGCGCCTGGTGAAGAGTTGAAACAACTAACAACAAAAATATAATGGATGGTATTTATTTGGGTACACGCCAAAATAAAATTAAAAGTTCTTAAAAACCAAAAAAATTTAAACAAGTAAAAAGATAATTAAAAATCGACGTTTCGGTGGCAAATCTGCCACCGTTGTCAAGATAAATGGAATAAAAATAATAAAAATAAAAATTTACTATTATTAAGGTTTTAAAATTTAAAATTTGTATCTTTTTTAGGATATTCTGAAATCTTTGACATTAAATGTCAAAATATGTTTGTTTGGTTATAGTGTCATAGTGACATAGATAACTGGTTGTTGGTGTATTGATTGTTTATTTTACAAAAAGGTGAATAGTTAGTTAATTTTTAGTCTTCCTGAAGATACTTCAGTATCAAGCAAAGGCAACCAAGTGTTATTTAAATTAACTGAAATTGATGCTACACAATTATCTTTATTTAATAATATATACGCACTTTCTTTAATTTTGCGTTTTTTAGAACAAGTTTCCTTTGCTAAAATGCTCGAAGCATCCCAGTTTATTCTATGATTGTTATCAAATGCGTGTTGGCAGATTTTGATTTATGAAATTTTGTGTTTTTAATGTATGATCTGTGTTCTTTTATGCGTTTGGCTAATGGTCTACAAGTTTCACTTATATAAAACTTATTGCATTCGCAAGGTATTTTATAAATGACATTTTTTGTATTTTCATTTAAGTTATATGGTTTTGTTTTTGTTAATTGAGATCTGATAGTGTTTTGTGTTTTAAAGATTGTGCGAATATTAAATTTATGTCCTATTCGTTGAATTTTATTTGATAGTCCGGGAATGTATGGTAAAAATAAATTTGTAATAGGTCTATTTTGATTTTGTTTATAACTGGAGTTCAAATAAAAACAATTATTTATGAAATCAAGAGGATAATTATTTTGAATTAAAATTTTTTAAATAATCTTTTTCAATATTTATATTTTGATTAGAACAAATGACTTTAATTCTATCAAATAGACTTTTTACAACTCCCTTTTAACCATTATTGGGTGATTTAAATTAATAATAAATTATAGTTGACGATTTTTAGATTATCAGGGCAAACAATATTAATAATAATCCCATAAAAGGCTACTTTCT
Organism: Listronotus bonariensis; assembly: GCA_014170235.1. Classification (NCBI taxonomy): domain Eukaryota; kingdom Metazoa; phylum Arthropoda; class Insecta; order Coleoptera; family Curculionidae; genus Listronotus; species Listronotus bonariensis. The sequence continues at coordinate 16,203 of JACEGR010000910.1, read as the reverse complement.
TCGATGTCTTGCTGCTGTCATCCGAGGCGTGATTTAAAGCTTTGTAACATCTGTGATACAATTGTTCTTGTAACGACTGAACGATTAATCTAGATCCGATTTCCGTGTTGTTCTGCCAAATTGGAACACCCGCTATGTTCGATAGATTAATATATTTTTTTAAATGCCATGTAACAATATGTTTGATATCAGATTAATCGGTGAAAATTACCCCGAGAGAAATCTCAAGGAATGTAATCGATGAAGTATCTATAAAGTTATGCAGAGTGGAGTTGATATCTTTAAATTAATTTAATTGTACAGTGTGTCTTAAATTAACGTTATGCAGTAAGAATTAAAAGAGTTTTGACACATGAGAGAAATATTAATGCACGCTAAATAAAAAATAAACTACAGCGTACGGCATCATAAGTCTAGGAAGTTTGAGCGACTGAAAAATATTTGGGATTTACCATGACCCCATGACATTAGCAGCATAACAGCAGTGGCGTAGCTAAAGGTATTGGGGCCCGGGGCGGAAAATAAAGTCGATGCCCAATATCATTTCCATTTTTTGGGAGATTAAAAAAGGTTCTCATCTACATCATAACTGGACAACCAAGAAAAAACTTCCTGGCCTTCAAACGGGGCCCTTTCTTATTATATTATATCCTTTCTGTGGTCGGGAAACCCTATTTCTTTACATTTTTCTTATAGAATTTCAACTACTAACAACAAAACCAAAAAATTCACGTTTTTCCTTTAAAAAAACCCTTTTGGGGCCCTTTCAAGCTAGTGCATAGCAGAGAAAAATTTGGCAATTTTTACCCGAATGATGGCCTTTAGGTCTTGGGGTGTTGACGGTTAAGAAAAACACGAGATTTCAAAAAAACTCTATAAATAAAATCAGGAGTTCAAATCAGGATAGTGAGTTGGCCTCTCCAAATCACCCCTAATTAAGATAAGTGCCCCTGCAGAAAATTATTTTTGATGCTTGTAATGCTAAAGGCAATAATGAATACAACCTTGATAAAGAAAGAACTATAAATTCTGAGTATTGCAAAAACATAAAACGTGAAATTTTGTTCTACTATGGGGACCGGGACGCACAAATTGTTAATTATCATGGCAAATATTTATCACTGACGCTAGCTCCCTATTCACCAGATTTAACGTCATCGGATTTCCAATTGTTTCAGTTAAAAAATTCTTGCAGGTAAAAAAATGTTTTGCGTGATTGCTGCCACAGACGCTTAAATCGAAGAACTGAAGAAATTCATCAAAAATGACAAAAAGACTTTTGAGCAAGCAACACAAAAGATTAGCTTGGAGTACCGATGGAATATGTGTGGAACGTAGATTATATTGTCGGTATAAAAGTAAAAGTCACTAAGAAACATTTTTCCTAAAATGAGTTAAGCATACCCAAGTTACTTGCGGTAATAGTTCTATCATATGAACAACTCAAAACTGCCATGTTTGACTTCTAAAGCCCTTAGGTAAAATATTAAACTTCACTAAATGCAAGAAAAACTTTTGTGGTAACGGTAAAACTCCCTAAGTAACTTAAAACGTAAAAAAATAATATTCCGTATATGTAACTTAGTAAGTTTTTTGGAGTCAAAAGTCAAGACAAGATATTAATTAATTTTTTTAAATCTTTGACAAACCACGAAGGCTAAAAGCCTAAATACTAACGTAGCGTGGGTGTCTTAAGCAAGGTAAGAGGGAGTTTGTTGACACGGGACTTAAACACTTGAAGATTTGGGGGAAGGAAAGACCTCCATGGACTATCTTGATAAAGAAAAATCTATAAATTCTGAGTATTACGCCAAAATATTTTCGGGAAATGTTTCAGTATAGTAAAACTTAATCTCTCACTCACAATTCGCTAAGTATTATGGCAAAAATTAATTTATGCTTTAAGCTTTTTCTTTTCATGCACCGTTATTCTCTAGATTTGGCTTTATCGGATTTCCATTTATTTCAGAATTAAAAAAAATCTTGCTGGTGAAAATAATGTTTCACACTATACGTGAATGCTATCACAGACGCATATTTGAAAAACTAGACAAATCGACCAAGCAATAGAAAAAAGGCTTTTGAGCAAGAAAAGTTTAAATAGTTTTTAAGCCAAATTTTGTTTTTTTTTTCTACTTAGGTTGAAAATTTATCATTTCATCTATGTATTTATAAAAACGCCTAAAACATTTATTTCCTTATTTAATTTAGAACAAAAAGGAGTCCATGTTTTACATAATGGTTAAAGTTACAAAAACAACAATAAATAAAAGCTCCTGTAATTATTTAATTATAAAAGAAATATAACTTCCTGTAAAAATATGTATAGCAATCATTAAAAACTAGATATTTCTGTAACATACATATTATTATAAAAATATATCAGGTCAGCCGATAAATAATAAACTACACAGCCCGTGGCCAAAAACTAAAATACGAAATTATAGTGGTTTGTGTTAGAAATTCTACCGCTTTGTTAAAATAAAATTATTTACCATATTTTGCAACGCAATGATATTATGCATAACACTGGTCAACACGATTTCTGGGTCTGACTTCTACATATTAAATTTTAGTTTCTCTCTTACGCCAATTCTAAGGAAAATATATGAGGAGCTCCAAATCAAAACGCAGTTTTTGATAAAACACAGTTTTAAGAGTACCTCATAATTTTTACTCCATGTTTTAATACTTATGGTTAAAAAATAATTAAAATATACTAAATTATAAATGTATAAGTTTAATATATGTATTTTGATTAAAACACTTTTAAAATTCATTAATAGAAAATGCGCAGTACAAACCCAATCAGCTAATGTACATTTTATGTACGTCTTATGTATGTATATCTTAGGATGTAACATACATCTTATGTACGTACACAGAAGTATGTAGTACATCCATAAGACATTCACTCTACATACATATTGTAAGTCTGATGTACGTACGTACTGTACGTATTATGTACGTAAGTACCGTACGTATTATGTACGTACATTTTCTTTAATTAGGCACGTAATATATATTTTTTAAAATTTCAAAATAGAAAACGTACAGGGTTTTCATTTATATTTTACCACCTACTTTTAACTATAACTAAGAAGGATCGAAAAACGTCCTGTATAAAAGTTTATACCTTTTCATCTATTATCTTTTGAGCAAAAAAAAAGAAACAAATGAACATCAAAAACTCAAGAAAAATAAAGAGTAAAGCTTTTTTTAATAGAACACCCTGTATATTATGTCACCATTGATAAGGTATTTTAAAACGTTTTACAAAAATACCACATTTATTATATCTATCTTTAATAGTTTCGGGAATATGAACGTTAAAATCTGGGTATAATTTCCATTAGGTACATCTGCAGTCTCAATTAGTGCCGGTAGGTATGGAAATTCTATCTACTATTTTTTGAATTTAAGTTGTCATATTTCGAAAACTATTAAATATAGAATTATTAAATGTGGTAATCAAAAACATGCTCAAATTTTGTCATCTGTCATATCAGGAACATTATCAACTATAGCCTAATTTTCGTGCGTATACAACTTTAGGTAATTTTTGATATTAGCAAAAATACAGGTAGTTTCCTCTTGAGCAAATATTACATTTTTGGCCACACCTCGTAGAATGACCGACACAATTTGATATCTGATAATTGTATTGTAGGTTTTCGACTATGCAGAACTTTTTCTCGTAAAACGAATAATAAAAACTTTTCCCATATGACGCCAACTTATACGTAGGCATACTGTATATATAAAATGTAAATGTACGTATATAGGTGGTTTCTTAAAGTACATACATAAGACGTATTAGAGATACGTACATAAAATGTTGAATTTAGAACCCTAAACGTAACGACGTAAAATGGTTCTAAAATGTACGTCTTATGTATGTACTTTAAAGTACATACATAAAACGTAAAATGGTTCTCAAATGTACGTCTTATGTATGTACTTTAAAGTACGTACATAAGACGTCTCATTTAGATCCCTGGACGTAACGAACGGACGTAAATGGATGTAAAATGCACGTATGCTAATTGGGAAATACTGAAGTATTTTAAAAATTGTATTTATCAAAAACTGCGTTTTGATTTGGAACCCCTTATATATTTTTTAAATAAAGTTTGCTTTTGTAGAAATTAGAGCAATTTTCCGTATTTAACTGATCGCTAAAAATACAGCATATAATTCCTTGGCTTATTTTAAGAAGAAAAGTTCATTTGAACTTATGTCTCCTTTTGACTTTTAAGCTATATGGTGTTAAAATTTTCAGACAAAAGTAGTTTTCTTATCATAACTTCAAAACTTTTCAAGATATTTTCATGAAATGAAATGAAAGTACCAATAGGCATTTTTAAATGAAAAAAGATTTTTATTTATTTTTACCAGTAGCGCCCAAACGGGATGTATACTGAAGATTTAAAAAAATGTATAGTACGGCACTGCTTTTTTCAAGAATAAAAATCATTTTTAAAATCTAGACCTCTTGGTTATTTTAAACTTGTATGCTGGTGCCCTATTTTAAGTTGTTTGCACCGGAGTAAAAAAGTCAAAAGGTCAAATTTGTTGCAAAATAAATGATGTTTTAAAAAACGATTTTTATCATTGGAAAAAGCAATGGCATTCAATACTTTTTTCTTTTTAATTGTAGTGTTTGTATGAGCTTTATTATATTAAATATACTGATCAACGTAAATCAGACAAAAGCAAACTTTAAGAATTAAAAATAAAAATTTAAGTGAGGAATCATGGTTTTTGGGTCTTTGACCGCGTTAAATTAACTGAACACTCATTCAGTGTTCCAATCTCGCTGAGTAAAGATCCCTGAAGGTGCCTCGTGCAATCGATGGCGAAACGTCGGTAAACGATTTTAATTTGACGCGGTCCAAACCCAAAAACCAAGGTTTCTCAGTTGACCAAGGCCGTGAAAGCTTGGGTTTTAAAATCTAAGTGTTTTCTAATGTCTAAAGTAGGAATTTAAACATGAAAACAGAAACCCAATAGTTATTTTTGTACGAAGGGCGTAAAAAGCACTTTTACGCCCGCGGCTGAAAGAAAAGAAATCAGCTGTGGGCGTAAAAGTGCTTTTACGCCAGAGGTGCAATATTTTTTGTACCACTGAAATTATTATACAAGCAATCTCCTGTAGTTACTAGAAAATTTCCCAGCTTTTAATGTTTCAAATTGTAATCAGTATACTTTTAACATATTTATGTTTAATTAAATAAATAGTTGTTTTACCAAAAAATATCGGTCATTATTTAATTTTATTATTGTTTTATAAATTAATAAATGCGGGCGTTTTTAATACTTTTTTGCCCTAGGGCTTAAAAGTGTTATTTTACGCCCTCATTAAAAAATGCGGGATTTCTGATACTTTTTTGCCCTAGGGCGTAAGGTGCAATTTTACGCCCTCAAATGGGGGCGTAAATTGTATTTACGCCCGGTCGTACAAAAAACATTTTTTTTTGTTGACCGGTGTAATGTATATGTAAAAATGTAATATGTACAACTGCGCAATCAGTGGTTGGCAATAAAGGAACTTATTAGCGTATATATGGTAACATTTCTTTTTGTTTTTGTGGCTAGACTAGAAATTTAAACCGGTTGTTATTTATTTCTGTAACCAGGTAATAACCAATATGTAGGTAAGAATTATTATTCTATTATACAGGGTGTTTCCTTATTGCGGTAAGAAAATTGAAAGGCGTATTTCTGAGCTATTTTTATGAAAACAAGTTTATATAAACATAGGATCTAAAATTCTTTGTTCTCACGATACAGGGTGTTAAACTTGTCAAAAAACCTAAAATTTTCTAAAACCCGTTTTTTTAGTAAAATATGTTAGATTAGATGTAAGCGTTATTTAATTAGACGTTTGTTGTTGTTATTACCTAATTGCTAATAAAGAGTTATAACAATTAATTTTTATAAGAAAAAAATGCCCCTATGTTTTTGTATGGTCCGGGATTGTGCAGTTTTTTTTCTGGAAAACTAAGCAAGCTACTTAAAAATATGAAGACACAAAAACTTGAATTTTTAGGTGTTTCATCCAGGAAAAATATAAAAGATGCAAAAAGTCAGTGGCGTACATTTTTTGTCAATAAAATTTGCTAAGATGCGTCCCACGCTGCCACTGGTCTCACAAATTAAAATTGGTTTAGGGCTAAATAAACTACCTATTTTAACGAATACCATAGCCAAATTTTATTAAAATCGGATAAGGCATATTTAAGATATTATTAAAAAACAGATCTTTTTTAACGTTTAACACCCTGTATCCGAAAAAAGCATTTCCTGACCCATGTTTATGTACTATATACTTTTTTTTCATAAAAGGGGCTCAGGAATATGCTCTTAGATTTTCTTACCGCAATTAGGAAACACCCCGTATACAGGGTTTCCCATAAATAAGTTTTGTACATAGTTGGTGTTTTATATTTAACTTTTAGATTAAGAAAAACACCTAAACAAAAAATGTATTACATTGGTTTAAAAAGTCAGCAACCAAAGTTACTTACTGGGTATTTTTTCCAATATAAAATGAGCAGAAAAATGACCCCCATTTCATTATTTTTGATTATTGTAAGCTAATAATAAACCTTTAGCTGTAGCAAAAACAAACTATAATCACTAAAAAAATGAGACCAACTGTTTGAGTTTCAAAGCCCCAAAGAACTGCACAATCTCTCTCTCGATAGCTGAATATTAAGGATATTAAAAAAATACAAGTTTAACACCCTGTATTTTGACGAACGAGGAATTTGCGGACTCATGTTTCTATAAACTTTAAAAAAAATAATAATAGTAAAATCTACCCTTAAATCTTCTTAACAACAGTCTGTAACACCCTTTATGAATATGTTTAAACAATCTTTTCCTTTTACGACTATTATAATTTTTGAATAAGAATAATATACAAGTAATTTTATCTTTTTTAGCATTTATAACTTTTAATGGGCTTACAAAAATTAATAAATTCCAAAAATATTTATTGTTGGAATAACAATTTCTTTTTCGTTTATTTGTTTATTTAATACACTTTTTCTAATAACCACATTAGTCAAAGAAAAACATTCTAAAATGGTTAATTTCTAATTTTAACCCTGTTTTTATAATAAAGTAACAAATGCTAAACAATTAATTTAGATCAGCCATGAAGCAAGTTTTTCAGTTCTTTGTATAAATTATTGCAAAACCAAAATCGATAAATCGCATCTAAATTAGTAGATAAATATTTATTTATGTGGCGGAGAGAATGATTTTAGGTTTACACGTATTAAGGGTTCCAAAACTATAAATTTGTGCAGGATTAAAAATTCCATTAATATTAATTTTGGATTCTTTCGCCAGATAAAATAGCGTTCATGTAGTAAAAAAATGTTCTTTAAACCTATCAACGATCCGGTGACAAATAGGTTACCTTTATAAACATAAAAAAATATAGTACAGGGATATTTTTAAGTTGATATTTTTCTTTTAACACTGTATAGAATGAAAGAAAGTAAAAAAATCGATAAAATATATCCGAAAATACTTTGTTTCAAAGATACAGGGTGTTAAAGTTTTAAGAATAAAATGCCTTTTTGTCATAACTTTCCTATCACTCCAGATATCAACCTCTCCGGACAGTGCGGACGTGCGTAGAGGACTACAAGTTCTTCCCGGAGTAGCGGCTGGAGGTGTCGTACGAACGTTTTTGACCTTCGGGGATCAAGGAAAGATTCACGCTAAATTGACGGCATCTTTCTTCTGGATCTAAGCGCTGTGAGCGAAGATTCCTATAAGCTAGATGGTATCCTGTTTGGTAGTGAACACAAGGTATTTCTAATGGCGGAATAGATGGGCGTGCCATAGAACCGTCGTAGTGGAAAGTGAAGGTTATACGTAACACCAGTAGCAGATCTTGGTTTGACAGCCGACAATTTATGCATTGCATCGATTGTTGAATTGTTTGTTTTCTTTTTGTTTCTGGGAGCCTACGAGCTCGATTATCCAGATTTTCCGCCGACCAGTTTTTTTGACCATTACATTACATTTTTGCTGTAAAAATTAAAAAAAAGTGGCCACTGGCGTTTGAACAAGATTTTTATACAAAATGTCTTAAGAAAAACTGTTTTTCTTTTAATCAATAATATTTTTAAGATAATCATTAACTTTGGTGTTAATTTGGTCTCTTGTTATTTTTTAGTTACGACTAACGGTTTTCTTTAAAAAAATAAAAGCCAATTTGATGCATGGCAAAATCGCTAAAATCTAATATGGTGTTTTCTATGTAAAATTCGTTTTGTTTAATTTGTAAATCATCAAAATATTTTAAAAGTGCAATATTAACTGCAACAACATCAAGATAAATATGACTAATGTCATAGTGCTACAAAAAGGGGTTCAAAAATTATTCGATAGGATGCAGCTTAATCAAACTTCCTCATTAAAAAATAAAATTTAATTTGTCCAGCCTGCCTAAACGAAATAAATCAATAATTTTTCGGAAAATTAATTTTTCTGCCAATTCAAATTACAAATTTTTCACAAAATGGTCAATGTTACTGTTGCTTTTGTAGATTTTTTCATACCGAAAATAGGAAAAGGAGTAAATTTTGTAGGTACAGATTTTGATTTTTATGTTAGCAGTTCTTTTCGTAGGATGGTACTCATGGGTAAAGTGACCACATCATACAAAGCTGGACAAATGGGAAAAAATGTAATAGGATCATATCCCATTTTTTGATTTTGAAGAGCAAAACACAAAAAAAGGTCCTCACCTCCAGCGCTTCAGGGGAAAACGATGAAAATTGGTTTATTGATTAACAAAGTTTCTCGTCTACCAAAATTTTTGTAGAGCAAAGGCCTCATCTCCGCGAAAACCTTTGTATATCATTTACACCCAGTCTGGCGAAAAAAGTGGAATATTGCCGCCAAAATCGGGACGTGTGGTCACTTTATTCATGGGCTTAGCTTGTAACATACTAAAAGATATTGGCCTTATCTATCTATGTAACAGATCTTTGGGGCTAATTTTAACCAACTGAGCTATTCAGTTTCTTTGAGCTTTGCACATGTCAAGGACCTGATGAAGATGCAATAATTTAAAAACGCAGTATCCCGTTATCTTTTTTTGAATCGCCAGGAAGAAAATTCCATTATGTTATGAAAACAACACCTAGGATTGCCATCTGTTGCGCAACATTTCAAACTTTGCTATTAAATGAAGAAGAAATTTTTAGTTTTTACACAATTTAGTTAGTTGCACCATGAGTGTTTAATTTTTATGAAAAATAAAAATATAGGGTTAGTTGCACCATTAGTTCAGGATTAAATAATAAAATTACATTATGTGTAATGTATACATAATACATAATGTGCAGTAATAAAAATTAACATTCTTTTTTTGGATCGCCAGGAAAAAAATTTTTCCTTTATATTATAAAGAGATATAAAAACAACACCTAAGTTGCCACCTGTTGGCAAAAATTTCAAAAAGCTTGCCTGATATGAAGAAGAAATTTGTACCCTAGTGAGTTGACAATCTGTTGGAAAAATTTTAAAATGTGCCACTCTTGTTCATTAAAAAATTTTTCGCCATTTTGTCAAGGTAGCAGAAACTAAAAAAATGAAAAATAATTAATAGTTTAAAAAACTAAAAAACTTGCAGCTTTTATATGCAACCGAACTAAAAAGTTAGAAAATAATTTTCATTACAAAGAGTTTGTCACTTCAGGGCATAAAGCGTGGGGGTGCATTTTCCTATTTTTTTCGTAACTTTTTTCCCTCATGGAGATGTTTGCAAATGGAATAATTTATAACATTTAATATATTAAGCACTTACGCGCTTTTATTCTGTTTGTTTATTGACCAGAGCTCTTTGTAATGAAAAATTATTTTTCTAATTTTAGTTCGGTTGCATATAAAAGCGTGTTTTTAGTTTTTAAACTCAGAGTTTCCTCCAAATAGTATATAAAAAAGTATTAGAAAATAGTAAACATAAAAAATGAGTACAAATACAATTAAAAAAATATATATATACAAAAACTTACACAACATCTATACAATGAAACAAACACCTTCGGCAGTATATACATACATAAATAAAATTACAAGTTAAAATTGTTTACGATGCTATTTTTAAAACAATACAAACTTAAGAAAAAAGGATCAAGGTCAGAATAGTAAGCATTGTAATTCCTCATCATGCGATCTACAAAACAATTCGAACCATAGTTAGTTCGATGCCAACCCTCAAGAAACAGTCTTTGGTCTCGTGTTTGTCTGGCTGGTATTCTAAAATTTACTCTAAAAAGTATTTCACTACAATCTATGCATCCATTCAATAATTTGAATAGAAACACGGCCATAGCGTTCCGTCGTCGTCTCTCGAGAGTTTGAAGGCCTAGAAGTTGAAGTCGCACATCGCATGACAAGTCTACATAAGGAAAGTTGTGTTTATACAGTAGGAACTTTGCAAATTTGTTCTGTACTCTTTCAAGTCTTTGCTTATGGCAGGCGTAAGACGGAGACCAAATTATGCTATTATACTCAAGAACCGATCTCACCAAAGCATTATACAAACACTGAATAGCTTTTGTATCATTAATATTTTTACAGGTACGACGAATAAATCCTAACATTCTGAATCCCTTCATCACAATATTGCCTATGTGCAGGTTAAAATTAAGCTCTGATCAAATATCACACCCAGATCGTTAAAAGAAGCTACCGATTCCAGAGTCGCTAACTGTTTATAGAGTAACTAAAAGCTATCCGATTCTTGCACCCTATAAAACCGCATAACTCCTTACACTTTCTCCCACATTAAGTTTAGAACCCATCCGATTCTCACCAAACTGACAATCCGTCGAGCTACGACTGGACAGCCCTGCAGTCATCAACAGACTTAACAACGGCGAAGATCTTCAAAACTGTCAGCATATAAAAGGTATTGACAGTGGTTAAAAACTGAAGAAATTATGCTGTTTATAAATAACAAAAAATAAAACTGGTCCCAGGTGATTTTAGGGAAAGAAGATCGTTCTTTTGGAATTTTGCGAACCCCCACCCTAGAAAAAATGTAAGTTTTAAATGTAAATCCTCTATCGGTTACTTTTTTGTAAAATTGTTCAATTGTCAAATTACGAACTTCTCAAAAGTATCTGCGTTTTTCTTATAATAAAAAGTGCCTAAAAATTTTGCATAAAGAAATTGTGGGGTAAAGAATACGCTCTTGATTGTACTGGAAATAAGATTTTTATTTTTCTGTTATCTTAATTGAAATATTTACATTAACTAATAAGTTTCTCTTTTTGTTTTAGGTAAGTATTCGGAGCCTTAATTCACCTGCTGGAAAAGGTCGTAAAGTAGTAAAATCGGAATGGAATTCTCACGATTTTATGCGAGAGCACGAAAAAGTGATTAATATGAGAGGTAAATAGTTGGCTCTTTAACATTTAGACGTACTTCAATATTTAATAACATTATACTAAAAAAACTTGTTAGTATTTCCACACCGATTGGTATCAAATCAACAAATGCAAAGCTGAAGCATGCATTTGAATTAAACTGAAAATAGCAATTTTTTATTAATATTGCCTTATAACCAGTAGATGGAGTCACTGCTACCCCAATTTGAGGACCAAAGCTAGCTCATCGAGGCGAGATTCAGTTATAGTACAATTTTAAATTCAAGACGGAAATGTTTTGTAAAAATTTAAAAAAGTTTTAAAATAAAGAAAAACTTATAATTGTGAATAATTATTTTTGTTTAAGTAGTTAGTTGTTCTAAAAATCGTAAAATACACTAAATGAGTGAAAGGAAGTACGCATTTAGATAGTGATAGTAAAAATGATAAATTGGAATGAAGAATTTCTTTTTAATGTTAAAACAATGATCGTAATTTTAGACAAAAAGCAACTGTAGCGTTTAGAGCGGTCATTAACACAAATTAAAAAGTATTAAAAGTCTGCGGATTTGATCGATAGATTACGATGTAAGATCGTATCATTTTTAATTGTAGTTTTCGCAAGTGGTTATCTTCGGTTTTCGAAAGCAATACTTAAAAATTATTGTAATTTGCTCAATAATATTTTTATTTTTTTGCTATGAGGAAAGATTGTAATCACTGAAAAATCGTACTATAATTTTTTTTGCAGATTTTAAATCTTGTGGGGTCCTTTAATTAAGAATACATAGCCTCCCCTATTCTGCGTGTTTTTGTTAAATATGGATATTTTTTAATATTTATTAAGAATATTAATATTAAAATATTGACATTTACCAACGTAAATTTGAGAAGTTTTCATTTAAAAAGGGAAATATCGTCAGGAATAGTGTAAATTCCGCGTAACTACCTAGTACTAATGCAACCTTTTTATTGGTTATAAAATATAGATGGTGTTCCATTAAAAAACATTTTGTGTTAGAACTTTGAAATAAAAGTCAATGGAAAAAATATAGGTACGTTACCGAATTATACATAGAAATCCTTAAAACTTTTCTATTTACATTTTTTTCTATCTTCAATATCAAATGAGGTACAAGCAGGGGCGGTCATATCAACTTTCCGAGGGGGGCCGTATCATCATAAAATGCCCATATTTGCAATTAGGTGTGTTAAGGTAAAAAAATAAACGGTTACAAAGAATGTGGCATAAAAGGGGGCATGGCCCCCATTCCCCCCTTATGATCGCCCCTTGGTACAAGTGCCTGGCCAAATTGGCAAAAACACTTTGTATCTTCAAAACGAATTTAGTTAGCCATGATTTACTTTCACTACTGAATTTGTTTCCAAAATCGAGATGCGCCATCCTGTAAAGTACATGTCTGATTTTGATCGATTTTCATATTGATTTTTAACAAAGTCCTGTATTATTTTAAAATGATTTAAAGATTTTAACCGATAAAAATAATAAAAGAGATTTTAAAATTGACATCAAACAGATTTTGACCAACTGTGGACACGTCCATTTTTGAATAAACAATTCTCATTTGCTTAAAAAAAAATCCCAAAATTATAACCAAAGAACTGCCCATATAAGCGACTTTTAACATTCTATAATCTACGTCTAGATGGTGTATAGCTACCCAAGTATTTAGCTGTGGGATGGCGCTACCTTGAATAAAAATCATGTAAATAGGTGATAAATATTTCATAATTAAAAAACAATTAAGATATTCCCGCGAGGAAGGATACAACAAAATTTTCTGCATACAGTTTGATTATTTAAATTGAATAATCGTGGTTTATTTCGCCTACCAATTTATTTCGTTGGGAAGTATATTTCGACACCTATAATTGTATTAATTAGAATATTTAAAAAATTACCTTCCAGACAACTTAATTGCAAGTTACTGTAGGAGTAGAACAAAAAAAATCTAAAATACGTACGTTATGCGTGTTCAATTTAACAACACACATCACCTCCAAAATTCTTGCCCCCTGGTATATTCTTAAACCCGTAACTATAGAACGACAAAAATTTGTTCATAAATTGTCAATTAAATGTCAAATATTCTTCTCGAGAAATAAACAAAATTTGATAGCAAAAGTCCGAAAATAAAGGAATATCTTTAAAAATAGCAGTGTTAAATTTTGATCGAAAGAATACATACAAACAATTTTTGTACAGAATGCCGGAAAATCCGATTTCTTCGTTTAACAGAGGAACAATAGTGGCTTTTACACTAAGAAGGTGTGTCAAAGCACCAAACTTTGGCCTGTCTTAACATCCCCAGGATCTCAGTCAGAGGCATAATAACTTTATTTGAAGAAACTGGTGGCGTTGGCCGAAGGCGAGGAACTGGTCGTCCTAGAGTAACCACGCATAGAGAAGACCGTTATGTGACTGGTATTGTTCGTAGGAATAGGAGAATCACAGTACCAGCCCTTCGAAGTCATTTTTTACGTACGTACCGGAGAAGAATTTCAATAAGTACAATTTGAAGGCGATTACATTCTAACAATTTAAGAGCCAGAAGACCCTTAAGAGTGCCTACGCTTTTACCTCGAAATATTGCTGCAATGGGGTCAGGAGCGTAGAAATTGGCTTTTACACAATAGCGAAATGTCCTTTTCTCCGATGAGACAAGATTTGGCCTGGTAAATGACAGGCGCAGAGAAAGGGTATGGAGGGGTCCAGGCTGACTGGAACGACTAATTTTTGCCAGAGAAGTTGCTCCGTACCAAGGGGGACAGTCATGTGTTGGGGCGGAATAATGTACGGGCGGCGAACTCCACTTATTCTTATCGAGCGGACCATGACAGGTGCTGTATACGCCGAAAACATTATTGAACCTATCATTCAGCTCTTGCGCAACAAATTTGGTAAAAATTTTATTTTACAAGATGACATCGTACTCAAAGTGTACAAAACATGCTTCGAGAAGAAAATATCGAACGATTGAACTGGCCTGCGAACTCGCCAGACATGAATCCGATTGAACATGTGTGGGACCATATTGCTAAAGCAATAAAAGAAAGAGAAAATCCTTCTGTTACCCTTCAGGAACTGGTTATAGCCGCCCAAGAGGAATGGGACAACATGGATCAAGGTTATATTGACAACCTTATTCGCAGTATGCCAAGACGTGTAGGTCAACTCATTGAGCAAAGGGGTGGCCATACTGATTATTAATGTTTTGTTATGTTGTATGCTTACATTTTTTTATTAAAAAATTAAATAATGTTTTTATTTTTTTACATATTTTTGACTTTTATTATTATTATTTTTTAATAAGCAGCAAAAAAGAATATTTGAAGCTACAAAATGTTAGCAGCAATAAAGCAATTTATTAAATGTACTACACTTTTACACTTTAATTGCATTACATTTTTAAGGGGGGTAAGGTATTTAATTTACAACTCACGTTTTCAAAGTCGGTGCCCCTGATAACTCCAAAACTACTACACCGATCCTTTTGAAATTTTAAACACTATTTCTGTACATCATTTACGAGGTAACGCTGTCGAGTTTTTTTTAAGCGCATTGGTTTAAGGGGGTAAGGTATTCAATTCACAACTCACGTTTTCAAAGTCGGTGCCCCTAATAACTCCAAAACTACTGCACCGATCCTTTTGAAATTTTAAACACTATTTCTGTACATCATTTACGAGGTAACGCTGTCGAGTTTTTTTTTAAGAGCATTGGTTTAAGGGGGTAAGATATTCAATTCACAACTCACGTTTTCAAAGTCGGTGCCCCTGATAACTCCAAAACTACTGCACCGATCCTTTTGAAATTTTAAACACTATTTCTGTACATCATTTACGAGGTAACGCTGTCGAGTTTTTTTTTTCATAATTTTGATTTTGCAATAACAAATTAGCCGATTTTTTCTCACAAAATTGTGTTTTTCACTTCAAAGTGTTCGAAAAAATGAAAAAATTTGGAAAAAAAAACTCGACAGCGTTACCTGGGGAAAACTATTATCTAACGAATGAACTTTGATTTTTTGATTTCGGATGATCCCGCACCAAGTTATGAGGGGCACCGCAATTCAACTTTTTTCGAGACACGTCCGAACAATTGCTGCCATTGCCGTATTTTTTAATATTTTTTGTAAAATTTGATGAAACATTCTTCGAATATCATACTTTAATGTACCATTGGTTGAGTAAATAAATTTTAACTGTGTCGTCAGAAAAAATCACGAAAACATGGCTTTTTTGTACGATCTGAGTAAATTTATTCAAAATGTCGGGCATAATTTTTGAACAAATTTTAGTATTATTCTTGTGCGTGCTAAACGGCTCTATAGCTTTAAACATAAATATAAAACCAGGAAAAGAGTGTAACTTTATACATCCTCTGACAAAAAAAAGAAGGATGCACAAATTTATAATACGCGTCCATAAGTAATTTTCATGACGTAGGTCGTATTATGTTACCAAGTTTTTAGTGCATTACACTTGGTGTCACTCGAGTGCAACGATTCTTTTCGTCGCTTCTCTTTGTTTATTTTAACATAAGATACCATAGATACCATATAAGATAAGTCTTTTATAAACTCTCTACGAAATTATAGTTATACCGGGTTAGGATAATAGATACAATTAAAAAAATATATGCAGGATGACTAAAAATTCTACTCATTCTTTAAAAGTAGAAAAACAGATCATTCGTAACAAATTATTCTTTATCAACTAAGGTTTAGCAGTGAGCGGTTTTCGAGTTATCGAAGATTTTTTAAAATTTTATTTG
>JACEGR010000909.1:0-204962 GCA_014170235.1 Listronotus bonariensis | reverse complement strand
GAGAGAGATCTCTGTGGTTAAGGGTTAAGTCCCAATGTTTGGCATGAAGAATGTGTAAAACAAGAGCTACCGGGTACCCTGTATAATCAAATACTAAATAGATGTATCTTTTTACGAACTATTAGATACCGTTTCGTTAAAATTATTAATTTAGTGCATTGTAACCCAATTAACATTTTTGACTCTTAATTAGTCGTATCACGGTGTAAATATTTAAATTAAAAGGATTCAGTATAAATCGCGCGTATCAAATTTAGTAAAGGCTGTTGTAGCGGAATTCATCGAATTAATAAACTAGTTATGTGTTAAAATCGCGTAGGCGGCGAGAGTAATGCAATGTCATCGATCCTTCATGCTGATTTTTATGGAACAATTAATTCTCTCTGCACACAACAGCGGAAGTATTTGGGATAAATGTTTTTATTTTTTTATATAAATTTGTAAAGTGAAATTATGTACAAAATGTTAAAATACAGCAAACTATTCAGCATTTTTATGCTGTTGTGAGATTTTATTTTGTTTCAGGATATTTTACCAACATTTCGTGATGTGGTGGTTATTTAAAGGCTAACTTTGGTACTACAAAGTTTTTCTTAATAATTTGCCTTTTTCCCATAAGAGCTTGGTACTACAACTGGTAGAAAATAACATTTTCTTTAACTATGTATGTAAATGACAGGCGTGACGTACAAAAAATCTATGATTATGTCCAAAATATTCCACTATAATTCGCCCCAGGAGAAAAAAATCCAAAAACACTTGGATTTTCATGGTAACGCAACTTAAATTACACATGTGATTCTACGTTTTGGTGTCACATGGCGTCTTCGTATGGTCGAGGAAGTGCGGCGCGCGCCTTGCGGAAATTTGTCATTGGTAAAAGTGACCGGTTATGCGCGATACCAGTAGCAGTTCTTGGTTTGACAGCTACTATTTATGCATGTTTAAAACTTCATCGCTTTAGTTAACTGTTTAAAGTGCCGGGAAAGCTTATGAGCAACAGCTCATATGACTAACCAGAACTGGCGAATTGACTTTAGTATCAGAGCCATAAAACAAACAGACAAATAGACAAGTTATTTGAAGACTCTTTTCGCGGTCTTCGAGTAGTGCGGTTCATGTTTACGTAGAGGTCTACATAGACTTCCCGGGTAGGCGATTGAAGGCATCGTACGAGCGTGGCTGTACCCTTGGGGATCGAGAAAAGATTCACGCTAAATTGGGGCTTCTTTCTTCTGGGGCTAAGCGCTGTGAGTGAAGATTCCTAAAGCCTGAAGTTTTTGCGTTATGGTGTTGAGCACATGGTGTCTTCGTATGGTCGAGGAGGTGCGCACGCCTTTTCCAGCCACTTGACGATGGTTTTTATAAAGATTTTTTCTTACAGATAATCATGTCAATATTACCTTAAATTATCTGTTGAAAAGCACAAATTTAATATATAGCACTGTGATCACTAATAATGTCAATATTCAAAGTCCAATTAAGGGTAAAAACCACGAAACACACAATAAATCATAGAAAATGTAAACAAACTGTCCAAACAAATCGGCCATTGAAAAATATCAAAACACAAATATCGAATAACATTTCGGCGTGATTGCCTGCGGCAACGTTGTCAAGTTAAAAATATTCGATTCATGGTATATTTTCTTTCTCTTAATTAGATGTGAGCCAAAAAAGGACATTAAAGTTTACATGCAGAAATTGTAAAGAACTTGGCAACCAGGGCAAAGCGATGATTGCTCCATCTACGATAGCCTGCCATGATGAAAGACAAAGACATATTTATTGAAACTTGCGTTAAACCAGAAAGAGATAAATACAATGGACAAATTGTTAGGACCAGTTACTCGTCTCATTGTTGTCTCTGTCTTAACTGTTAAAAACAAAGATTATTTTGTTTATTGGTGCTACAGTACAAAACGATTTTCATTAGTCTTTATAACTAAGATAAAAGTCCCTATAATGAGACACTGTTCATATTTATGATATATTACAGAAAATAGTAATTTATTAAAATAATACAACAATATACTTTTTATAAATCTAATAAACACAATATTAAAAGTGATCAGAAAGTCCTGCGGTGAATTGTTATTAAAAGTTTATAAAAAGAAATTGTTAAAATACGTAGTGGCTTATCTGCTCTTAAAACCATGACGGAAAAGAGTTGGATGATAAATAACTGTATCTTACACCCAACATGGAATTAAAGTTTCAAGCGGCAAATGACACTAAATACCTAAGCAAAATCACATACGTGTTTTGATCTTAATGAATAAGGGATTATTGTAATGATCTAATTAAAATATTAATACACCTGGTGTATAGGCAGCAGGTATTTAAAATCTAAAGTAATTCATTCTGCAGTTACAGTTCTGGGTAGCGTCAAGTTAAGATTAGCTCTAACTTCTTTGCTTGACATACAAGTTACACCTACTATAAGCCAGTTCTTTTAAGCTGCTATACATAACACCAGATTACTCTCTTTATTTACATTAAGTGTTCTACCTGTGTAGTTTATACATAAATTTTAATCTGTGTTACCATTGTTAAAGACACTGTTTGAATTATAGCTTTAGTCTGTTACTTAATTTTTGATAGATACTAGAGACATTTTGCACCCCTTATTTTGCAATTCCGTTGTGGTTAACGTTATTCTGAGACTGCGCAGTAACGCAAACATGATCCGTTATCGTTATTAACCATACCGGACTTCTTTAATTACGGATGAATACCGAAGAGCTTATTGTTATCGTTATCGTTATTGTTAAACTGCGTGGTTGCCGGATTGTAGAAATTTTATTATCAATTATTTAAAAGGTTAAAATTTTAATGCCGTATTAATTAAAATATCATTTATACATAGGCTCTAATTAGCGAAAATCTATAGCAGTAGTAAAAATCAAATAGTGTTAAGAAATTAAAACGGACTTGCTCTTTTACGGATATTCAAAATCAGTAATTAATTTAGATGTTACAATTTGGCACACTTGCTTTTTATTCTACTACCAAACCTAACCTTACTTTTTGTGTTTTGCTTATACTATATTGTTTGCATCTACTTTAAAAAACGAAATCAACAGAAGTGTTTGCATATATTTAAATATGAATTTATATCTTATGAAGAATAGAAGTACTTAAATACTGATTTTTCGTTAACTTTAAAATGGGTGAACCACAGGCAAAAATAAGGTTATGTGTCGAAAGCGCAGACGCAAGATATATTTCTTAAAAGGGGCTGCAAAATCTCTGTCTAAAACTGCTGCCGTAATAAAAACGTCTGTTATTTTAGGAGGTGCAAAATGCCTCTATTTATTTAATTTATTTATAAAAACGTATTTTTAAACTTAAAAATATATTGTTTCAAATATACAGGCTGTTTACTAACTACGGTACAAAACTTAAGGGGTTATTACTTATGTCTTTTTATGAGAATATGTTCCTATGAACATATGTTTGGACTTTATTTCTAAGATACAAGGCGATTAAGTTTTAAAAAAAGTTGGTATTTTTAAATATCTTAAAAACGCTTACCAAAGCAACAATAAAAACTTTTTTGTTAGTAAACGTTGCTTTGTGTTCCAAAATTGTGAAACAAATGTCAACAGGTTTCCACTTTTGTTGACTTAACATCAAAGCACGAAACACACAGAAACATTTTTACTTTGTTGTTACAACAATGACATTTGACAACAATTGGAACATAATGAAACTTTTTTGAAAACATACAGAATAAACAAAAAAGTTTCTAATTACGTACCTTAGGGTACCGTTAACCTGTATTTATAAAATTACTTTGGTATCTAAAAGATGTTGGACATAAAGAATTGAACAGTAAAGTCGGCACTGTAGCCAGATTTCTCAGTTTTGGGCTGCACGTAGTTTTTTCGTGTTTTTATTGAAATGTCCAATTTAATTTTATTGTATTAAATTGGGCAAATCAAATTAAATAAATTTTCAATTTTTTATAATTTTTAGGTTTACCAGTTGCTAAGATATAATAACATCATATTTTCAGAAAAAAAGTTCAGAAGCGCTCAAATAGCTTTAAAGCTGCTTGAGCTACTTTTACAAAATTTAGTTTGTAAAGATTTTTTGGCAAATATTATTAAACAATAATATCGAAATTATAAAATAAAAATTTTTATTCGAAATATTAAAAGATAACGTGTAACGCAAAGCTGCGAAATCTGGCAAGAGTGTATATCACTATTAAATGTTACATGCCCAAAACATCTTTATTACCAGAGTGTATTTTTACAGGGTGTTCCAAAATTCATGCATCAAATTTAAATGTCATATTCTACGTCAAAAATGAGCCCTAGTTTCCTAGACAAACATATGTCCAGAAGCGCTTTTTTTGGAGATACCGGGTATTAAAATTGTAAGAAAAAAATCATTTTTTTATCATAATTTTTAAACCTCCCTAGATATTTATCTGGTATTTGGTACATTGCTTAACAGCAGCAAAATATATTTGTTTATATGTAAAATATTTAGAAATAAAAATTACCAGGGACGTCCGAACCATATTTTTCTAGAAAAAATGGTACGCTACTGCTTTTTCCTCAAATTAAAATTATTTCTAAAATCTCCATTGAATTTGAAACAAATTTGATCTTTCTGACTTTTTTCCAAACTATGCATAGTTTTCAAACAAACAAAAAATAAAAACCAGTTTAATGCTTGGCAAATTTGTTAACAAAAACTTCCCAAAAATAAATCGAAATTTTAGGTTTTAAATGTTTAACATTTTTGTCATTATTTTTCCAAATTCGTCAGGTATTAAAGTGGTTTTTATTTTTTTGTTTTAAAACTATGCATCGTTCGGCCGCACTTTTGGCTGCTCCGTCTGGAGTTAAGCGGTGAGGAGCGCGGCCGTAACTTGATGGATGACCGGGCCGTTGTCGGTTTTGGGCAACGGCACGCGGTGTTCTGCTCGGGGGTGAACGGACCGAGCAGCAACCATTAAAGTTATGGAATAAATGGTGTGTGAATGGGAAGAAGTAGGGGGCAAGGTACAAGGCCTGCAGGCTGCGCAGCGCACCACCTAGGGGGCGGTCCTCGGACATGGGTGGGATGACCCCGAAAGGGCGAAAAAAAGCATCGTTCGGGAAAAAGTCAAGAGATCAAATTTGTTCCAAGTTAAATGGGGTTTTAAAAATAATTTTAGAAAAAAGCAGTGGCGTACGTTCTTCAGAAATAGTCCATATAAATATGGTATTAACATCACTGTTTTTTTTTTAATAATTTACATAGAAAGAAATGTCTTTTGCTGCTGTTAAGCAATGTACCAAATACATAATTTCAGAGCACCCTGTATACCTATACTAAAGGGGGTTGTGACATAACCCCGTCTTTAAACTGAGCTTTAGTGTTTGTAATTAAACGTTGCATTACACCTACCTATTCTTTAGTCTTCTTGAGAAATCGAGATTACTTATAATAGGTGAAAGCAATCTAATTTAAGATTATTAGCAAGTTTATTAAATGGTAATTTTCTAAATGGTATACATGTTTGTTTCAAACTAATATGTATAAAAATGATGCCAAATAGGTCAAACACCCACTTGTTTGCACCCGCATGGACATAATAGAGACATTTTGCACCTCTTAAAATAACAGACGTTTTTGGCCTCCTTATGGTTATCGTTATTAAACATAACGATTACAGCAGCAGTTTTAGACAGAGATTTTGCAGCCTCTTTGAATAAATTTATCTTGCGTCTGCGCTTTCGACACATAACTTTATTTTTACCTGTGGTTCACCGATTTTAAAGTTTACGAAAAATCAGTACTTACTTTTATTCTCCATAAGTTATACATATATTGATATTTAAATATATGCAAATCATTCTCTTGATTTTGTTTTTCAAAGTAGATGTAACAATACAGTATAAGCAAAACACAAAAAGTAAGGTTAGGTTTGGTAGTAGAATAAAAAGCAAGTGTGCCAGATTGTAACTTATAAATAGATTACTGATTTAAAACATCCTTAAAAATGCAAGTCCGTTTTAATTTCTTTACACTATTTTATTTTCCTTACTGCTATGGATTTTTCGCTAATTAAAGCCTATGTATCAATGATATTTTAATTAATACGGTATTAAAATGTCAACCTTCTTAAAAATTCTACAATTCAACAACCACGCAGTTTAACAATAACGACAACGATAACGATAAGCTCTTCGGTATTCATCCGTAATTAAAGGAGTCCGGTATGGTTAATAACGATAACGGATCATGTTTGCGTTACTGCGCAGACTCAGAATAACTTTAACCACAGCGGAATTGCAAAATAGGTGGTGCAAAATGTCTCTAATATAAAAGCATATTGAGAGTAAACAACAAACAATTATTCTTATAACAAAAATTTAACATATTATTACTTGTAATAAAATTTATAGGGTGTCCAAAAACGTGATGTAGTAAACCATAGGGTTATTAGAGTGAACTTTCAAAATATACCTTTTTAATGTTAAAGAATAAAAAAATATATCTAAACTACTAAGTGGTAAAAAGTTTGCTTTGCTTTCTCTGCTGTTGGTCCCATTGCAAGGCGATTAACCAGCTCTCCCCTTCCGGACTATGCTTTCCTGGGCTTTGTACGTGTAAAATCTTGATGGTCGAGCTTTCCGCTCCCAGAAATTCCGGTTTAAATTATTCAAATATTTAATTTGTTCGATACGAAATAAATCGATTGAATGCCTAAATTGTAGCTGTCAATCCAAAAACTGCAACTGGTATTGTGCATAACCTTCACTGTCACTTGCTTCCAGTAGAGGGCGCCACAGTCCTCGGTCATTACGAAAACACGTGCTCACCGCTAACATAAAAACATCAGGTTTTTAGGAATCTTCACTCACAGCGCTTAGTTCCAGAAAAAGATGCTATCAATTTAGCGTGAGTCTATTTTCGATCTCCAAGGGCACAGAAACGCCTGTACAACTCCTTCAGCTGCCTACCCGGGGACGCTATGTAGCCTCCTACGAATCGTGACAGCACAACTTGAAGATCGCGGAGAGACTGGTAAAAAGTTATTATTTCGTTTCAAATGTGTGCAAGATATCACAGGTGGCGCCGTCTAGAGTTTACAATATGGCAGATTCTAATTGGTCACGTTCCAAAACTCGTAGTAACCAAATTATGTAAAAAACAGTAAAACCAGAATTAATTTTTAACACCCTGTTTTTCCAAAATCAATATCCACTTTGGGACTACACTCTTTGTTTGACCTCCGGATAGTACGGACGTGCGTAGAGGACTACAAAGTTTTTCCCGGAGTGGCGGCTAGAGGTGTCGTACAAACGTTTTTACCTTTGGGGATCAAGGAAAGATTCACGCTAAATTGACGGCATCTTTCTTCTGGATCTAAGCGCTGTGAGCGAAGATTCCTATAAGCGGATGGTATTCTGTTTGGTGGTGAACACGAGGTATTTCTCAAATGGCGGGAAATAGATGGGCGTGCCATGGGAACTGTCAGTAGTGAAAGTGAAGGTTATACGTAACACCAGTAGTAGATCTTGGTTTGACAACCGACAATTTATGCATTGCATCGATTGTTGAATTATTTGTTTTCATTTTGGAATTTCTGGGAGCTACGAGCTCGATTATCCAGATTTTCCGCCGACGAAGCCCTGGAAAGCATAGTCCGGAAGGGGGAGAGTGGTGGATTGGACCTGAAGGGACCAAAACCAAGAAAAAATAGAGAGAGAGACACTTTGGGACTAAGGTAAGTTGGATTGAATTGTTATATTTGAGCTTCAAAAATTTGTGGTAGCATTTATTTCGTACCTTTAAAAGGTACTCTCTACACAGGGTGTTTTTAACCTTTACGCATAAATTTGGGAAATTATTGGTTATTACAAACGATGTATAATAATGAAAAAAAAATTGTAACATATTTTAAGTTAGGAATATGATAAATTAAAACAAATAAAAAAAAATCTGAGAACAAATAATGACTTATACTTATAAGCAAGGTACTTACGTATTTTTTTTGTTAGAAATAATTTGTTATGTATGTTTTAAAATATTTAAAAAAATACAGGTATTTAAGTCTATCCGTGGACATACTGTATATACTTACCAGGAGACAACTAAATTATTATCCGTCATTTTATTTTCCCCAGTGGAAACGGTTAAAACAAAAGTAATACGAAGAGCTATAATATTCAAAATTCGCATCTTGATACACAGTAGAGACATTTTGCACCCCTTATTTTGCAATTCCGTTGTGGTTAACGTTATTCTGAGATTGCGCAGTAACGCAAACATGATCCGTTATCGTTATTAACCATACCGGACTCCTTTAATTACGGATGAATACCGAAGAGCTTATCGTTATCGTTATCGTTATTGTTAAACTGCGTGGTTGCCGGATTGTAGAATTTTTAATATCAATTATTTAAAAGGTTAAAATTTTAATGCCGTATTAATTAAAATATCATTTATACCTAGGCTCTAATTAGCGAAAAATCTATAGCAGTAATAAAAATCAAATATTGTTAAGAAATTTAAACGGACTTGCACTTTTACGGATATTCTAAATCAGTAATTAATTCAGATGTTACAATCTAGCACACTTGCTTTTTGTTTGCATCTACTTTAAAAAACGAAATCAGAAGTGTTTGCATATATTTAAATATGAATTTATATCTTATGAAGAATAAAAGTAAATACTGATTTTTCGTTAACTTTAAAATGGGTGAACCACAGGGAAAAATAAGGTTATGAAAGCGCAGACGCAAGATATATTTCTTAAAAGAGGCTGCAAAATCTCTGTCTAAAACTGCTGTCGTAATCGTTATGTTTAATAACGATAACCATAAGGAGGCCAAAAACGTCTGTTATTTTAAGAGGTGCATAATGTCTCTAGTATAACATTCTAAAATTTGAAAGGTATTTAAAGGGATTTCACTGGAATGCTGGATACTAATTTCGTTGTCACCTGGTATGGGGGTTGGTAAGAAATGTACCAATACGCCCTTGCTATAATATTAGCCTTAACTTTTGTGTAAATTAAACATAATTTGAGGATTTAATATGTATAGAACTTTTAAAAAGATTTATATACTTTATATATTATTGGGTACTAAATGGCATATACCATGTCCATATTTTAGGTATAAATATTCAACGAATATTCAATCCATGTTTTTTCCGTGTAGGACGACAACGCAACTACATGGACGTTTGTAAACCGCAGTTACATAGTATCGTTTTGGTAATAGTAATGGAAAATTAATTTAGATTTTCGGCGGCTTTCATCTGATATGTACGTAAATAGAGAATGCCGCCAGAAAACAGTATTTTTATGATTCAGCTAATTTAGCCATCCGCCGGCGGTGCTTTGCCAAAAAATAGTTACTTGGGGATAAACACAAAAATAGAATATATTTTATTTTAAAAAATAAATGTCTAGCTGCGCTGCTCTTTTAGAAACACAGCTAGAGTAAGGCTGGTTTGTTTGATATAAACCTTAATGAGAAATATAATACACCATTTTACCCTTTAGCCAGGTTTCTAGGTGGATTCACTGAAAGCATGCCGTTTTTATTTCTTAATATTGCTTGAAGGGGATCAAAGCTTTGGACCACCATAATCTTACATGTATAAAATATTATACAAAGGACTTCACACAGTGTTAAAAGTAATTTTATGCAACCACCCAGGTAGAAAAATTCCTTTAATTGTGCAAGGTATATATTCAGCAAATTCGCAATATAATCAATCCTTCGTCAATATCGTTTTTTATAGTTAATGGCCAGCGATTAAAATTGACAGAAATAACTTTTTAATTCAAGTGAAAGCAAAGCGAAGATGGTTTTTCACCAACATGGACGCGCCTTAAAGTCAACATGCACTGTGAATTGATTCACCGACACACAAAATAGTAATTTATGTAAAAAGTGATACTTTTTTACGAATGG
The DNA here is from genome assembly GCA_014170235.1 of Listronotus bonariensis. Lineage (NCBI taxonomy): Eukaryota > Metazoa > Arthropoda > Insecta > Coleoptera > Curculionidae > Listronotus > Listronotus bonariensis. The sequence continues at coordinate 195,027 of JACEGR010000909.1, read as the reverse complement.
AAAGTTTGACAGCACGAGCCGTCAGGCGAGTGCGGCAATCCCCTACTTTACTTTGTAGTTTTTTATACAATTGTTTAAATGTTTTATGTTATGTTATAAACATAAATTAACATTTTTTAGCATTGTTGCAATCTTAAATTCTATCCATTTTAACCAAAAGTGGCGTTTTATTCTATTTTTATTTTTTTTATAAAGCTATCATTGTAATGCAGAAAAAGAGATAACCTTTAAGGAAACCTAATATGGTTTTTATTTTTTTATTGCTTAGTAGGCTGTGAAAACCAAAAAAGTAAGGTACCTGTTTTAATTTAAGAAGTTGCTTCCGAAAGCCTACTAATCGCTCTCGGAGTATTTTGGTGATATATTGTATTAGTTGTTATATTTTTTTTTCTATTTAATTTAATTTAATTTTTTTGTCATTGTCATTTAAATTTAAAATGTAATTATTTTTATTTTGTTTTTTTTTTATTAACGTTTTTCTTTTTTTTTTTGTTGTTTGTGTTAATTTATGTAGTCTTTTTTAAATGATAATTTAACATTGTTTTGAAAGTGCTGTCCTGTAGCTTTATTTTAGTGTACCTTATTTTAATTGTTTGTACATTATTTATAAATTTGTTGTTTGTTTTTTGTGTAGATGTTTGTTCTAATTTTTTTGCATTTAATGACAATTATTTGGGCCTACCTAGTCATTTAGATTTTTTTGTTTTTTTTCTTAAATGTATATTTTTTTATCGCTTTGTCAATAAAAATGTTTTCTTTGGATAATAAAGCATATTTTGAGTTTGAGTTACTTTCAATATTTTCCTTTTGGTAAATTACATACATTTCGTAAAGTCAACTTTTAATATAATTAATCAGTAAAAATTTGGAATATTCCAAAAATTTTAAATAAAAATATACAGAGTGCTTTATTAAGAAGATGTATACTTTTTGTTCTACCCTGTATATTATCAACAATATGTCGTCTATTTTAATGCATCCTAAACACAATCATGTTCCTTGTCGCGAAAAGAGGCATCAAATACTCATCCTCTACTTATGAGCGGCCAAGTTTTACAGATCAAAGACACCTTCAATCTTGTGGGAGTCACATTTGAAAGTAACCTTAACTGTCATAAACAGATTGTATCTAAAGCCACGGCAGCTTCAAAAAGCTTGGATTTCTCTTTCGAGCCAAAAAGTATTTTTCCCCTTCTAATTGATAAACTTTATATGTGTCTCAAATCCGACCTCCCTTGGAATATTGTTCTCATATCTGGGGCATAACGCCCCCATAACCCTAAGCATTCTTAATTCTATTCAAAGAAGAGCTATTCGTCTTATTAATGATCCTTCACTTACAGAAAGGCTTTTCTCTCTTGCCATCGTCGGGCTGTGGGGGATTTATCGCTTTTTTATAGGTAATTTCATGGCTTCTGCTCTGAAGAATTGTCCAGTATAATTCCTCCAGTCACGGTTCCCAACAGAGAAACTCGTGGTTCCGCGCGTATGCATCCTCATACGGTCCAACTGGACAGGCCCCGAACTTCTCACTTTGTTCGTTCTTTTATCCCTAGAGTTTCTAGATTGTGGAACGGGCTGCCCGCCGAGATCTTTCCTTCCTCCCCAAATCTTCAAGTATTTAAATCCCGTATCAACAAACTTCCTCTTACCTCGCTTAAGACACCCACGGAACGTTAGTATTTAGGCTTTTAGCCTTCGTGGTTTGTCCAAAGATAAAAAAATAATAATAAATTGGAAAATATAAATTAGGTATGACTAACTCTATTGGTTTTGGAAATCTGGCTATCAAAATCAGGTATTCAGGTAATTAAAAGACTACCGTCATTTTCTAGAAGGTAAAGGTATTGACTTTATATTCTAGGATTATAAAGTTCTCGTTAGAGGCTTTAAGGTTATGTGCCACAGGACACCCCTTTCAATTTATTTTTTCAAAATGGCGCCGACCTTTCGGTTTGACATTATCTGTAATTTTTTGTTTAAAATTTGATTAAAGCCCTCAAATTTTTATTAAAAAAATAAAAGTTAAGAAGGGGGTCCTTAGTTTACACACGTAAGCTATTTGAACTTTACACACAAAACTCCGATTTTAATGACATAGCACAAAATGTTGTTAATTTTTCATAAATTTTCTGATTCCGTTGTATATTTGAAATGTAAAAATATAAAGTATTAAAACTTAATATTCTCTTACCATTTACAGTTTCAAAGTCTGCAATATATTTTATGTCAAGAGCATTAAAAATTTAAGTTAAAATCCCTGTATGTTTTGGAAAAAGACACACAAATAAATTAGTCTAATTTAAAATGATTAATTATTACCCCATCTATCAGTTTAGTTTTATTAGGTAATGTCATTAAATCGTTGACAGCTAAGCGTTTGAAATATTTTTACAGTTAAGAGAAAACTACTCATTCTATAATTATATCCGTATTTGTCAAAATTTGTGAAACAGCAAAATTGAAATATTACGCTTGCAGCCGTGTCTGCCCTATAAATTAGCTGATGAAATTTTTATTTTACATCTGGATCCAGGAAATTAAATTATCGTTAATCCAAAGTCGGAAGGCCTTTAGCCTAAATTCTATTTTTGATATTTTGTCAATTTATATCCCATTGAAAGTTGTAGACTAAATACTTTTTTGTTTTGTCTATTGGGATTTTTAATTTATTGAAATACAAACATTAACTGAACGATTATACTTAGTAACATATATATATATATATATATATATATATATATATATATATATATATATATATATACATATACATATGTATATATATATATATATATATATATATATATATATATATATATATATATATATATATATATATATATATATACATATACATATGTATATATATATATATATATATATATATATATATATATATATATATATATATATATATACATATACATATATATATATATATATATATATATATATATATATATATATATATATATATATATATATATATATATATATATAGGAATTTTAAATAAATGAAGAGAAAAAAAGCATTTGGTGAGTTTTGCACCAAACACTTGTAAAAAGAGAGTTTTGTAACAAAAAAAACCGAATTATTTTACAACATTTATTTACAAAAAGTAAAAAAAAAAAAGTAAAGTTTATATAGGAAAATCAATATCACATGCTTTTAAGCAGCTGCAGCCTGCCTCAATATCATTTTCAGGGTTCTGATTTTCTTTATGGGGTAATAAGTTTTTTTTTTTAAACTCAAATCAGGGTTTTCTTCCCACATATCCCCGTAGTGCTTTTTAGAAAGAGAAATTATTGTGGATTTATCGCCCTTAGGTTTGCAGCCAATGGGTAGTTCCTTAGGATTAATACATGAAGTTTTCTATTTCCATTTTAATAACTTTTAATAACATTTTTAAAAAACAAGTCAAAGCACCTCCAAAACCAGAATCGTATTAAGCGGCCCACAGACGATCAATGTTATTGCGCAACATATTGTAAAATATTATGGACAGTTTGTGGTTTATATTGAGAGCTTGTACAATATATTGTGTCAATCAAAAACAGGTTGATTTTGATTGTGCAATAGTGATTTATTGTGCCGTGTTGGGTAATATTGCACAATTATTTCAGTTTTGAAATACGAAAGAGTATTTGTTTTACAAAAACAATTACACAAATATGGGTTCAAAAGCAATAGAGAAAAAATAAAGGTTTTTTCTTATTTTCAAACATGTTTCAAGCAGCTACTTTTGTCTTATCCATGTTTTAACCAGTAGTTCCAAAACAAAACTAGTTATTCTGCAATATATTAAATATAGTCATTGCGCGAATATATTGCACTGTTTGGGGACGACTAGCAATATTACTGTACAATATTTTGCCCAATAATATTGATTGTCTGTGGGCCCCTTTAGACTAAGTATCCGTTGTATTTGAGACATTCACAAAAGTAATGTTTTAGAAAAGAACCTTGGAAAAGAAAGACAGCATTTTTGTGTTTTAGCCATATTTTTTTAAATATAGGAAATCTCAATAGTCTGCCAGGCTCCATGTCACCTTTAGTGATAGAATTTAGATGGCACCAGTTAAGGGTTAATAGATTACAATAAATTACTCTCTCTCTCTATTTTTTCTTGGTTTTGGTCCCTTCAGTTCCAATCCACCACTCTCCCCCTTCCGGACTATGCTTTCCAGGGCTTCGTCGGCGGAAAATCTGGATAATTGAGCTTGTAGCTCCCAGAAATTCCAAAAAGAAAACAAACAATTCAACAATCGATGCAATGCATAAATTGTCGGCTGTCAAATCAAGATCTGCTACTGGTGTTATGTATAACCTTCACTTTCACTACTGACAGTTCCCATGGCACGCCAATCTATTTCCCGCCATTTGAAAAATACCTCGTGTTCACCACCAAACAGGATACCATCAGCTTATAGGAATTTTCGCTCACAGCGCTTAGATCCAGAAGAAAGATGCCGTCAATTTAGCGTGAATCTTTCTTGATCCCCGAAGGTAAAAAACGTTCGTACGACACCTCTAGCCGCCACGCCGGGAAGAACTTTGTATCCCTCTACGCACGTCCGCACTGTCCGGAGGTCAAACAAAGAGTTACAATAAATTACCCTACCTAACAAATAAGAACCAAATAAAAGTGAACTTCCCATTTAATTTTGTTTATGTCTCTGTCTCGCCTGTTTTGTTTCCAAACAATAAAGAAAGATATACTTTAAATTAGGAAAATTATACGGTGTATTTATTAATCTTAATTAAAAACAATAGAATGATAATAAAAAAACTGTATAGGAACTAATTATTTAAAAATCTTTTTAAATTAACTAAGGAATCAGTAACAAATTTCACTGCTTCACTGTAATTTATTGCTAGTGTAATTGTTTTCAGTAATTACTTAAACCAAAAAGAAATCTTCCCAGTTTCAATAAATTCACGTGTTTTATGATAATGGGGCAATAAATTCTGCCACATTAAAGTAATGATTTGTATAACAGTTTTTTCTCGCGAAGCCCACGCAGTTCCCCGCCCCTGTGCAAACTAGTTAGCAAGGCCAAAATGCCACAAAAGAATATCAATGTCACGTAAGTCTGCTTGAAAACAAGATACAAAATTATGTAGTTTATCAACATACAGATATCTCAGCGTCATTACAGATACCATTGTGTATTTTTACACCTATTCAAAATTCATATAACGGGGGTGGAAAATAATTACTTTTTGCCAGATATGGCACTTCTTGTTTTGTTAACTTGTTTCTTTGTTACTTCCACAAAAAAAATACATTTTACACATTCTGATTCGTAACAAGAATCGCAACGATTAAATATCTTTTTTCCATGACCGTTAAAAAAAAGGTGTTTTGTTAATCGTTAACATGAAGGTAAAGTACACCATTCTAGTACACTACATAAAGTGTCAAAAAGTAACTTTTTTAACACTTCGAAGCTTTTTTTCACACTTTGAATTGGTGTTTTGTTTCAATGCCTGCTACAATAGACTTAAATATCAAATTGTGCAGTGTAACAGTAAACGCTACATCAACTGAACCAAAAGGTCAAGTTACCTTTACTCTCGTCATTATTTCTTTTAGTTAATGTGTCACTAGTTTTAAAATTTGACAGTTTGCAAATAAATTTAATAGAAATTATTAAAAATTGATAGTAATAATGAATTTGGATGACTAAGATAATAAAAAGGAATTTATACTGTTTTAGTATTATTTCTACAAAAAGTAAGAACATACAATTTTCTAAAATTAAATAATAAATGCATAGGTATGAAGGGGATAATTGTCTCTTAAAAACTAGGGACGCCATTATTTTTTGTTGCTATATAATGGCTGTGCTGCAAAAATTAAAATTAATAGGTTTAGATAAATAATCAAAACATGTATAAAATGGGATTTTGGGAAATTTTTATACGGTCATGGAAAAAATATAGTAAGTAACACATGCATAAAGTGTCTTTTTTTTACTCATGGGATTGCCGCACTCGCCTGACGCCTCGTGCTGTTAAACTTTTCATGCGCAAATTCTAGACGCCACTGGATTGATCATCAGCTTTGATTTTACCCAGTCTTGCCAACTTTTTCCGTGGAGTGCCCTTCCTTGAGCCCCGGACCTCGAACCGTCTAAAAATTGAGGATATGTCGCAACCTTATAAATATAAACTAACCTTGGATTACACACCTAATGACCATACTATAAATACCATTCAAAACCTATTTAAGCAAGTGAGTTTAATAAGAAAATAACGTAATATTAACGAAAATAAATTTCGGGATGGGGACCGCTCAGACGACCCCCTTGGCTACGACCCTGGAATCCAGTAACTCATTAAGACGGCTATTAATATGTTGTCAGGTACGCAAAGGAACGCGTAGGAAAAATATGTCAGTTAAGGAGCTACGACTACATTATCTCAAGATCTATTAAACTTAAACGAATCATATTAATCATGTTGAAAAATCGTCGTATTGCAGATTTCATAGCGTACAGTTTTAAACCGGTTGCTTTTGTTACATCTACTTTGTATTGGTTGTATTTGTTTTTTAGTTTTTTATCAAGAAATAGAAGAAAAATGATTGCAATATTAAGATTAACAGAGGAAAATGTGTAAAATTAGAAACAGTGTTTGCCTTTTTCCATTACATATGCTATTAATAATAAAAGTCGTTGTTATACAGGGTGATTCAAAAATCGATCACAAAACTTAAGGGAGTGATTCTATTTGACAAAATAAGGGTAGAACTTCATATAATTTTTTTTTAAATGTCATTCGTTTTCGAGTTACAAGCCGTCAAAGTTCAATTTTTATTTGGGGTTTTTCGCCATATTGCATTTATATTTTAACCAATTCAGTTAATATTTGGCACACAAATCGAGCTTTGCAAATTCTAAAATTTTAAGACAAAAGTACTTTTTTAAAACACCGCCAGAGGGCACTTTACCTAAAACTTAAAATTTATTTACATCATAACTTTTTATTTTAACAGATATTGCAAAGCTGGGGGCGCCATTTTATAGACAATCAAAAACTTAAAAAATAAGGTACTCTTTATTAAAGTCGATAAACCTCACCGTTTAGGCACCAATAGACATCAAAGTTTTTATCAATTTCAATCAAATTACCTACATACATACAGGGTGTCCAGTAACTGCTTAGAGAAAAGGGTACACACTTAGAGTACTTGCCAAAGGATGTACGTAAGTCATCAATCCAAAATGTTTACATGCCGGTATTTACGTTAGACTATCTCTTTTTCTCACATTGCCTATGTGTTGTGTTATTTAGCTGATCCGGTATATGTCGTGGTAAAGCATTTTTGAAAAAATAAATTTATTAGGCAGATACTGGGAAAAAAAGGAAAGAGGTCTTGTTGAAGTCGCATCGCCTACGTCTATATTTATAAGCACGACGCCTCTGGGTGATTGCATGCATATTAAAGATAATTTTTTGACGTGACAACGTCTAATAATTCGATGGACCCAGCTACTCGCACCAAAAACATGACTTATGCGGCGTTACCTCGCGCGTTTGATTTAAGGCTTGAAGTGCAGGCGAGAGCGCGGAAAAAGCGACATAGAGGCACATTCTCCGCGTCGTTCGACATCTGTTTCTCTCCTACTTGAGTGAGCGTGCAGTGAAAAGTAAATGTGGTGTCAATTGTTTATAGCAACGATAATTGCGGCGATTAAGGTCATGATTCTTTTGATATTAAATATATGTTCAGTGATAAATTGTTGAATATTCGTGCTTTTATCATTAAAATAAATAGCATCGGTTCGCTATTTTCTTATGACGTTGTCACGTTCTACTATCGTCAGTAAACCGACATTGCAGACAACCGATTTTTTTGAGCAAAATATGTAATACGTTTTTTTCATTATATTGTGAACACCTAGTATAAAAAAAGTATACATTTTGGGAATTTTAAAAATATACATTTTTGGGAATTTTAAGATAAGTATACATTTTAACTAGATTACTTAACATTGGAAATTTTGCTAAATAAAGATATACGTGAGGTGTCAAGGTTTTTAAGGTATAAATTAAACAATTTTCTAGGTTACTCTTATAATAATAAAATAAAAACATTAAACAAACTGAGTCGCGTAGAAATGCAAAACAAACACTGGAAAATTTAATATTTAAAGAGGGAGAGAAAGATATTAGAAAGACTTTATATTAGATAAGAAGTAGTTAGTGAAGTCAAGTATAAAGTTAAAGTTGTAGTAGGCTACCCCTAGTGGGGGTATGCCCGTACTAAATTTAGTTAGTCAAATAAGTTAAGTTGGTTTTTAAAAAATGCAAAGTTAGTTTTGATGGTCCACCCGTCTTATAGTCCCAAGAAGATAGTTCCATATGGTACATTTGCCCCAGTGACGTAAAGTGGCCCCTATATGTATTACAAAATTCTACGTCACAATATGAGTAGCCATGTTTTTGTTGTTTTTTTTTATTTTATTTCAAACTTATGCTATTCGGTTCAGGTATTTAAGTGTAAATTTCTTTTTCAGTCACAGATAACAAGCTTGACAAAAAACAACAATGTCTTCCGCCGTGACATAAAAATTTCATGGGAAATGTCCCACGGCGTAATTAAATATGGCTAATGATGTGTAGTGTGTAAATATATTAAACCAAGTTTCCTACCCAGTTATACGTTGATAAACATCGCTTTCTGATAAACACATAAGATCATTACGTTTTTTTTGGTACGTCAGTTTAATGTAAGTCCCACCTACGAAACCTTAATTGCTTCTCAATATGCTTTAATAAACGACAACTCGTATCAGAGGAGCGATCTAAGTGTTTCAACGGAAAGTGTGAAATCAACCTAAAGAAAAAAAGGCAAACAAGAAGAAAACAGGTTAAAAAATAATCAAAGCAATTAAGAGAGAGGAGTTTGTTTAAATATTGAATTATTTCTTTTTGTAGATAAAGCAGTAGCGGAACTAGCTGTGTAAAAAACGGTGTTGTATGTTTGTTTTTGTATAAGTATTTAAATGAGGACATTTTTAAAAATTAATAGTAAAGAGTAGGGCAAAAGGTACTTTGGATTTAAAGTTTCAAAAGAACAAAGTTCTTACTTTAGAAGAATCATGCTTGTTTTGTGTTTAGCTATTGGTTATTACACTTTAAAAATTTTGTGACATTAGAAAGGTTTGGGACTCGAAATCAATTCTTGTGTTTGAAAAACCGCCATTTTGTAAAAAAATGTTTGCTTATTCCTTTAATTAATTTATAGATTAAACATTTTCAAAACTAAATACATTTTTTGGTTTTTTCATTTTAAATGATCCACTTCAAAAGTTTTCAAAATATATTTGACAAATTATATTTGTTAAAATATTGTTAAAAGTTTACAGAATTTATGTACAACATTTTAAATTAATAAATTAAAACGGCCTTTCGAAAAAAAAATTGGACTTTTTTCGGACTTTTAAATGGATTTGACCCTTTAAATAGTACATACAGGGTAGCATAAAAAAGTTGGAAAGTTTTAGAGAAATTTAAAGTAGTGTAGTTGGCGCTCTATAGTTAACACCTAAAAATTAACATCAAAATACATAGCTCATGTCAGAAAACCCCTAGATTCCGAGTTTTTTTACAAAATTCAGAACGTATTAAATAATATCGAAATAATTTAAAAATATTTTTTGAACTTTCACACCCTGTATCTCAGTTGATATCAACTTTTGTGTAAAGTAAGTTTAGTTAAATAGCAATATTTTAAGTTCTTATTTATTCAGTTAAATTTTGGCTCATAACTTAGGGGCCACTCTGTATATATAATTTAATATATTATAAACTGAAACAGAAACCAAAAGTTTCTATGGCAATGTATTACTTTAATCTCTAATAATAATATTGCTGCAAATATTGATTAATAACAATCTCGTTATATAGCTTTATCTAAATATATAAATATTCTGCAATGTCGGCCAAAATTGATTTAATTATTAAATTAAAAATAATACATAATAATTTATCTAAATTAAATGTTTTGCAAGGAATACTCAAAAAAAAAAATAATGTCTACGTCCATGGTACCTATAAAAAATCGTTACACCTACCAACCGTTTGATATAATAATAAATAAATAAATATAGTAATCTTACTATTAACGTTGACTTAGGGTGGTTAGTTTTCAATTGAAAAAATGTTTTTTTATTTATTTGTCTTACAAAAATGATTTTTCTTTTAAATCCATTTGTGCTTTTGTACACCTCATCCTTTAAGAGTCTGTATATTAACCTAAACTTTAAAGTCCTGGGGCTTTCTAGTGAAAAAACACCAAAATGTAAACGACTTATCGTTGCAAAACCACAACCGGTGATGGCTTAGTGTGTAAAGCGCTAAGTCGTTGAGCGCATAACGGACGTAAGGTGGGTTCGAATCCTGCTGAGGCCAAATACTTATTTATAAGTTGGTCGGAAATTTAGTGGTTAGCTCAACACCAGCCGGACAAGTGTAAAATGTATCGACGATGAAAGCCACCAAAGGACCAGGGCGCCGGAATACGCTTTGCCGTGTCCTGCGCAACCGTAGACATGCGGACCCCACTCAGTTTGTAGGTTCAGTGGTGCCCCCTGAGTGGAGACGAGGTCTAAAGTTGTCGCTCATAGGACCGTGGTTCGAAACCCACGTTAAGCTGTGGGTCTCGTCTGGCTGATCACCCAGACGTAAAAGACAGGGCGCACAATAAGCCGAGCGGCTTCAGTGCATGGGTTATCCCGGTCCTATTCTAAGGTCTAAAACCACATCTAATAAATTTTAATTAGGTAAGTGGTATGTCCTTTTTTAACCCATTACTTACAAAGCGTACATCATCGCGGTAATGAATTTATTAGCTTAAAAGAATGAAAGAAAACCTCTTTACCGTATGACATACCAAAAAGCCCTCAACATTTTATATTTACTTGGGCAAGCAAAAAAAACGTTCGGTAATGTGAAAATCGTCATTTCGTGAACGATCATTTTGGAAAATATTCCTGAATATGGTGACTCGTTCTCGAAAGAACGATGACGTTTTTGGAATAAGAAGGGAGCAGGAAAAGATTAAAAATATGAATAAGATGGGGACTAGAAGAGCGAAGAAAAAGTTTGGGTGAAGATATTGGGCTGCGGCGTGAAAATAAAGTAAAAACAGGTGGTTAGAAAATAATGCTTTACGGAATAAACTATCAAAAAATTATTTAAAGTATTGTTTAAAATATACAGGACTTTAAAAGGCAACCAAGTTCTCATTAGGTAATATAAAAAAGGATGATCTCTGCGATATGTACTAGATAGCTCTTTATTCTGACCTTCTCTGTATACTTTATGTTATTCCTATTAATTTTGTAACATTTTTTTAACAAATTTAGCTTTAAAATAGTTTTAAAGGTTCTACTTATTTTTACCCGATGTTATGAGTGGATTTGGTTAAATTTTAAGAGCAGTTTCTTACGTATAAACTTAACTTATCTCTAAATGACTGGATAGTTTAAAACTTTCAAATATTTACGCTTGAGGTTGTTTTAAACCAAATTTGGTGCATAAAGCCATTTATTACCCAAAATAAACTGGCGCTACTATTCGTTAACGTTACAGAAAAAAATGCTACAAACAAGAAAACTAATTAGGAAAAATTTAATGATAAATGGTCGTAACAAAATGCTAATAATATACCATAACAAATGTTTTAAAAGATAAAGGTGCATGATGAGATTTAGAAAATGGAAAAGCGTAAAGCCAGCTATGGTGCTCTGAATATGCATTTATTATAGAAACATGTTTTGCTAAGTGAGCTTATATGTTGGTCTGGGTTTGTATAATATTAATAAACTTTACAATGCCGCCGTAAAGTATACATTTGCACAACCTCACCACTGCACTGTTTTGACGCCATAAAGTCTAATAAAGTACAAAATTTATTAGTCTAAATGTGTCTAAAAAATTGTATGTACGGGTGTCCAGTTTTCGTGTGTTTTCATATACCAGCTCCCTTACTATAAAAGATAGAAAGATGGGGTTTGCGGCTTACTGTCCTATTTTTTTATGAAACTTACATTGCCGCAAACGAAATTTTCATAGCCCCTTTGTTTCTGACATACAGGGCGATTTTGAAAATTTGTCATTTTTGACGGTCCCCTGTATCTCGATTATTTGGTAACTTTTCAATAAAGTGAAAATGGATTGTTATAGAGTTTTTACGTAGAATTCATTGGCGTAGGTAGTTTTTTTCTAAAAAGTTTTGTTTTTGAGTTACGACCCAAACTTATGTTTTTTAAATGGGACACCCTATATATTATTTTTTTATCTTTTTCGCTCTTTTACACGCTTTTCAAAAATATATAATAGTCCATATTTATTTTTTTAAAAAAAGGAAAATTTTTACATTTTTGTAAAATTTATCATTTTTCGTATAGAAGGCTATGCCCGCAAATCAAAACAAAATTAACAACATCATTTTTATTATAACAACTCTATATTAATACATAATAACTAAGCAACATTAAAAGAAAATAACATATTAATTTATTTTTATTTAGTTTAATTACAAAAATTGCTCGAATTGGGCTCCGTTGTGTTCCAAACATTTTTGACATACTTTTTCAATTTTTCGCAATCCATTTAATAAAGTAATAGGCCTACCCTGCAAAAGCCTAAACGCTTGATGTGTAGCTTCTCGAAGTTGATCAATATTGTGGTATTGCCTCATATATATTTGATTTTTCATATATCCCCATAAAAAAAATCCAAAACAGAAAGATCTGGGGATCTTGGGGGCCACCTGACTGGTCCATTCGTACCAATCCATTTATCTGGAAATGTTGTGTCTAAATATTCTCTCACTATTTGAGCATTGTGACTTGGAGCGCCATCTTGCTGGTAATAAATATTATTTAGATCGGCCAAAGGAACATCCTCTAATATTTCCATTAGTGTATCTTGCATTATTTCTAGATGTCTATTTCCGGTTAGCGTTCCTTCATAGATAAAATACTTAATTTTAGGACCAAAAATAAAGCATGACACGCTAAATCCAAACCGACCTTGACGTTCTCGAGGAAATGTTACATATTGGTTCGTTTGGGACCAGTACCTTGAATTGTTTCGGTTTAGAATACCAGAACTAGTAAAATAAGCCTCGTCTGACCACACCACCTTTCTTTCAAAATTTGCATTTTCCTGCAACATTTGTAGGTACCAATTGCAAAAAACTACCCTACGTTCTGCATCACCGGGATGCAAATGCTGGACAAGATGGTATTTGTATGGTCTAAACTTATGTTTCTTTAGTACTAACTGAGTTTTTGATTTTTTAACCCCAACTTCGTCATATATTTTTCTGCATGATATGGATGGTTGTACCGCGACAGAAGCCAAAACATTTATTTCATTTTCTTCCCTGTTTTCCTTGTTGTAAAAATTAGGCCTGGGTTTTTAAAAGATCCGTGTTCAATGAGATTGGCTTTGATATTATGAAATATTCTTTTATCGGGTTGATGTCTTTCTGGATACCTACGAAATAATTAGATATGTAACAACAAGCTAGATAGATAGATAATGATTAAGATTTTTATATTTGTTATGAATATTAATGTTACATATCAATTTTTTTTGTTAATGCTGAATATTACCAATGTCAAAATCTATTCAAATCATCCGATATGCTCACATTATAATAAAAAACATCCTATAATATATCATTGTTGAGAAGGCTACTTCTTAACCTATAGGCATATAATATACTGTTAAACCTTACCGATTAAAATAAAGCTCCGAGGCTGCGTTGGCGTCTTCATTAGCTTGGATAAAACAAACATACATATCGTGTTTTTCATAATTCTCATATCTATTATTTTCTGCCATGTTAAACAATTTTTCACAAAAATAATAAAGTAAACTTCCACATAACAAAAATCCAAATCAAACAAATAACAGTACTATTTGACAACAATAACAATCCATAATGGCGCATTTACAGAATTTTGTTTTTGTCATGGCTATCCGTGATTGACCATCGGAAAATGATAAATTTTACAAAAATGTTAAAATTTTCCATTTAAAAAAAAATAAATATGGACTATTATATATTTTTGAAAAGCCTGTAAAAGGGGGAATAAGATAAAAAAATAATATATAGGGTGTCCCATTTAAAAAAACATAAGTTTGGGCCGTAACTCAAAAACAAAACTTTTTAGAAAAAAACTACCACTGAATTCTACGTAAAAAACTCTATAACAATCCATTTTCACTTTATTGAAAAGTTACCAAATAATCGAGATACAGGGGACCGTCAAAAATGACAAATTTTCAAAATCGCCCTGTATGTCAGAAACAAAGGGGGCTATGAAAATTTCGTTTGCGGCAATGAAAGTTTCATAAAAAATAGGACAGTAAGCCGCAAACCCCATCTTTCTATCTTTTATAGTAAGGGAGCTGGTATATGAAAACACACGAAAACTGGACACCCTGTACATAGCACAGTGAAATATATATATATATATATATATATATATATATATATATATATATATATATTATATTTCTCATAACAATATATTGTTTTTTTTTTAAAGGACATAACAAAGGCTAGGGAAAAATAGCAAAGTATTGTTACTTTTAGGAAAGCAAGCAGCTATATACAGGGTGTATCTAAAAGGTCTGTTGAAAATGCTACCATTGACTCCTTGGGCCCAAATATAACGATATAACATATTTACTTTAGTCAAAAAGTTAATCGTTTGCGAGATACAGGGTGTCAAAGTTTTAATTTTATTTTAAATATTTATAAATATTTTATATATTATTGGATTTTTTTTTCCAAGATTCGGCATCATTATTTTTTTTATAAGAAATCTAAAGCTACTAATATTTATACTGTAAAATGTAGGGGGAGCCACGTACAGTTCTTTGCTTTTGTTTAAAGTGACATAAAAACAATCTTTTCATTCTTTTTACACTTTATTTAAGCCACCCGGATTTTTTAAAAGGTCTGTACAAATGAATACTACAATTGCCTGACGCAAAAACCAACGATTTAACCCAATATGCCTTAGGTAAATAGTTGATCGATTGCGAGATACAGGTTGTCCAAGTAATAAAATAAATGGAGAATTTCACACTTGTGTCTTGCAAGCCAGCAACCTTTTAACTTGTATTTTGGCCCAAATAAGCATGGTAGCATTTTGTACAGACCTTTTGGACACTACCGGGTTGCCTAGATAAACCATGAAGAAACGCAAAAAAAAACTAGGTAAATGAAATTTTTTACCAAAATTATAAAATAAATAAAGGGCTGCAGGTGTCTTCCCTGTATTTTACGACAAAAATATTAGCATATTTTAATTTCTCCCTCTAAAAACCTACCAAATTTTGTAGATTTATTTTTTATATAAAGAATAAAATATTTAAGAATACCGAAAATAAAATTATAAAACCTTTACACGAGATACAGGGTATCTCGCAAACGAACAACTTTTCCACTAAGGTAAATTGCGTTAGATTGTTGTATTTTGGTCAAAGGAATTTGTGGCAGCATTTTGTACAGACCTTTTGAATACACCTTGTATTATAGGCGTGTTTTCACTATTTAAAAAGTCGTTTTCCAGGCCGGTTTTATATAATGCATCTAATCATTACTGGATTGCATTCAACAGTAACGACATATTCTAGCTATTTTTACACTGTCACTGCACTCATACGTTTAAAGTAAATCCTTCTTTATTTTTTTATTATGATCAATACCTTTTACTTATAAGCAAAAGCATTTGCTTCCTTTTATTTATATGGCCCAATAGCATTTAAAGTATTCTAAACCACAATTTTCTGTCATATCACATTCCAAGAATAGCAATATTTATTTTCATAATTAAAATACTTTCATTACATATTTATAATCTGTACTAAAATTAAGTCAAATTTTCAAAAGCAGGTTTTTTAATTTTAATATTATTTTTAAATAGGAAATCGGTATTCGGATAATTTTCCGGCACATGGTTTCGTCCATTGGGCGAAAAAACATGTTTTTGTGCTTTCGCACCAGAGTTGGGTCGAATACTGAAATTTGGTATTTGAATACGAATACAAATACCGTAAAAAAGTATTCGAATACTCGGTATTCATGAATACCACGATTGAGTTTTCATGAATACTGAAGAGCAAAAAAACCACCTTCTCTTGAAAAAGCAACTCATTCTTATTTTTCTACGTTTTTCCATAACAAAAATGCAGTGGCGTACCTTGTTTTCGCTTAAAAACTAATTATTTCAAGCATACAAGACGTCTCCCAAATTTTCCAAAGATAACTTTTCTTTTTTTTAATTATTGACTTCACTTTTGAATAGGGATACATGTACGTATTATCTACGATTTGCCAGATAGTCATGACTTAAACTAACATAATATAATTTATTATACACATCCCTTTTGTGTAAAATGGAGATAAATACATATTAGTCTAACCTAATACATAAAACATAGGTTGCAATGTCACGTTTTATATGTTGTACCAAGCTTCTTGTTTTTTAAAAGCAAAACCCCAAAGAAGTTTAAATAATTAATTTAGATATATTTTTGTTTGCAAAAATAAATGTATATCTGTTTAAAATTACTTACCTATTAGGACCATAGAAACAACAGATTAAGATGTAAAAAACATATTGAATTACATTTTTTTAATTTGTAAAACTAACTTCCTAAACTGTTAGTTTGCAAATGATGATATATATGACTTATATCAAATTTTACCTCGTCGTCGGCAAAACCACCGCGAACATGTTTTAACCCGCTTAAGATGCATAAAAAGTAACGTAATATTCATAAAATAAGCAAACAGTATTTAAATTCAGGATTTGAATACCAGAATATAGGTATTTGAATATCAGTATTCGAATAGCAGTACTCGAATACCAGTATTCGAATACCAGAATATTCAATAACGATATTCAGAATAAAGAATACCGAATACTGACCAAAAAAGTATTCCGTCGAATACCGAAGACAAAACACAAATCTATTCGAATAGTATTCGAATACTGCACAAATGTATTCTAAATAGTATTCAGAATACCGAGTATTCGAATACTACCCAACTCTGTTTCGCACCAGTACATTAACCGGCATCACCGGAGATAAAACCGCGTGTGCCAAACGAACTAACTTGCAAAATTTATTAACGATCTCTGGCTTTTAAAAGCGCATGCTTATAAACGCTCCGATTTGTTGACTCCGCAAGAGCCACTAGGTATCTTAGTGTAAGTTATCTATGATAATTTCACACAACAACTTAAAATTTGCAATAAAAAATATTATTAATACACGTAAATGAAAAGCATTTTTTTAAACAAAATTCTGATACAGCATAAGATAAAATGCGAGGCTACTAAAAATATATTTTTGGCTACCTCTTATTTTATTTTCGATTTGGTAATAAAACATGTGCCTCATTATCCAGGTATGCCAAGACAAAATTACTTAAAACACCGTATTTATCAGATGAAAAAGCTGCCCCATTACTTACGAAATAATTATTAATGTTTTAAAGAGATTTAAGTTCACTAAAACGTGTTAATAACTCCTAACAGCACCCAATTCTTCAGATACGTCCTTTAGCGCCTTTGGGTCTGCTGCTTTGATAAAGTGCGAAATTATACCTCTTTGTTCTTTGAGCCTAACACTAAGGTAAAATTATAATAATAATTCTTAGGACTACATATATTTCTACTACAATCGGCCATGTTTTAGATCCTATCTCCCTTTTATTTAAGTGTTTTTATCTTTTATACGGCTCCGCAATTTAATTTTTTCCATTATAAACTGTAGGTGAGCAAACTACTTTAAAATTATACAGCAATAATATACCACTTTAGATAATCATGCTCTTTACTTTAAATAAGTACCTTTTAAATAAAAACCTACATTATTTATCACAAAGTGCTTTGTGGTAAATATTTGTGTAACTTATATGTTGTTTTTACCAGCAGTCTAATACCTTCATAAATTTTGTAATAATATGACACATGTCTATTGTTAATGTTTTACGAAAGCCACTTTGAAATTTAAGGTAGTATACCGCTCGGTTTCTTTTAATCTTGATAAATTTTTTTGTATATTAAAAACAGTCTAAGCACAGCCTTTTTAAACTTATGAGCCGTGAAGTAAGAAAGGCAACGTTGCAAACAACACTGTACAGTAGGAATGTTGAAATGAGTTCGTAATGGATTACATGCTAAACAAAATTAATTTTTTAAGTGTTTTAAACAAAATATAGGTACTCATTTTCTTTAAGATGTTTTAGACAACATTCAACTTGTTAGGACTTTTTCTACCACTCTTCATGCATTTTTTGCGAACAGACCAATGTAGCTTTTTACATTTAACTAAACATTTATTATTTAGTAATATTTGCAATACGTAAACTGAATTGAAAGCATGTGTGTTTAGTTATAAATATAAAGGTTAATTTGTATTAGATAAGATGCACTTTAATATAAAAATCGCTTTAAATTAGGTTTTCCACTATAGTTACCCTAAAATCGCCTTAAGTAAATAACTTTCAGAATATCTATATGAATAAAATTTTTTGGTGAACTTACCAGTATATTTATGCGCATTAGTTGATATAGGCCTTAGGATATTGCTTGGGGTAAATAATTGTTTTTGGTGCACTTTACACACTGTTGATATCAAATTAAACCAATATTTAAAAACACACTTAGTTAATTAAGTGCCCGTAAAATATATTTGTCCATTTACCGTATAGGTACTACTTTTACTTTTAATAATAGAACACTTATCCGGTCAATAGCGCACAACCAGGTTTTTCTAATTTCATCGTATTTGGGAAAATTAAATTTTGTTTGATAACCCTCTGTTTTAATATAACTGGGGTAATTCGTCGCAGCCCGAAACGCAACACGTTCGTGGCATAATGTACGCCGTACGCACCAACTATACGCGCGCATTTAAACGTAAAAACAACGATTGACTTATTGGCACTGGTCCTATTTTTTAAATATAACAATGAATTACTTGTTTTTTCTTTTTATAATAAATATACGCTACGATTTAACTTTTAAAAACAGACATAAACCTTTTAAGCAATCGTTTAAACTTGTTTTCGTTTACTTCTAACCTTTACTTGACATTCCTACTGTGCTGTGTTGCCAGATTTCCTACTTCACGGCTCATAAGATTAAGAAGGCTGTGGTCTAAGAAATAAGGAGTAAAAGAATTAATTGAAGGTACAAGGTTTTTTTTTGATAAGAGACGTTTTAGCGCGAAAACCGTTTTTTACTTCCTAACATCAAATTAAAAGTTATTAAGTATTGCATGGGTGTTTTTAATGAAAGAGTGTTTCTTTAATGCCGTTTTTTGGCAAATCACACGTAGGCGTAACCTGGGGTGGTCAAAGTCATAAATACGAGCAAAAAAATTTCTCCAAGGTTTTGGTTACAATACAAGAGGTGCGCAAGAGCGACAACTCTCTGGTACTGGCTTTCATGATTTGTGGTGGTAAGCAGCGTTTTTAAATTAGTTTACATACAGGGTGGCTCTTTAAAAACGAAACAGCGCTACTTATGGGCACTTCAGTCATTTAAGGAAGAACGCTTGGGCGCTTCAAGTTTTGATTTTGGGAGAATTTTTTTCCTCTTTCACCTTCTAAACTGTAACCCTTAAGCAGGGGTGAAACTTACTCCCATAATCTTTACCAGAAAGAGGGGTCGGATAAAACTGAATTTTAAAGGTCTCTCGACCTTAATTACAAATTCAAAGTTTAAAGTCTTATTTTCGTTTATATGTCAGCTCCTATTTTTCATTTTTGAAGGCATCGTCTAAACGACCGCGGGCGGTTTTGTTTAATTATAAGAGAAAACAGGCATCCGGCGGTTTTATCTATTTACGTATATGATAATAATAAATTATTTGCTAGTACCGGCGGTTTTTTTACTACTTATTTCGGTAGATGCCTCCGTCGGGGGTTTTGTTCATAAAAACTATTGAAAACTGCCGAATAATTGTTAAAGTTAACCTAATTTTAATAATTGTTTATTTTATGGTTTAATATCATTTTTATTATTGATCAAAAAACAAAAAATAAAACTGGGAGACACGTTTGACACCTACGAAGATTTATCATTTATAATAACATTTATCAAATCATGTTTACCATTACCCTAATGTTACCATTACCCTAATGTTACCATTACCCTAATGTTACCATTACCCTATGTTACCATTAACCTAAAACAGGGGGAAAATTTTTAGTTGTTTTTCTTTATTGTTTTATGTTGTAGGGTTTTGTTTTAGACAATTAAAGAAATACATTTAAAAAAGCAAGGTTTTAAGTATTTTTACTTCTAAAAACTTTTCGATTTTGTGCTCGGCAGCCGTTCGGTTTACACGAACAGATCCGAAGTTAAAATAAGACCAAATAAGACAAGACCTAAAACCGACATAAATAAAGCCAGGCACTATCCTTATCAACGGAGCCCTTATCCTAACATGCATCTGCGCAAGCTCAGATATCAAAATAAGGCCGGTATTATTAGTGCCGGCCTTATTTTACTGTGCAATATTTCTCTATTCTTTCTAAGCTGTCCAGTTAAATACATTTGTTACACCTGTTAGTACGGCACTGTTGATACTTGGTCTGCGGCCGGCGGTTCAACTCCTGCCCACACACAAATTCAGTGTAGGCTGATTAGCCTTAACATGTTACCGACCGCTATCTCTACTCTTCTATCGGTGAGGGCCGTTCAACATTCAAATTTTTTTCTAAGAAAACTATCGGCGCCAAAATACCTACTTCGCTAGGAGCATTTCAAGGCGCAGTTATTTACAACAACAACCTGCTGACGCTTTGAAGAAAATGTAATGCACTCATTAAACTCAAACTGTGTGTTCTTAAAACACAATGGTTTTATTTCATAACAATTTGCTGTCAAAACGACATATTGTCCACTTTTAATAACCTAATATTACATTAATATTTTAAAACATCATACAGGATGAAACACAAAAATTTCGAATAAATTGGTTCATCATCAGGGGATCCCGCACTTGTACTTGTGACGCTCTTGGACACTTGCTATTCCCCTCACGACGGCCTCACAAAAAAATTGAAGAGCTAAAAAAAAAGGTCCTTGCTACCTAAGTTGGATCGGTATTCGAATATTATTACGAATACCGGAAAAAGAAAGTATTCGAATACCAAATATTTGAATACTCGAAATAAAAAAGTATTCAAATACTCGGTATTCGAATACTGGAACAAAAAATACTAGAAAAAGAAAAAAACATAATTAAAAATTTGATGAGCAAAAAGAAAAAACGTCCTCACCTCATTTTTCCATACTTTTTGTTCCCTTTTGGTATTCAACTTGTGACAATTTTGGTATTCGAATACTGCTTACACATTACTCAAAAGAAGTATTCGTCGAATATTTACAAAGTATTCGAATACAGAATCCCGAATACTAGGACTCTTTGTTTGACCTCCGGACAGTGCGGACGTGCGTAGAGGACTACAAAGTTCTTCCGGGAGTGGCGGCTAGAGGTGTCGTACGAACGTTTTTACCTTCGGGGATCAAGGAAAGATTCACGCTAAATTGACGGCATCTTTCTTCTGGATCTAAGCGCTGTGAGCGAAGATTCCTATAAGCTGATAGTATCCTGTTTGGTGGTGAACACGAGGTGTTTCTCAAATGGCGGGAAATAGATGGGCGTGCCATAGGAACTGTCAGTAGTGAAAGTGAAGGTTATACATAACACCAGTAGCAGATCTTGGTTTGACAGCCGACAATTTATGCATTGCATCGATTGTTAAATTGTTTGTTTTGTTTTTGGAATTTCTGGGAGCTACGAGCTCGATTATTTAGATTTTCCGCCGACGAAGCCGTGGAAAGCATAGTCCGGAAGGGGAAGAGTGGTGGATTGGACCTGAAGGGACCAAAACCAAGAAAAAATAGAGAGAGAGAGAGATCCCGAATACTAACCAAGAAAGTATTCTGTCAAACACACAAATGTATTCGAAGACTATTCGAATACCGGCAAAATGTATTCTAAATACTATTCAGAATACTGAGTATTCGAATACGACCCAACTCTGTTTGCTAAGAAGAAACAAAAAAGGTCCTCGGCAATATACAGGGTGTTCCGAAATTCATGCACCAAATTTTATATGCATATTCTCCTTCGAAAATAAGCCCTAGTTTTCTACATAAACCTGAAACGCTTTCTTTTAAAGATCCAGGATGTTAAAGTTCTAATTAAAAAAAAACTTTTTGAAAACTATGCGTCGTTCGAGAAAAAGTCAGAATCAAATTTGTTACTTTAAACCAAGAGGATATTATTAGGGTGAAACGATCTTCAAAATAATATATTATTTATTATTAACGTTTTAGGCGACGGTAAGATTCACCCTTAAATTAACGAACTGCCCCTAAAGGAGCTTTTTAAACATGCTTTTAAAATTCATTATAAGTAAAGAATATTGAAAACATATACTATAATGCTTCATGTTTACGATAGTTTTGTAACTTCAGCATCATAAAATGGCTGTTTGTTATAAAGGAAGTGCTTCTTCCTACGTGTTATTCAAATGACATTTTTCTTATATTATTAAACACATTCATTTTATTATAATATGCAGGCAGACACCTAAAAAGTGTAGGAAACAGATCTAGAGCGGAACAAATCTGATGAATAGTTTAAGTAATATGAGTTCATATATAAACAAGAAATTAATTGATTTAGGCTTAACTTTATGCTAGTACTTACGCTTCCACTTTTGACACACACTTATAAGGAACTGTAATAAGGCCGGTTTAGGATATATTTCCACTATTTGCTTATTTTACAAGACACCTTATTTATCTTGTATTAATAGAGACATTTTGCACCCCTTATTTTGCAATTCCGTTGTGGTTAACGTTATTCTGAGACTGCGCAGTAACGCAAACATGATCCGTTATCGTTATTAACCATACCGGACTCCTTTAATTAGGGATGAATACCGAAGAGCTTATCGTTATCGTTATCGTTATTGTTAAACTGCGTGGTTGCCGGATTGTAGAAATTTTAATATCAATTATTTAAAAGGTTAAAATTTTAATGCCGTATTAATTAAAATACCATTTATACCTAGGCTCTAATAAGCGAAAAATCTATAGCAGTAATAAAAATCAAATAGTGTTAAGAAATTAAAACGGACTTGCTCTTTTACGAATATTCTAAATCAGTAATTAATTTAGATGTTACAATCTGGCACACTTGCTTTTTATTCTACAACCAAACCTAACCTTACTTTTTGTGTTTTGCTTATACTGTATTGTTTGCATCTACTTTAAAAAACGAAATCAACAAAAGTGTTTGCATATATTTAAATATGAATTTATATCTTATGAAGAATAAAAGTAAATACCGATTTTTCGTTAACTTTAAAATGGGTGAACCACAGGCAAAAATAATGTGTCGAAAGCGCAGACACAAGATACATTTCTTAAAAGAGGCTGCAAAATATCTGTCTAAAACTGCTGCCGTAATCGTTATGTTTAATAACGATAACCATAAGGAGGCCAAAAAACGTCTGTTATTTTAAGAGGTGCAAAATGTCTCTAATGAAGATGTTACTTATACCAATTAATTTTCTTAAAGCTTTTAATACTGTTTTAAACCTAAAAGCTTTCACACCAAAACAGTATTCCTAATTGTCATTGTGGTATACAGCGTGTCTAAAAATCCACTCTTAAGGATACTTTAAAACTTATGGAATATACCTAAAATAGAATCCTATTAACAGGCATAAACTGCAATAAAATTAAGAAACTTAAACAGTATTATACAGGGTGTCCCATAATTAATTGGACATAGGTTGATGTAGGATACCTGACATAAAAATAAAGCGTTTAAGCTCAATATCGCTTAGCAAATTGGTTTTCGTTTTAGAATTTTTTATCAAACATTAAGTAAAATATCTCGAAATCCACTAAACATATTAAAGTGAAATTTAATGTACACTTACTATTTGAGATGACGAACACGAATATATTATCTATTTTGCCATTAAAACTAGATGGCGCCACATAAAATAACATTGATTGATTAAAATGGTCATAAATTTTTTGACCTCCTGTATGTACATTTGCGAGTGGAAATAATAAAACAGCATTTAATTTTAGTCAAAAAAGGTATACTTCTTTGATCTCCAAAAGTAGACCGTTTTCAAAATAAACGATTTTTTTATTGAGTTGCGCATGAACACTAAAATTTAATTAACAACGATAAAGTTAGAAAAGACTATTGATTATAATAAATGTTAAAAATGTTTACCATCCACTAGGACACATTGTCTATTATTTTATTTAAATTTTGTCTTACTCCAAATAATGATTCTTCTTGGGCCCTGATGATATTGACTCCTTCCACAATCTTTTTCCACAATTCCTGACGGTTATTTAATATATGGGTGAATCTTTCTTGACAAAATTTAATTCTGTTTTATTATTTCTACTCGCAAATGTGCATACAGGGAGGTCAAAAAGTTATGACCATTTTAATCAATTAATGTTATTGTATGTGGCACCATCTAGTGGCAATGGCAAAACAGATATAATATTTTTGTTCGCCATCCCAAATAGTAAGATCACACTAAATTTCACTTTAATCTGTACAGTGGATTCCGAGATATTTCACTAAATGTTTGGTAAAAATTGGTTTTAACACCCTGTAGAACGAAAACCAATAACATTTTGCTAAGCGATATTGAGCTCAAACGCTTTATTTTCATGTCAGGTATCCTACATTAACCTATGTCCAATTAATTACGGGACACCCTGTATTTAAGTTAATCTTCTTAAGCTACGTATTCACCAAAGCGACAATGAGGAACTTCCTATAAGTTGGTGATTGTTGTAGCAACAAAATAAAAATGTTTCTATATGTTTCTGTGTTTCTTTAGTGAAGACATTCAGTTCTCAAAGTTGATAACGTGTAACTGTAAAAAAAAAAAGTAACAAAATTAAAAATGTTCTTGATTTCAATTGCTTTAGTGAAGACAAAAAGGTAAAACTTGTCAACATTTGTTCCGCAATTGGGGAACACAAAGAAACATTAGGTAACAAAAAAAGTTACTCATTGTTGCTTTGGTGAATACGAACCTTAATATGTAAGCATTATTAAACGCCTTAAAAAAAACACCAAATTATTTTTTAAATATTATAAGTTAAAAATAATAATAAATAGACAGATTCTTATAGAACAACAGCTTTTGTTAAAGAGTTTATAGAGGGTGTTTCTTTTCAAAATGGCGACCGAAGAATGCTTAAAACAAAATCAAGTACGGCCATTTTTTTGCGTTAATTTTGATAAGTAGTAGTCTTTGTAAGTGTAAGCGTATGTTTGTAACCAGAACCAACAAGAACATTACATTTGTGAAAAATAAAAACGTGTGAAGGTATGTCGATGTTATGTCAAAGCATGTTTGGTAAGAGAGATTTGTTTAATGGATTTTGGCAATGAATGAATAGGTGCCTCGCTGATGCGACTTTGTCTACCTCTATTAGTCCACGCTTATATGCCACTAATAATAATATATGTCTGGGTATTTATAAATAACGATTATAAATAAAAATATTTTATACATAATATACCCTTTTAGCTAAATTTAAGGGTTGACAGGCCATGCGTGATAAGAAGACCGTCTAAAGTGTGGTAGAACACCAACAGGTAGAGATTAAACAAAGAATGTCCGCATGTAAACATTTCCTGGTACATTGACTATATCGTTACTGCGCTTTGTTTTTGCTTTATTTGCCTAAGAACATTTTAAATAAGCTAAACGTGTATAGGCCAGGTAAAGCAACAATAAAGCAAGCACATTTTATACGTGGGTGAGACCGTATCTTTTCGACGCATTGCCTGTGTACGTTTTTATTTCGCTGAACGTGTATACTAAAAGCATTTCTATTTCATATCTCCAGTTTTATTTTGTTTCCTATTTTAGCGTTTCAACTTTATTATATTTTAGCTTTGCAGTGTATAAAGGTGTATAAACGGAAACCCAAAACCCCTTTTAAATAAATTATTTTTAAAACTATTAAACAGCAGAATAATTATAAAAATCATTATTTTGCATGTGCATTTTTAAGAGCATGTACGGAAAAAAATATTTTTAATAAGCAAGTAAGCTTTTACCTTTCTAATATTTATTATTTTAAAACCAGCTGGCTTTAATCACGATGCATTGCAGGTTTTTAAAACAAATTTAGATTTTGACAAAAAAACCTTTTAAAATTAAAAATTTATTTTAAATACTAAACAGTTGTTTTCTTAAACCACCTTTCGCTTATAAATTCCCAATACTTAAAAAAATACCATAGTATTAAGGTAAATTTGTCTCCCCCCGTGCCCTAGTGGACAGAGCTTTGATCTTCGAAGCCAGAAGTCGCCGGTTCGATTCCCAGCGGAGGAGACATGTATTTAGTTGACGGTACAGGGGGAACGATGGGTTAAACATCTAATAACCCGACACCCACGGTACTCTGGTATGTAGTCATATGCCTTCGTAGGATGTTAAAATAATAAAAAAAAAGAAAAGTATTTGTAACATCCTGTGTATTGCAAATTATATGTTTTTTCAAAAGTTAGTAGCAGTAGGGCGTAGGAAGTATAATGCGGTTATCTTGTTTACATAAAATTGCTTAAATGAATTGCTCAAAACCTGCATTTGTTGATTTATGAAACTAACAAACCATTGCATTTTCTAAACAATGATTTTGTTGCATGCATTATTTAATAATAAAGAAAATGCTTTTATTGCGTGGGCAAGGTATTCATATAGACCACATTGATATTTAAATGATGGCTAATCGCGTATGACAGTCCAACGCATTTTCTATTCTGCAATAAAATTATTTGGTATTCAGAGGCAATCATTCTACGGATTTAAGGTGGCTGTTCATGCGGATTGCAATGAAAATAAATAAAAGGGTTTGGGAATATTTTATTCATCCCTACAAAACAGTCCGATATTAAGAACTGTAAAAACCAGTGTTGAATTCGGAAATATTTTTCTAGGGGAACATTTATATTTCCAGGGGATCCTGTAACCAAAAAAATACCCGCTAAAAATAGGTACTTACCTTTAAAAACAAATAATTAATAGTTTAAAAAAACTAAAAAAACACGCTTTTATATGCAACCGAACTAAAAATTAGAAAATAATTTTTCATTAAAAAAAATATTGTCATTTCATAGTAAAAAGCGTAGGGTGCATTTTACTATTTTTTCATAACTTTTCCATTATAGATATTTGCAAATATAATAATTATAACATTTAATATATTTATCACCCACGCTTTTTACTATGAAATGACAATATTTTTTAATGAAAAATTATTTTCTAATTTTTAGTTCGGTTGCATATAAAAGCGTGTTTTTAGTTTTTTTAAACTATTAATTATTTTTCATTTTTAGTTTCTGCTACTCTTGACAAAATGGCGAAAAATTTTTTAATGAACAAGATTAACAAATTTTAAAATTTTTCCAACAGATTGCAACTCACTAAAAAATTTCTTCTTCATTAAGTAGCAAAGTTTGAAATTTTGCCAACAGATGGCAATCCAGGCAATGTTTGGACCGTTGCCAACATATTGCAACCCACTAAAAATTTCTTCTTCATTTAATAGCAAAGTTTGAAATTTTGCCAACAGATGGCAACCTAGGTGTTGTTTTATAATATAATGGAATTTTTTTCCTGGCGACCCAAAAAAGATAACGGGATACTGTTTGCAGATTATTGCATTGTCATGTTTCCTTAATACGTGTGCAAAGTTTCAAAGAAATCGAATAGCTGGAAGTTGGTTAAAATTAGGCTCAAAGATTCCGTTACATAGGCAGCCAGATAGATAGATTAATAGATAGATAGTTACAACCCAAGTTAATAAAAGCGTGTTAAAAAAAAAACAATGATTTTGACATCTTATACGGATTATCTTCCCCAGCCCCCTCTGAATTTGACGCTGATAAAAACGTTTATCTGTAAAGAAAAAGACAACGCAAGCTTATGTATAATGAGATAGAGAAAGTGAATATCTGATCAGTTAAAAGTTCAAAATTGCTTTTAAAAATAAAATCAGAACCAAAAAATCTCGTTTTAAGTCACCACTACTTCTGATATTACCGAACAAGATCGCTATTTCCAAATTTCAAATGGCATCGACTGCATATTTTATCCTATTTCGATGATATATGGTATTTTGAATAAAAGCCTAAGTCAAGCGGTCATAAATAAAATTAATCGTCTCGTATTTATGTCTTGCATGACACTAGTAATTTCTTTTCCTGAATAATAAAAATTGTCTTGATGCAAAGACTGCGTGTCTCAAATTTTTTTAAAATATCTGAACGGGTAGAAAACTTCAAAAACTAAGACGTTTAGGACCTATGTTCATATGAAGTTTTGTCGTATTTTTGGTGAAAAATTACCTCCCAAAATGTTTTGCATTTGTTTAGAAATACCATGTATATACATTAATCATTAAACAAAGAAGCTCTAAATAGAGTTAGTTATCAAACGAACAGGTTTAGGTTGTCAAAAACTTCTAATACCCCTTGACATACACACACCTTTTTTCATTGCTTAAATTCTTTGGATCCTGTATATGACCGATCATCAAATCTCGCTGCTAACAGTAATTTAAAGTTACCCTATTAAAAGTCTTGGGGAATTCTGTACAGACTGACTCCATTTGATATCTATATTACAAGGGCTTTAGGAAATCCGTCAAATGGACGCAAATCATGCTGTCGCTTAACAATAAGACTCTCACAAGACCAGCTTACCTAATTGGAAACCAACGCAGCTAGTAACTTCGAAATACCAAACTGTTTTAACATAGTTCTGTAGCTTTTTACAACTTTCTTTTTACCCAATTTTAAAATAGGAACAAAAAATCTTTTCTCCATATCTCCGAACGTTTACATTTTAAAAGATCTGTAAAAAAGAGGATCCAATGGTCTATTATGCTACAAAGTAACTTGGTCGGACTCTTTGTTTGACCTCCGGATAGTGCGGACGTGCGTAGAGGACTACAAAGTTCTTCCCGGAGTGGCGGCTAGAGGTGTTGTACGAACGTTTTTACCTTCGGGGATCAAGGAAAGATTCACGCTAAATTGACGGCAACTTTCTTCTGGATCTAAGCGCTGTGAGCGAAGATTCCTATAAGCTGATGGTATCCTGTTTGGTGGTGAACACGAGGTATTTCTCAAATGGCGGGAAATAGATGGGCGTGCCATGGGAACTGTCAGTAGTGAAAGTGAAGGTTATACGTAACACGAGTAGCAGATCTTGGTTTGACAGCCGACAATTTATGCATTGCATCGATTGTTGAATTGTTTGTTTTCTTTTTGGAATTTCTGAAAGCTACGAACTCGATTATCCAGATTTTCCGCCGACGAAGCCCTGGAAAGCATAGTCCGGAAGGGGAAGAGTGGTGGATTGGACCTGAAGGGACCAAAACCTAGAAAAAAAATATAGAGAGATAGTAACTTGGTCAACAACTACTTGGGGACACTATCAGAACTACAACTCAAGGTTTAAGGAAATTTATACAGGGTGATTCAAAAATCGATCACGAAACTTAAGGGGGTGATTCTACTTGACAAAAAGGGGTAGAGCTTCATATAATTTTTTTAAAATGTCGTTGGTTTTCGAGTAACAAGCCGTCAAAGTTCAAGGTTTTATTTTTTGTTTTTGAATTGCCTGCTTACAAGAAAACCCGATTTGACTTATATTTAAAGTTGGTTAAGTCGTCTGCGCTTCATCATTTTAGTAACAATTCACATTGATTGTGCGCCGCTAGAGGGCACTTTACCTACATTGCCATTTGTTTTTGGTCATAATTGTTTAATGTTGACAGCTACAGTAGTTTTTGGCCTGTTTTCTGAAAGACTGATAGCAGGCCATTAAAAAGGTGCTCTTGATTTACCTTGCTGCAATGTAGGTAAAGTGCCCTTTAGCGGCAAACAATCAATGTGAATGTTACTAGAATGATGAAACGCAGACGATTTAGTCCAGGTTTTAAATATTAGTCAAATCGGTTTTTCTCTAAGCGAGTAATTCAAAAAACAAAAATAGAAACTTGAACTTTGACGGCTTGCAACTCGTAAATTATCTTTTTCTTGATAGTTTAGCTGCTGTAGTAAAACACTTATACCAGATGGAAGTTATAGTGCCAGCTTTCCGTGAGTTATCTGTGGCTTTTACTTAAATTTACGAGACTATATTCTCGTAAATATCATAACAATAACATTAGCAACGTCAGGTCAGTGCCTATAGGTCATTTGTTACGTTGGTCAACGCTTTGTGTATTTGAATACATATGCAATTCTTAAAGTAGCAATGAATATGTCAGATTTACTAGTGGCTGCCAAGCAAAATTACTGGTTATCAAATTTAAAGAACCTTTGGGCAGACAAAGAAATTCAATTGATTTTCCTTATTGTTGTTTATTTCTAAGAACATACAGTTATAAATGTCGTGTGTTAAACACTAGCATGTAGATATTGGACAAAGAATGCCTGCATAAACACATTCCGGATAGGACGACGTATTGGACTCTCTTTGTTGTTGCTTTAAACTGTCTCCTTTCGACTCATTGCCAAATTATTGCCAGTATTTTTTTTTCTAACATCGAACTTAACTTCATATCCAATCAGCACTAATTAGGAAATCCTAACAAGTTAAAAAGAAATAATTAAACTTTGTTTAACATTAATTAATTGATATTTTTTATTTTAATTATTTGAAATTTTATTATTGATTTGCCAAGTTTATTGTTGAAGTAAATGTTTAATTCTAAAACTTTAATATTATTTATAATGATAAACAAACAATCCAATGCATCCCAAGTTTTGTTACAGAATTATGATATTAAGAAAACATATTTTGTTATAAAGAGTCTATTGTTTTTTTCTTGGTTTTGGTCCCTTCAGGTCCGATCCACCGGCCCTCCACCTTCCGGACTATGCTTTCCAGTGCTTCGTCGGCGGAAAATCTAGATAATCTCGTAGCTTCCAGAAATTTTAAAAAGAAAACAAAAATAATTCTTCAATCCGAGCAATGCGTAAACTGTCGGTTGTTAAACCAAGAACTGCTACTGGTATTACGTGTAACCTTCACTTTCACTACTGACAGTTCCCATGGCACGCCCATCTATTCCCCGCCATTTGAGAAATACCTCGTGTTCACTACTCGTAACCACAGAAGAGGATTTATTTTGACTTTTCAGTCATTGTGATTTATACAGTAAGGATATTAAAAGTCCTCACTCCCCCGTTATCTTTTGAATGGGACAAGATATCGAGGTCGAGTAAATTTTGGGTAAAAGGGTGTTACTTAAACTACTTTTTAGCATAAAAATAATTTCTGTCACGTGACCTAGTACCAAGAGGGCACTAGCAACTTTTTTTTTTTAATGAAAAGGGGGTCATGTAGCACCTCGTTTAAAAGGCTCTTTATTCTTTACCCAACGATACTTCGTTTTGACAATATTTCTAGCCGTTCTTGAGCTTAGAAACGTTTAAAATTTGACTTAAATAGTGTATAAACAATGCGGTTTTAATGGCGTTGGCTTGTAAGTCAGGACATGCTGGGCCGCTTTTTAAAAACAAAGTGGCGTTAAGAAGAGAATTAGAGGGCCTTTATAAACGAGGTGCTACATGACCCTATTTTTTTGGAAAAAAAGTGCTACTGAGGCCCCTTTGACAGTAGACCACGTGACCGGATCATTTTATGCCTAAAATAGTTTAAGAGATCCAAATTTTTTAACCGACTTCGATATATTGTCCTATTTAAAAATTGGAGCTAAACTACAAACGCTTGTAACTCTAAAACCAATTTGCTGATTTTTAAAAATAAAAAGGCGATAAATATAGAATTAAAAGACCTTTAAAAGGAGATGCTTCGTGACCTTCTTTTACATTAAAAAAAAATTGTTTTGTCCTACTCTGTATAATATTACCAGTATCACCACTGGAAAGATATTTAAAAAAGCTTTCTCACAAAATACCTCATTAGGTACATCTACAGGTAATTTTTAAGTAC
The DNA here is from genome assembly GCA_014170235.1 of Listronotus bonariensis. Lineage (NCBI taxonomy): Eukaryota > Metazoa > Arthropoda > Insecta > Coleoptera > Curculionidae > Listronotus > Listronotus bonariensis. The sequence continues at coordinate 162,916 of JACEGR010000909.1, read as the reverse complement.
CGCCATTTTGTAGTAGGTGAAAATATTGAGTTTTTATTTTAGAATTATAAAGTGTGTCCAAAAAGTTTGAAAACGCTCAAAAATCTCAAAAAATTTTAATATTAGACCATAATCTGAATTTATATTATTGATATCGGCCATGTAACCAGATTTTGAGTTTCGTAGAAATTTTTTTATTAATATATTCCTGCTGTTTTTGCTACACAATGGTATAAAAAGCCCATTTTTTCTCTTTAAGTAATAATAGCAGAAAAATTTATAATTAAGTAAAAATAATAGGTGTAAAGTGCGTAGGTATTACCAATCACACCTTGCAAATTTTAAACTGGTGGCTTAACAGTTCTGACATACATTTAATTTCTAAATTTAATTTAACAATAATACTCTTAATCATATTAACAAAATTTAAAAACACACAAGATTATAAACGGAAAAATCCTACACCAACTATATTCATTTTTATTTAAACAAAGCATTTTAATATTTAAAAAGTAAATTAAACTAGGCACTTATGCCCTATGTCAAAACTAACAGGCATCAGTTTGAAAGTTGCAAGGTATAAACGGAAGTAATGCCTACGCACAAAGATTATTTTAGGTTACTCCTGGGGCAATATATTACCTCACCGACCACCCCGTATAACATATAATTAAAACATTGGCAGTAAAAGTTGATTGGCATAATAGGGGGCATAAAATAAAAATTTCAATCAAAGTTTACCTACAGCTTCATTACAAGAGTTAACAGTAATTAGCGGTCTTGATAAAGAAGCAATTGACCTACAACATATGATATTTGTGTGGCTTACATTCCTTTAGTCCAAGGGTTATCAGCAGTACAGTGAAACGTTGTTTTTCTTTAACACCACGTAAGAAATTTAATGTCTTTTTTTTGCCCCTTTCAGTAGTATTTTTATGTAGAAGAAATTTACTCGATAAATTTTTTTGTTAATTTCTAAATGATTTGCTATAGCTTCGCTAGTGTGCTAACAAGGTGGACACCTGGAGCTGACAAGACAGGTAAATATATCTCTCTCTTTCTATTTTTTTCTTGGTTTTGGTCCCTTCAGGTCCAATCCACCACTCTCCCCTTCCGGATTATGCTTTCCAGGGTTTCGTCGGCGGAAAATCTGGATAATCGAGCTCGTAGCTCCCAGAAATTCCAAAAAGAAACAAATAATCCAACAATCGATGCAATGCATAAATTGTCGCCTGTCAAAACCAAGATCTGCTACTGGTGTTACTGTATAACCTTCACTTTCACTACTGACAGTTCCCATGGCACGCTCATCTATTTCCGCCATTTGAGAAATACCTCGTGTTCACCACCAAACAGGATACCATCAGCTTATAGGAGTCTTCGCTCACAGCGCTTAGATCCAGAAGAAAGATGCCGTCAATTTAGCGTGAATCTTTTCTTAATCCCCGAAGGTAAAAACGTTCGTACGGTACCTCTAACCGCCACTCCGGGAAGAACTCTGTAGTCCTTTACGCACGTCCGCATTGTCCGGAGGTCAGACAAAGAGTCTTACTTTAAACTTTACTTTTTAAAGTAGTAATTTAAAAGTAAGTAATAACTTTACCTATGCCAGATAAAAGGTCCGAAAATTAAAAGGCATTTTCGATGAATATTTATGGTAAAGGTAGTTTTGTTAAGGTAAGATGAAAAGAATGGCGACATATTGTAGTGAATGTGCACAGATGGGTTAATTTAGGAATTTTAAAAAGAAATATAGATTTAACCAGAACTAACCATGAACCCTCACCTATACTCTGTCTTCAGTTTTCGGTGTTTGTTACTTGATATAACTCGAATTCTTTTACTGAAGACAGGGCATAAGTGGAGGTTATGGTTATCTCTGGTTAGTTAAAACTATTTTTTAATTCCTCTAGTTAAACTCTGAGACTAATACATACTATTATTCAAAATCCGTTCAAATTCTCACCAGTACAGGTAGAGATAGCATGAAAATTATGCGTCGAAAATACCTGCAGCATTACCATAAACCCTTCGCCAGTGCGTCGAGTTAACCCGTTGCAAAATTTGCATAATTACTTCTGCGTCGAAATTACGACATTCGTAAATACTTACTTTAAGTTAGTGATACATGTTAACGAAATATAAACCAACTTTTAGAGCCCCAATTAAATCTGCTATTGAGCAAAGTAAAATCTTTTAGAGTGTCGACTAGAGTAAGTCTCGAGCTATGTCTGTAAACTATATGGAAGAAGATCAAATAAACTCCATTAGACTTGATGTAAGAGAGTAACAACTTACATCTAGCAGTTGTGTTAACTGTACCCAATCACAGAAAAATTAAGATTTTTCCATTTCATACACAAATCATATTTACAACCTAAGAGCTACAGCTTGTAAACTTTTGGGAAATGATATCCCGGTTCTCAAAAGAACATTGTTTATCTTTTAAAACAATAAATTGCCAGAATTAATCCTCAGCATAATAGTTTCAAAATAATTTATTTAAAAGGGGTTTTTGGTTTCCGTTTATGGCAAAACCCTTTTTAAACCGCTAGCTAAAATCTATTAAACTTGAAACACTAAACAAGAAAACAAAATAAAAACTAGGGTAATGGAATAGGGATGCTTTTAGTTTATGTTTAATATTATTTTTAGGTATCTGAACATTATTTTTTAATACTTAGACATATGCTAAGTTTTTTTTTGTAACCTTACATAAATCAAAATATTAAAGCTAAAATTAGCCTGTATTACATCGCTTCCTGTTGGCAGTGTGTCAAAATACCATGTAAAGTGACACTCTAATCAAAATTTTATTTATCCACTATCAGAATAACATAAAATATAGCGATGGTGCCATTTAAAATTTGAAATAGCATTAATCTCCGGTTAAATTGTAAGTCAGAAGTGAGAGAGTAAAATAAATAGATCGAGCAATACAGATATGTACATAGGTGTCAAATATCTATATTCGTAATTTTGTTTTTCCATCTAAAAGGATAAAAAAGTTAAAGTTGCCTTTAAGAAACACCCGGTATAAATGTTTTAACATTGTTGTTAAACTACATGTAAAAAGCAAATATTTAAAATGATCCCATATCTACTTTTTTTTTCTTTCAACATAATTTTTGAAAATGTGTTATCGGATATGCTTTTTTTTTAAATATCGTGACAGAAAATTTTAAAATGCCGTTTTGATATTCGTGTTTCTAATAATTTTAAACTAAAGTAGCTTTTTGGGCTTTAAAAATTAATTATTTGTCTGTTTATTAGCATTGGGACCTAAAATTATTGTGTAAATACTTTAAGTCAGTTTCTAACTTATGAATTCCATTTGAAATTATTAAGAAAATAATATATAATTCTAATAATTATTTAACAATTTATATAGCGACCTTGAACTAACTGGTCCCTCTTAAATCACTGCGCTGATGTTGCAGAGTTTTATGAAACCCTGCGCATAACTCTGAATAGAGAGCACTAGCCAGATTTTATGCAGTTCTGCGCTAACCTCTCAAAAAACAGTAAAATGACGAGTATTATCAAGTTTTCCTAATGGAGACATATTGATTGTTAAACCTAAGCATTTTTAAACACACTCTTTAGACGAAGGAAAATTTCTTTTTCATAAGCAACTTTAAAAACTTCCTATAAAACAAACAGCTAGAGAGGACAAAAAATTGTTTTTTTACTGAACTTAGAATACTACTGCAAAGTAATACTAAAATAAAAATAGAAATACTAAGGCAGGGCGCGCACTAAAGTGACAAGCATGTTACAAGCTAGTGAAAAATTAAGTTGGTAAAGCCCTCAAAAATTCTATATTCTGATCACCAGTGGTATCCAACTGACGCCGCACAAGTGTTAAAAACCAGTTCACCGTCACTAATATTTAGTACGCGCTCTTGAATTGTGTACGCAGTTTTTAGAGATTCAATCTGCCACTGACTCACCGAGGTTTTCCCTTTTCATTACTTTTTAAATTTTGTATGGTCAAAAAATGCCCAAATAAGGCCTCTACGCGTTGTAGTACTCCTGGTTAGGTAGACCTGTGGGGGCCGGGAACATCCCCCTCCACGAGATGCTGGCAGTCCCTGCCCAGAAAAAATGTGGCATATAGGCCTATATACACATATGTAGCGTACCACTCCCCACTATGATTACCACTAATTTATCCCCCCTCCGCCCAACGCCCCCTAGGTTGTGCGCTATGGTCCTAGAAGTTTATCCCTTGACCCTACTTCTTCTTATTCACACACCATTCATTCCATAAATTGGATTGTTGCTGCTCGGTCTGTCCGCTGACCCCCAAAATTGGGTGCCTGGTTGGCGGTTACCCATCCAAGTTATGGCCGCGCTTTACGTTGCTTAACTCCGGCGACCGTCTCTGCCGATCTCACCGCAGCAGCAACGACCGCGGCTTTTGGGCTCCCTAGACCCCTCCAGGGTGGATAGCTAGTTCCGCTAATGGTAGTAAACCATAGATAACCTACATTTAGATCCGCAGTGGCAAGAAGAATTTTTCAGATTTTTACGACTTCGCGCAGTGGGTGGACGAACATGCGCACTTAAAAGCCGTGGCAAAATACAAACACCGGCACCCCGTACCCTTCGTCCGCGGTCTGACCGTAACGCTCATTAGCTACCGCACTTCGAACAGAAAACCAGGACGCCGTCAACAAATTCTTTCCTATAATGCGGATAGTTTGTTTGGAGCCGGGTGCGTTTACCCTCAACTGGCTTGCGCACAAACCGGTTTTTTTCGCCCATGAAATGTAACTTTTGTTTCGCGCAGGTTATAACATTGGCAATCCATCGAGATCAGTGTAGTAAACACATAAGTATTAAAATTTGCTATACTGAATGAGCAATAGGGTTTGGTATATCGGCAAGTAATATAATAACAAAACAAGCACTATTAGTCACACATTGTTACATGCTGATATTTAAGTAAAATGTGTTATGTTATTTAGCTGAACCGGTATAAGTTTGATTTGGTTACTAAAGTTAAACCATGAATAAATTGAAGATATTAATAATAAAAAATAGGCCCCTAATTTAGTTCACAGACCTAATGTATCCTCACGGTGTAGACTATTGTTTTAAGAGATAAATCAAAATTAAATACGAAAATCTACTACAGTCGGTTACTTGGTAACTTAACTAAAAAAAAATGATGTGCATGACAATTCAATCTCAAAAAAGCATTTGATTTAATTAGACAAAATAGAGTAGAGTATAAGGGGCTTTTCGTTATTTAGTTGTCCTAAATTTTAATCCTCTTAAAAATTAAGCGGCAAAAGAATCCCATTCATTTCCCATTGCCCATAAGCCTGCATCCTACACTTGAAAACTAAATATTTATTTAAAATTAATACAAACAAATCATTCATAGGGTGCATAAATGTCTTGACAATTGTATGTAATAAAGATATGTAAAAACGTGACGATTTTGTTTTTGTAGTACGGCTAGGTACAGCCAACGCAATATACGGCATTAAACATGGTACCTTATGTTAAGAAAAGTTGTCACAGATGTCTGGGAGTGGTTTTGTGTACATATATTCTTTGAACTGAACGCACCTTAAAAACGTTTTATATTGTAAATCTTTCGTTTCCAATATTAAGAATGTAGATAAAAGTACATGGAAATGGTTCTTATTTACTCCAAGTCGTAAAGATTACCGAATAATGATAATACGTGGGCCAGAAATAAGCCTGACTTAGCTGCAAAAGAGTATCATTCAGTGTACCAGACCTGTTTAAAAATTATTGATTTTTTTTGTATTTGTGAAATACAGGGTGACCCACCATATTCGACACGGTCTGTAGCTGGATAACCATGGGGTTTTTAAAAAAGTAAATACTGGAACATATACAGGTCGGATAAGGCCACAGTATAAAATTATTTTACTCTATACAGGATGTCTCAAAAAAGTGTGACGTATCAAAGTTATATTTTTTAAATGGAACACCCTATATTTTATGACGGTTTTAGATTCTACTTTAAAAAATAACTGCAAGTTTGTTTATAGTGCTAAGTGTCTAATTTTATTCGTTTTGTGATATTTGATTTTTGAAAAATGCAGAGGTAAAATTAAATTGATTTTACTTTAACACTTTAAACTTTAAAATGTGTAACAAGATTAGAAAAAGTCTGCCATATCATACGTAGGTCAAATCAAGATCAAATATTGTACAGGGTGATCAAAAAATAATTTCAATTTTTCAGAAAATCAAATAGCCATATCTCTCTTATTTTAAATGGAACACCCTGTATTTTTTACGTCACATGATGACAAATAAAATACTCTTTCAAATGGTGTATAGGTTGCCTATACCTATCTTTTGTGCTTTTAGTAAAATCTGTTTTACAAATTTTTAGTCCAAATGTTTATTTAAATTAAAGTTGGCTGTGACATAGCAGCCATTAATATTTTCTTAAGAAAATAACAACGACCATTTATTGATTACTAGTGTTTTAGTCAGTTTAAAAGAAATTTCAATGATTTTAAATAAAAACCCTTTTCTACAACAACAAGATGATATAATACTGGTAGGATGTGAAAAAATGGTTTACTTTAGTCTACAAGTTAATCCTGAAAAATATTCCAGGAAGAAACCATCTGATAACGCTTAATAGTTGCTTAAAAATTTGACTTAGAGTGATTATGGATAATGGAGGAGACGAGTTATAGGTCACCAGAATGTCATCATAACTGACCAGAGGCGTTATTAGGATTGTTTAAAAACACAAGTTTTATCATTACCACATTTAGCTGAAATAAGTGTTATTGGAAGTAGCATTATAAGCAACTAATGAATTTTTTTCTGTGAATTTTAAAAGTATCTGGCAAGATAATACAAATCTTTAATTTTGGCTTTTCCAACAAGTTACATTTGCAATAACGGCTTAGTAAATAGGCATGGCTATATCACAGCCTACCTTACCTTTAAATAGACATTTGGAATAAAAATATGTTAAAACGGAATTTACTTAAAAGTATAAAAGATAGGTATAGGCAACCTATACACCATTTGAAAGAGCATTTGGTTTGTCATCATGTGGTGTAAAAAAATACAGGGTGTTCCATTTAAAATAAGAGATATTGCTATTTGACTTTCTAAAAATTGAAATTATTTTTGATCACCCTGTATAATCTATGATCTCGATATGACCTACGGTGTGATAAGGCAGACTTTTCCAAATCTCTGTAATAAATTTTAAAGTTTAAGGAGTTTATATTGTTAAAATAAAATTAATTTAATTGCAACCCTGCATTTTGAAAAAAAAATTAAATATCACAAAAACGAATAAAATTAGACACTTGGTACTATTAACAAACTTAAACTATATTCTTTTTATGTAGAATCTAAAACCGTCATAAAATATAGGGTGTTCCATTTAAAAAATATATAACTTTGATACGTTACACTTTTTTGAGACATCCTGTATAGAGTAAAAATAATTTTATATACTGAGAGCCTTATCCGGACCTGTGGTATAGGTTTCAGTATTTACTTTTTTAAAAACCCCATGGAGGTCCAGCTACAGACCGTGTCGAATATGGTGGGCCACCCTGTATGAGTTACCAAGGTTTTCCTTTTTAGTAGCGACGCGACGGTTTAAAATAAAAAAATATATCAAAAATGTCTGTTGCTCATGCAAATTACACCTTTAGAATTTCCTTAAATAAATAAAAGAGGTAAACGTTTTCTTTTTTCACTCTATTTAGCTCAATAAATTTTATTTAAAAAAGCGATATTTATTGTAAAATTTTGAAAGTTTCTTTTAACCAAAACATAAAAAGTTTATAGTATTTTAATTTTGAGATTTTTCAAGTCTTTTGTTTCTTTTTAGATTCCAGACACCAAATGAATAATAAACTTCTTTACCTACTTAAATTACACAAAGAGAAACAAGAAATACCTGGAATATCTTAATTTTTTAAAAATCTAAAAATTGTAATTTGACTAATTTCTTTATACAAAAAAAGTATTTTATGCTTTATTTGTTTTCTGGGAGATTAAATTAAATAGTTTACCACATTTTTGGTAAACTATTTACCACATTTTGAGACGTAACCATTGGCCCAGTTCTCGTCTGGCGTCTTGTTAAGATTTTATTTTATTGCATTAAAAATGATTTCAACCTAGTGCTAATGAACCTTTTTTATAGATTGAAACCTTTGTATTGTAAGTAACTTAATATTAAATATGTCATTATTTTATTTCTTTTAAAGTAATAATAACTTTTATTATATTCTGTAAGAGCAGAATAGTTCTTCATAATGTTAAATAAACTTTTTAATTTTATTCTGGAGAAAAGCCAAATAATATTTTGTTTAAAAAATAAAGTGTTATGTATAATTCAGTTTTTATTAAGACTATACTGTTTAATATTTGTAATACTATGACCCAAAAACCTAACTGAAAAACAAGGTATAAATAAAAAAATCGGTTGTCTGCAAAGTCGGTTTACTGACGATAGTTGAACGTGACAACGTCATAAGAGAAACCACATTCACCGCACGCTGACACAAGTAGAAGAGAAACAGATGTCGAACGACGCGGAGATTGTGCCTCTTTGTTGCTCATTCCGCGCTCTCGCTTGCACTTCAAGCCTTAAAAGAAACACGCGAGGTAACACCGCGTGAGTCATCTTTTTGGTGCGTGCAGCCGGGTCCATCGAATTATAAGACGTTGTCACGTCAAAAAAGAACATTGTAATAAGTAATAGGGATTTAAACGGTGTTTTGTATAATTGTTTATAAAAATCAATTATTATATATTTGTCAAAATTTAAAAAATAATCTTTTTATTAGTTATTGGCCGTTTTGATTTTTATGTCCCTTTAAGTTTTACCTTTGTAGAAGTGGCTGCTAGTTAAAGTGGGATGTTTCACCTTTCAGCATTTTTATTTGAAATAAGTAAAACTGTCTTTTTTAAATTTTAATGAAAAACGCTTTCGGAAAACAGTTAAAAGACTATTTTCACATTATAAATGTTAAATAAACCAAATACCAAACTAAATTTTGCTGGAAACTTTACAAATATTGTAAACTCGCCCGTTTCGCCTAACACCACAATTTTGAGTTTGCAAGATAATATGGTTTTAGAGCGATATTTTACCGCATGTACGACAGATATATATATATATATATATATATATATATATATATATATATATATATATATATATATATATATATATATATATATATATATATATATATATATATAGCACGTGCAAACGCATCAAATAAACTATTAATAATTAAAAATTCCCAAAATTAAGTTTTTTTATATCAAAAACAAAGAAAAAAACGCGAAATTCGCGATTTTATTTTTATCTTTGGACAATCCACTAAGGCTAAAAGCCTAAATACTAACGTACTGTGGGTGTCTTAAGCGAGGTAAGAAGGAGTTTGTTGACACGGGGCTTAAATACTTGATTTGGGGGAAGGAAAAATTTTGAAATTAAAATTAACAATTTTGCTGGCTACCTATTAAGCTTTTATTTTTTTATTTGTTTTGGCTTTTGGCTTCAGCCGTACAGTCAGTCGCAAGTACTTTTAATTATAAATATTATTTTTTAAGCTATAAAATATAAAAACTTTTTATTTAAATTAAATACGGGTATTACAAAATGATGTTAACAAAGTCCAAAAATATCTAACAAAACATCATATTTTTAATAATTATATTAAAACCTTTTTACTGACTTTAATAATCTTGCTTTATTTATTAGAGGTGTAGTTTTTATATAATTAAATTTAAAATAATATTTCCAGTGGCGCCGTGAAAAAACATTTAAGTAATTGATATTTATGGTAAAAATAATTAAAAATGTAGCTGTTTTGTTTATTTTATTTTTTGTATCTGCTTGACTGCATGTTAATTACATACAATTTCAAGTCATAAACCATTTTTAAAATTCACATAAAACTAGAAAAAAAGACAGCAGTATGATTCATTTAAAGGCAAGCAGGCTGTAAAGTAAAAATATTTAAAGTGGGGGCGAAGCGTATCTAGTGGTGCCATGCAGTACAAATTCCAAAGTTAAAAAAAAATGCGTGTATTTAAAACATCTCAGGACCCCTATTCTCCATTTTGAGAGAAGTGAATCTTCCTCTACCCGATAGGAACGTTCACATCATTGATTGTTTCTCCCGGTATTTAAATTTCGAATTGAATACAGCGCAACAATGCGCTTGATCTAAATCATTTTTTTAATTAGTAAAAAATCATAAATAATATTTTTATTTAAACAAAGGGCACACAAAAAAATAACAATACTTGGCCTTAACTTTTGAGGTTAAACAATAAGTAAACAACCAAAAATCCTGACTATGCACAGGGTTCTTCCAATGTAAATTTGCTTTTTCTGCTTGAAACCAAGAAAAGAAATTTCTCCTACTTTTTGAACAATGTGACTATTTCCACGACCTTTAAGAATACAATCGAATTGACTCGAATTTTAAGAGAACCGCATCCAGAGTGGCTTTCCAGTGACGTAAATGGAGCGCTCCCGAGTAGTTCAGGAGCATTTCGTTCTACTTTATGGCGTTCCAGTGACGGAAAGTGTTATGCACCTGAGCTACTCCGTTTATCTTTCCCCTTGCCCCTCATGCACCAACCCCTCTTTTAGTTTTTGTGCTTCAAACGTGTTTTTTTATGATTAAGGATGGATTTTTTAAAACTATTTATTTAATAAAATGGAATTAGATATTAAAAATAGATTATTATTATAAAGCCAAGAAATGTTAAAAACAACGAAATTTTAAAATTTCTTAAAGTATCTCTCTTTCCTTGTCTAAGGATGCGTTCCAGTGACTAACTTTTTAGAGCAGTTCAAGAGCTTCAAGCCCTGGAGCGTGACGCACAAAAATTTTCGTCACTGGAAAGACCCTCGGAGTTCCATTGATGTGATTATTTTCTTGACTCGGGAATAGGGGCCCAGGTTACAACATACGGAGCAATTATAGTATGTTCTGCGTTCTAGTTTATAAATTTCTACGCAATATTGGTGATAGCGCGTGGTAGTATTTTAACAGTGTTCAGAAATAAAAACATTTTTTAAATTCTTCTACATTTGAACACGGTATGTTGGTTGTAGCGTAGAAGGAATTCATAAAACGCGTTTGTGCTCCTTGCCACACGCAGTTGAATTTTACTATTTTTTTATGGCAGAGGAAACGAGACACGCGTATGCCGCCATCTTACCCCTCCAAACTAATGGCGCTTCGACTTACCCCTCCTGACTCTTTGTTTGAACTCCGGACAGTGAGGACGTGCGTAGAGGACTACAAAGTTCTTCCCAGAGTGGCGGCTAGAGGTGTCGTACGAACGTTTTTACCTTCGGGGATCAAGGAAAGATTCACTCTAAATTGACGGCATCTTTCTTCTGGATCTAAGCGCTGTGAGCGAAGATTCCTATAAGCTGATGGTATCCTGTTTGGTGGTGAACACGAGGGATTTCTCAAATGGCGGGAAATAGATGGGCGTGCCATGGGAACTGTCAGTAGTGAAAGTGAAGGTTATACGTAACACCAGTAGCAGATCTTGGTTTGACAGCCGACAATTTATGCATTGCATCGATTGTTGAATTGTTTGTTTTCTTTTTGGAATTTCTGGGAGCTACGAGCTCGATTATCCAGATTTTCCGCCGACGAAGCCCTGGAAAGCATAGTCCGGAAGGGGGAGAGTGGTGGATTGGACCTGAAGGGACCAAAACCAAGAAAAAAAATAGAGAGAGAGACTTACCCCTCCAAACCAATTAAAATAAGACTTGGTAATAGATAACAATGAAGCAATGTTATGCTTTTTACCTACATATTTCCAATTTATGCAGAAATTCTATCCCAAAATCATGATAAGGCATTCTGTTGTTTTTGTTACTTTGTGCTTGTCCACCCAATCCAAAAGTAGTAGTACTGTTTCTTCAAAAAAGTGTTTTATTTAATCAAACACTATTCGTGTTTTAATAAGAAATCACAAATAAGATTACCCTATAGAATACTTATTTAATAATTTCCAAAATGGCATATTTTCTTTCATTTCTATTTAAAAGTAAATATTACTTTAATAATTAAAATATAGGAACTAGTCAATATTAATGAGACTTACATTTACTTGGAAAATATTTTGCAAGTAATCACAAAAGTCGCTTTAGTTGTTATTGTTATTAATTATTTATAAGAAGGTTTATTTATGTAATTTAAATGCCTAATAGTTTGCTACCGAAATAAAATAAATTAATAATAAACAAGATTGTAATAATATTGAATGAAAGTATTTATTTATGATTGCCCTGGTTAGTAAAATAGGACGACTTAAATGTTAGTTAATAAAAGAAACAAGAGAAATTTGTAAATTTACTAATAATTTGTAGAGCTTCTTTTGTAAATGCTACTGTAGGTATAAAGGGCAGAGACAAGAATGAGACGAGCAACTAAATGTAAATAAATTATCCGAGAGAGAGAGATAGCTGCTGGGCCTTCCTTGGCTGTCTTCAAGGCAGGTAAACGCAGATGGCGCGTGAGTCGACTTTATCGTTTGCCCGCCAAATTCAAATTATACAGTGTGTCCAAAATTGGTAGGGAATGTATTGGGATATTGGAAACCATAAGAGATAGAAAGATGGTTAAATGGGAAAAGTTATAGACCATTTAAAGCTTAATCTAATGCCGTTTTAATGACGGATGTATCTCGTTTGGTTTTTGAGTTATTTTGAAAAAACTGAAAATGTGCGTTTTTGAAAAAGTGCTGTAGTTTTTTATTTAAAATAATTTTTGGAATCTGTAAAAACATTGTTGGGGCAACTTTTTAAGACGAATACATTCATGCATTTTGATTTTAATTTCAACGTTTCGGTTTTAAGATATCATCATCAACTTTTGTTTTTCTTATGGCCGCCATTTTGTTTTTGCACATTTTTAAAGAGCGTTTTTTCCCTTTAAAATAATGTGCAACACTTTATTAAAATGTTTTTGTTTAATGTCAAAAAAGGAAAAAAAATATTTTTGCTAAGTTGGCCATGACTGCATAGGAAAATAGCTTTATAAACAATTGCCATTTGATTCCTAAAAATAAACTATGTTAAAAAACTATTTTTGATTTTTAAAAGCCTATGTACCCAAACAAAGACGGAGATTTACTTTGTTTGTAATGACAGATTAAAATATTTAATAATAATAATATAAAGCTGTACTTTCTACCAAAAATTAGTATATTTACTTTTTTTATATTATTGTGTTTAACTCAACCTATAACAATACAAGAATCAAACTTATCTTCTTTTAATTTGCACTAACAATTGGAAAAAATATAAATCCTAAGAAAAACTATGCTCTTTACATTCATTACCAACTTACTTGCATATGGAAGTTTTGAAAAACCTCGACCAAAATAGTATTAAGAAAATACCGAAAATCGAAATAGAATTATTCAAAAATATTTTGCCGATAATCCTATATCTTTTACATGAGTTGCAACCAGGGAACTAATAAATATTAATAAAATAATAAAAAAAATAATAATTTTGCCAAAAACTAACGCTACAGTTCAAAATGTCCACCGTTTTTTTCAATGCACTTTTGACACTTCTTTAAAACAGTTCTGGTAACGCGGTTAAGAGTGTTTCTGTTTATACTTAATAGGACATCCCGCAAACGGTCTTCAAGAACTTGTACATTTTCAGGAGGATCAAATTCATATATTTAATTTTTAAAATAACCCCATAAATAAAAGTCTAAAGGAGTGATGTCTGGAGACCTGGCAGGCCACCGAACAGGCCCATTGTTTGAGATAATTCTCTCACCAAAAGTTTCCGATAAAAATGTGTGCACCTCCCTAGAATTGTGAGCGGGACATCCATCTTATTGAAACCACAAATTGTTAAAATCATTTGGTGGAACTACTTCCCTAATTGCTGGAATTATTTCGTTTTGCAGCATCTCAAGATATCTTTGGCCATTCAGTGTCTGCTCGTAAATAAAAGGCCCAATTAAGTGATTTGCTAAAAAAATATATTATAAAAAAATAAAAATAATAACTAATATGTTTTTATTACCATAAATCCGCATCATACGTTAAAGCCAAATCGAACTTGCAGTCTACGTTGTTCCCGTAATTGGGGATTTTCTACAGCCCAGTAATGGTGGTTATGTTTGTTAAATACGCCACAATTTGTAAAATGACTTTCGTCCGTCCATAAAACTTTTCTAAAAAAATTGGGTATTCTTCACATTTATTACGATACCAATGGCAAAATTGAAGTCTTCTTTGAAAATCACCCTCATTAAGCCCTTGTACAAGGGTGGGTTTATATGGGCGATAATGGGATAATTTTAAAACGTGATGTATGGTTGACTTCGGAATGTTAAGTTCGCCGTTTGCAACTCGTGTAGAAGATGTAGGATTATCGGCAAAATATTCTTGAATATTTCTATTTCGAGCTTCATTATTTTTTGATACTCTTTTGGTCGAGGTTTTTCAAAACTTCCATATGCAAGTAGATTGGTAGTAAGTGTGGAGAACATTTTTATCCCAGGTTGATGTCTTTCGGGAAAACTTTCCAAATAATTGTTTGCTGCATTCTCCGCATTTCTGTGATTTTTAATATAAATAACTAACATGTCAAATGTTTCTTCGTTTGAAAAAATTTCCGGCATTTTTGTGGATACGTTTAACACAATTTTCCAATAACACAATAAAATATGTAACTAAATGAGAATATTTGACAACTTCGTCTTAGCAACGACATTTTCGCAATTGTTTCTAGAGGCAGTCATAGCCAACTCGACCAAAAAATGGTTTTTAATGTTTTTGACATAAAACAAAAAAATTTTAATTAAGTGTTATACATCATTTTAAAGGGAATAAAACGCTCTTTGAAAATGTAGAAAAAAACAAAATGGCGGCCATAAGAAAAACAAAAGTTGATGATGATATCTTAAAACCGAAACGTTAAAATTAAAATCTAAATACAGGAATGTATTCCTCTTAAAAAGTTGCCCTAACAATGTTTTTACGGATTCCAAAAATTATTTGAAATAAAAAAACTACAGCACTTTTTCTAAAATGCACATTTTTAGTTTTTTCAAAATAACTCAAAAACCAAACGAGATACGGCCGTCATCAAAACCGCATTAAATTAAAGGTTAAATGGTCTATAACTTTCCCCATTTAACCGTCTTTCTATCTCTTCTAGTTTCCAATATCCCAATACATTCCCTACCAATTTTGGACACACTGTATAGCTGTGCTAATTTTGCCCTTAATGTTAGGTACTTGTTTTTGTTTCCTATTAATATAAAATATTGGGGTTTAGTTCAATAATTACACACATCTTATTAAAAATGTCATTTATTTGGTTTTTATAAAGATTTTTTCTTACAGATAACCATGTCAATATTACCTTAAATTATCTGTTGAAAAGCACATATTTAATATATACACTGTGATCACTAATAAAAGTCAATATTCAAAGTCCAATTAAGTGTAAAAAACCACGAAACACAATAAATCACAGAAAATGTAAACAAACTGTCCAAACAAATCGGCCATTGAAAAATATCAAACACAAATATCGATTAACATTTCGGCGTGACTACCTGCGGCAACGTTGTCTTTTTCTTAATTAGATGTGAGCCAAAAAGGACATTAAAGTTTACATGCAGAAATTGTAAACGACTTGGCAACCAGAGCAAAGCGATGATTGCTCCATCTACGATAGCCTGCCATAATGAAAGACAAAGACATATTTATTGGAACTTGCGTTAAACCAGAAAGAGATAAATACAATGGATAAATTGTTAGGACCAGTTACTCGTCTCATTGTTGTCTCTAAAGGGTATTAATTTAAAAAGGTTTTCTTTATCCCTATAGATTATTTTAAAAAATGCATCAACAAGTATTTTCTTTTTAAGAGGAACACTTTATACGCAACACCTAAAATCCTGGGTGAGGGATTGGGTGATTGTTTAAAAAGCCATTTTATTGCAGTACTTTTCAAAAATTAGTTTAAATATTTAGAGTTGCAAAAATATTTGGTTAGGTATTATAGAAAAATATTTTAGTTTGGGTTAGCTTCTTTTGCAACAAAACTTCATCAATGTGTTTTAAAGGTAATAACATAAGCAAGAAATTTGTTAATGGTCTTGGAAAAGAAATGTTTTTAAAAATTTGGCTTAGAGACAGGCTTGGAATAATAATAACTGAAATAATTGTTAGCAAATTTTTAAATTGGGTAAAAGATAAAAAAATAAGCTACCAGTACCGGTAAGAGAATTATTACGGTTATTTTTTACCTATTTTTAGTTTATGTTTATTTTCTATATGCAGGCGGCAATTAAGGTAGTGATCTATTTAATAAAAGCTAATTTATTAAACACTATTCTATGTTGTTTATGTTTTTTTATTGGTTAAAACTAAATTTTATTGTATTTAAGTTAAAAAGGGTAAAATGTAATCATTTAAACAAAATAAATTTAAATTCTCTACACTGCTTTGCCATATAAACCTTTGTATAAAATCCATAAAAACTATATTGCCGCAGTGACAATGGTTCCTAAACTTTTATGCTAAAGATACATTTTGAATGAGTGGCAGTTCTAAAATATTTCTTTATTACGCTTAATATCACATTTATTGTCAATAAAATTTTGCAACTTTTTAAACTTTTTACGTAAGTAATAAATTATTAAATCTGATGTGAAAAACTCAATGTCATATCAAAAACCTTAGCAAAGAATGATGTATAAGCCATTTAAAAAATATACATAAATTTTATTAATTACTACTTTTAAACTAAAAGTAAACACTTGGGGGCACGAACTGTAAATTACATTCATACAAGGTAGTACACTAACCATAGATATCCTACATTTAGATCCGCAGTGGAAAGAAGCATTTTCGGATTTTTACGACCTCGCGCAGTGGGTGGACGAACATGCGCACTTAAAAGCCGTGGCAAAATACAAACACCGGCACCCTGTACCCTTCGTCCGCGGTCTGACCGTAACAGAAATCCAGGACGCCGTCAACAAGTCAACAAATTGTTTCCTATAATGCGGATAGTTTGTTTGGGGCCGGGTGCGTTTACCCTCAACTGGCTTGCGCACAAACCGGTTTTTTCGCCCATGAAATGTAACTTTTGTTTCGCGCAGGTTATAACATTGGCAATCCATCGAGATCAGTGACACTAACCAAGATGGCAAGGTTAAGAATTAAATAAGGGTACTGAGTGACAAAAAATCTATTTTTATAAATTACATTTTATTAATTTTATGCCTACATGACTGGCACACAATAAATTAATATAGTAATTTTGTAACAAGTGCATAAAGTGATATTTTTTTACGAATGGGAAGTTTGACAGCACGAGCTGTTAGGCGAGTGCGGCAATCCCATGAGTAAAAAAGACACTTTATGCATGTGTTACATACTATATTTTTCCACGACCGTATAAAAATTTCCCAAAATACCATTAAATATATGTTTTATTTATCTATACTTAATAATTTTACAGCATAGCCATTAGATATATTGCAACAAAAAATCATAGCCGCCCTATTTTTTAAGGGACAATTATCCTCTTTATAACTATGCATTTATTATTTAATTTAAGAATATTGTTTTACTTTCTTTTAGTAGAAATAGTACTAAAACAGTATACATTCCATTTTAATTTCTTAGTCAGCCAAATTCATTATTACTATTAATTTTAAATAATTTCTATTAAAAATTTTGTGTATTAAAAAAACAACTTGTTCAGTTGATGTCACGTTTACTGTTAAGCAGAGCGCACATTAAAGTGGCGTGGCAAGTAGCAAGCAGCAAGTAACACGCATCTAGTATGTTACTTTAAATAGAACCAATGCACAGAAATAAAGCAGAGCACACCAAAGTGATGCGGCATGCAGCGTGCCACGCCACTTAGATGTGCGCTGATTCATTTGTTTCCATTGGTTCGATTTGAAGTAACATGCTAGACGCTTGCTACTTGCAGCTTGCCACGCCACTTTGGTGTGCACTCTTTCTTCATATTGCATAAATTCATATTTAAATAAATCAAATAAATCGTAGTAGGCATCAAAACAAAACACTAATTCAAGTAAAAAAAAAGTCGAATTGTTTATAAAAGTTATCTTTTTGCCACTTTATGTAGTGTACTAAAATGAAGTACTTTATCTTCTTGTTAATGACTTAACAAATAGCATTTTAAACGGTCGTTAAAAAGGGTATTAATTTATCAATTTAGAGCAGGTCTTATTATGTTAGTTCGCGATTAAACCAGGGTCACAACTAGGTGCTTTCATGCGGTATTTGCTAAATACCTAATATTGTACATATTTGAACTCAGTTCCAAGCATACTTACACTTACCATAATCAGTTTACAGCGCCAAGAATAATTTATACACATCAAACCTAACCTATACTAAGTAAACATTGTGACCACTAGTGTAATTTTAATTTAAAATTAACACCCACGCTTTGTTTAAAAGGTAATAACAGGTCAAGGTATTTAATAATTACGGTAGGAAAGTTTCAAAGGTAATTTCCTATGTCGCCTTATATTAAAAAAAATCTGTGAGACTGTGAGCATATGAGGCGTTGAGACCCATATACTTAATTGGTTTATTTTTTTATCTTTGGACAATCCACGAAGGCTGAAAGCCTAAATACTAACGTACCGTGGGTGTCTTAAACAGGCTAAGAGGAAGTTTGTTAACACGGGACTTAAAAACTTGACAATTTGGGGGAAGGAAAGACCTCCGCTGGCAGCAGGTTCCACAGTCTAGACACTCTAGGGATAAAAGAACGAACGAAATGGGAAGTTCGAGGCCTGTCCAATTGAACTGTATAGGGATGCATACGCGCGGCACCACGAGTTTCTCTGTTGGGAACTGCAAGAGGAGGGACTATACTGGATAATTCGTCGGAGCAGAAGCCGTAAAAGTATCTATAGAAGAGCGCTAGATCTCCCACAGCTCGACGATGGGCAAGAGAAGGAAGTTTTTGAGTAAGTAAAGGATCATTAATAAGACGAACAGCCCTTCTTTGAATGGCATCAAGAATGCTGAGGGTTGTAGGGGATGCCATTCCCCCGACATGAGAACAATATTCCAGAGAGGGTCGAATTTGGGACACATACAAAGTGTATAAATTGGACGGAGAAAAATACTTTTGGCTCGGAAAAGAAATTCAAGCTTTTTGAAGCCGCGGTGGCTATAGATACAATGTGTTTATGCCAGTTAAGGTTATTCTCAAATGTGACGCCCACAAGGTTAAATGTGTCCCCGCTCTGCAAAACCTGGCCACTCATAAGCAAAGGATGAGTGTTTGATGATTTTTTCGCGAATATCAAATTGAGATCCTGTAAAAGTGCGTTTGCTTTCCAAGTCGGGTTGAGAGATTGATTTGGGAACCTGAAAAGTGGAGTGAAGGGTACTATCGTCAGCATAACTATGAATGGGATTGGTTGTGGAAGAAAGAAGGTCGTTGATGTGAAGAAGAAACAAAGTTGGTGCTAGTACTGAATCCTGTGGCACTCTAGCATGAATTTCGTGAAAGCTTGAAGAGTGGCCATCAATAATGACTGATATACGTCGATTAGAAAGATAACTGGAGAGCCAAGAGCAGAGTTTAGTGGGAAGACCGTAAGAGGGAAGTTTATTAAGAAGTGCGTCATGCCAGACTTGGTCGAAAGCTTTAGATATATCAAAAGCAACGATCTGGGACTCACCTAGAAACTCAAGAGACTTGTTCCCGTTGTGTGACACGAAGGAAGAGATTGAAGATAAATGGGTATAAAATGAAGTCCATTTTTTAGCATTTTTTAATATATATGGGTTAATTATATTCAAAACATCTAATTTTTAATTAAATTATAAGACTTCGTAATATTTTACTGCAAGGCTAAAAAATATAGTTGACATTGGCCCAAACCTGCAAGTTTTTTGTAGCTTCATCCACTCTGGCTTTCATAAAATGATATTTTCTTCAAAGTGGACCATACCCAAATAAGACAAAAATTTAAATTTTAATATCATTTAAATACAAAATTACCATTTTACGGCATGGATAAAATTTTTATTAAGTATTAGACTCGGTATTAAAATATCATCATTTAAAGTGGCTTCACTCCGCTAAAACTGATGCTCGTACTTACTGAATCCAATTTAGATTGGGCATCAACGGCAGGATTTAATATCCTACCTCTGGACAATGATACTTGTCCAATAAGTAGACGCTTGATTTCTTGCTATTCACTTTGACTCGTTACAGTTTCGTGACAGGTACCTGTAAGGCAGGCTAGGGGGAGAGTCGTGGTGGATAACATAGAAAAGCAGGATGTTTAGCTATCCAAAAATATTACTTTTATTTAATAATAATTGCAAATGTTCTAACAGGGCACTAGTTAGAGTCTTTGGTAATAAATGTTATATTAAAAAAATATTTTATTATACCCAGTACTATAAAAATAATTTTAGAAATACCAATTTCCTGCGGCGCTCTTTAAGGGCACATATCTCGGTAAAAGGGTCTATCTCAAAAAAAAATATTGGAAATTGTCATATTATTTTAATGTGTTTTATATGAAACCAAGAGGTTGCCTACATATTCCCGGACGCCTCGTATACCAACGGAGTATTTACTGACTATCTGTAAAACAACAAATTTGACAAACTGATTAAGTTTCTCCATATTTTGTTGCAAATGTAACTTTTCTTCAGCAATAAAAACGGCCATAATTTTGCATTCATTACTTACATACTTATAAATTCCAGTTTCAATAGCTGTTTATTCTTTGTAACATTTTGTCTTATTTATCATTGTTATTAATACTTTAGTGTTGCCAACCCACTCAGTTCTCTTAAAGATACGAAGATTGTGTAATCAGAATATAAACCAACTTATACAACTGCCTACAGGGTCGAAAAAGATGTCTTTATTCTATTTGCCTAAGCAATTTTTAGGCAAATGGAAATATTTGCATAACCAGACGGTCATGCATAACTGTCCATGACCGCCCCAATGTGACAGTTTTGCATGATGTCTATAGCGCTTTGAACCAATTAAATTACATGTGCTTTTGCTTTTTACTGTAGTCTGCAAAACACACTGTACGCCTAATATGTTATCCAGTATATCATTTGCCTAAAAATAAGGACTACGGCAAATGTCTTTTAAATAAGAAATATTTTCATGAAGTCATTTACCTGGGCAGAAGCCATTTCGCCAAAAATGGCCATTTGCTCAGATAGCTACATCCCATATAACAGTACCGGCAAGGCATTACAAAAAGGTATCCGCATAGTAATTGCCGTTATATCACGTGCCACCGTGATGGCATCCATCATTATTAATAGCAGTGATGAAAAATGCGTTTAGGATGATGGCATCCATCATTAATAAGTTACATGAAAAAAATGCATTTAGGATGATGGCATCCATCATTAAAAAGGTTTTGGCAAAAATATGCCTTTTTAGATGATGGCATTACATTATTTTTCCAGAATTTTTCCTAATGACAATAAATGTATTTTTAATGTCCAGCCAGATACAATAAAAATAATAAAAAAATACATTTTTACTGAACAACTTTTTATTTAACTTTTTCTTGTATCTCTTATGGTATTTCCAAAATTATAATATTAAATTTTATATGGGACACCCAGTACTTAAACACATATATTAATACATGTGCATTATTTATGCACATTTTAGTTACCTGGACTGTAAAAATGTATTTTATTGTCATTAGGAAAAAATAATGTAATGCCATCATCTAAAGGCATATTGCCAAAACCTTTTAATGATGTAATACACCATCCTAAATGCATTTCTTTTTCAACATAACTTATTAATGATGAAATGCCATCATCCTAAACGCATTTTTTCTACTCATAACTTACAATGATGGATGCCATCACATTTTCTGCAACACGTGGGCCTAATAACGGCCACTGCCCATTTTGATGTCTTTTGATAACCTTTTTTGCCACCGCCTTGCCGGCAAAAAGTGTGTTATATGGACATACATATAATTTAGCTCAGCAGCAGACTGACGTCTTATTGACGTTCTCTTTAGTCATTTTTGGTCACATTTGCTAAATAGCATACATCATAAGATGACGATAAAATGACACAGAATTGACCCTCCAAGTCAGACAAACACGTCCGTTAACGACGTCATAATGACGTTTTAAGATGACGAAAATACACACATACTTTTTTAAAGCTAAAATGATACGATATTTTATTTGAAAATTGAAATGGAAACTCCTTACTGCTTACAATTTTCTTGCACTGCAAGGTCGCATCTCTCGACACTGATCAACCTGAAGATGCAGATTTTTACTCTAGTCGAAGATATTTCTTTTCAAAGCAAATTGAGATCACCAACCGCAGACCGGTCTCGAAATATTTTGGTCTAATCGGTACGGTGTAGGCGATAAAAAGTTAAGATGTTGAATAAACGCAGTAGTTTATTATCCATTGCGCCATCTATCGGTAGAGTTTTTTCCTATTTTAATTTTGGTAAAATTATAAGTCTTATTTTTTGTCATTTGATATTTTTATGGATTTTGACACGAATCATATAGTGTCACAAAAATTTTTTCTGGCGGGTTTTTTAAACATGACGTAATTAGATTTTTGTGAGCTAGTATGACGAAAAATGACGTCGAAAGGACGTCACTTTAACGATGTAAAAACACGTCATTAAATGACGTCATAATTTTGTCTGATGACGTCCTATGACCAAAAAATGACTTTAAAAATGACGTCATAATGACGTCAGCTTGCTGCTAGGGGAGGACTGCCTATAATTTTTATTTTAAGGACGGTCTCTACTCCTATATCAATTCCTATAGACTTGCTTTTTCTGCACAAAATAACGCCTATTGGAGATTCCGAATATAAAAATACCTATGGAACCAAATTAATAAGCAAAAGAGTAAATATCATTTATGTAACTTTAAAATTAGGAATAACTAAAAATGGACACTTCTGAACAAAAACTATTTAATGCACTGCTGCGCTAGTTTTTGCTATTGAGCTTTATGCATAATAGTGATTACCGTTTATCTTATGTTGGAATATTTCAGGAATTGTAAAATAATTCTTGGTATCATTTTTACAACTGGCATGTTAAATAATCAGCAATTACCTATATCATCATCACATTCGTCGTACTATAAAAAAATTTATATAACCGCATAAATTACAATGTTATCTTTAAGATATACTTACAATGACATATAGCCAAAACTAAAACGGCATTTTTAAAGTGCTACTGAACAGCAGTTGATTTTCGGGCCTCTAGAAATAATTAACCTCTGTTAAATAATTTCTTAGAAACCAAGATGTAAATATTTCAACAAGTCTCTACTTTCATAGTAGACCTTTGAAAAATCTTAAGAATTATTAAACGTTTATGGCCAGTGGTGTGCAGGTATGTAAACCTGTCTAATATTTATTAAAACAAAATATGCGTGATCGTAAAGAATTTAGTGAAACATTCCAGTGGCGCAAGTAGCCCTGGTTTTTGGGGGCGTATGTCCCAGTTTATAGACTATATTTGCCGAAAAGCACTTATACATTTTAAATACCCAACATTTTTAGGGGAAGCTAATCGTCGTAATTGCGCCCCTAAAAGTCCCATTGAAAAGCTAACTATGTTTTTTAAGTCATAAAAGCTGATATGTCATATTCTAAGCTTTTTTAATTGTTACTAAAAGTATTCTACAAAAATTATATATTTCAAATGGCAAAAAAATACTTAAAACGTACAACTCAAAATTTAATATTTAGCTAAATGTATTTTAACATTTCTTTTTTTTTTATCTTACATGTTGAATAGGTGACTTAACTCAATCTATACAGAAAATAATTTTACCCTCTAGTAGACACAAAGAAAATTTGTCAAAGTACTCAGTATATCTGTAAAAAGTGAATTAAGAAAATAATTTTTAATTTCTGAATAATTATATTACTGTTACAGTGACAAATAATATAATTACATGTAAATAATTACATTTCATTCGCCCTGACCCTCTTTAGCCCTATTGACCCCAAGAACTGGCCGGTCGCCTAAAACATAGAAAAATCCTCAAAAACCAAAAAAATCCCAATTACTAAGTGACTTCTTGGTGGCAAGTCTGTCACCGTTGTCAGTTAAATTAAGTTAAAATTAGTAAAAAATTAACCAGTATTTAAAATACGAGTAAAGTGTTTAAAATTTTAAGTTTTATTGTGATATATATATATATATATATATATATATATATATATATATATATATATATATATATATATATATATATATATATATATATATATATATATATATATATATATATATATATATATATATGTATATATATGAGAAAGGAAGAAATGATTCAGGCGACCCAATTCATAGGGGTCAATAGGGCTGAACAGGGTCCGCTCGCTATAGGCCGGTACCAGGACCAAACCGGTCCCATTCTTTCTAGATAGGCTTTTGGCGTTACCCAACAAAAAGTTCATTGAATAAAGTAAACTAAACAGCTAACCTATTAGTTCTTACAATGAAATGTAATTTATTTCATATTATCATACTATTTGTTACTTTGACATTGACAGAACCCCGGACAGTGCGGACGTGCGTAGAGGACTACAAAGTTCTTCCCGAGGAGTGGCGGCTAGAGGTGCCGTAATGAATGTTTTACCTTCGGGGATCAAGGAAAGATTCACGCTAAATTGACGGCATCTTTCTCCTGATCTAAGCGCTGTGAGCGAAGATTCCTATAAGCTGATGTGTATCCTGTTTGGTGGTGAACACGAGGTATTTCTCAAATGGCGGGAAATAGATGGGTGTGCTATGGAACTGTCAGTAGTGAAAGTGAAGGCTATACGTAACAATTCAGTAGCAGATCTTGGTTTGACAGCCGACAATTTATGCATTGCATCGATTGTTGAATTGTTTGTTTTCTTTTGAAATTTCTGGGAGCTACGAGCTCGATTATCCAGATTTTCCGCCGACAGAGTTTAGATGGGGGATCATGGCTAGTTCTGATAAGTTAAATCTTTTTTATTCCTAAATTAAACCTGATACTAGTACACAATCGAGTACACATTTAATTTTGATTTATTATTTTGCGGCATATTATTAAAAAGCGGAATACTTTTTTCCTGTACCATGAGCCCTTCGCTAGTGCGTCTAGTTTACCGGCTGCAAAATTTGCATAATTACTTCTGCGTCGAAATTACATCCGTCCGTATGGAAACAGAACGGCTGACCATAGGGAATGCATCACACCCCTCATAAAAGAACTCAAAATACCTACTCCGTATCAAGAACACCAATCCATAGAACCACAAGTGAGATTTCAAGTACCCTGAAATTTTTAGTAGCTGCCTTGACCAACAGATGGCGAGCAGTACGATGTCGCTTTGCTAATACGATTACCATCAGAAATTGATAGCAGTCGCGCAGATCGGCTCGATCAGTTAGGAGTGAGGATATACGCAAAATTTAATAAAATAGGATCCCCGATAAATGGTAGTATCCATAAGATTGTTAAATTTATTATTTCAGAATAGGATATATCGATGGGTTTTTGACAAAACATCGTAAGCGACATTCGTCAGTTTTACGGAAAACATTTTTTTTCATTGAAACAAAGTTGGTAATTTTTTGTACATACATTAGTGCACGGCTTTATTTCCCGTAAAATTGGCGAATGTCGCTTACGATGTTTTGTAAAAACGCATCGATATATTTTATTCTGAAATCATAAATTTAATAATCTTAGGGATACCACCATTTATCGGGGATTTTATTTTTATTAAATTTTGCGTATATCCTCACTCTAACTGATCGGGCCGACTGCTCGTAAGCGACTGCTATCAATTTCTGATAGTAATCGTATTAGCAAAGCGACATCGTACTACTTTCGCCATCTGTTGGTCAGGGTAGCTACTAAAATTTTTTAGGGTACGCTGAAATCTCACTCTGTGGGGTTCTATGGATTGGTATTCTTTGTCCGTATCTAAGTCGGTAAAATAAAATAGCGGATCGTGCACGGTCACTTTACTCGTAACTTTTTTTTTTAACTAGCACTACTACTGTTGGTAACATTGTCACTTGTCACGCCTATATATTTTTCATATGGCCGTCTCGCGTTTATTCGGTTATCATTGGCCGGTTGCAGCACTCAAACGACGCGTTTCCAACAGAAGTAAGTGCCTGTTTCCAATACCGCGAAATAAAACTCACTAAATAATTACCAATACATAAATTGTTATTTATAGAAACCAGTAATTATTCTATTTTTTTTATGATGGCTGTAAAATGAATGCATTTAATCCTTTTAACTACTCTGCTAAGTACTCTTCTACAACTCGCCTCTGCAACGAATACGCCGATTTGCGGCAAACGAGATCAGGGGCTGCCAGCGCATCGCTTCCACCTTCGTCGGACCCCATCTCAAATATTGCCACCGCTTTAACTTACTGAGTAATCTCCTATGGTGGGCCGTGTTGTGTCCATACCTGGTATATAACACAGGTAAAATGATTTATAAAAATAATTCATACGACGTTTCAATGTTAACATATTAAATAAAGAGTAAAATGGTAATTTCTGTCCATTAAAAGGAATCACAAGTAGTAAAATGACAACCACAATGCTTATTCCTCAATTTTGTCTGGAAGACTTTATAGCAGGAATAAATTGTTGCTCCAGCTGACTAAAATTATTCTTGGCGCAATTCTTTATTTTTAGGTTGGTTGATAAATAGTATTAAAATTATTCAAAGATATTAAATTAGAGATATTAATAGGGTAAAATTTGTGTAAATATGTTGTCACTTAAGCTACTTTTAGCATTAAAATAACTTTTAGTCACGTGGTCTAGGGTATCAAGGGGGCACTGCAGCAACTTTTTTTTGCATATAGAAATGGAGGTCACTCTTTGTTTGACCTCGAACAGGTGGACGTGCGTAGAGGACTACAAAGTTCTTCCCGGAGTGGCGGCTAGAGGTGTCGTATAAACGTTTTTTACCTTCGGGGATCAAGGAAAGATTCACGCTAAATTGACGGCATCTTTCTTTTTTTGAATCGCCAGGAAAAAAATTCCATTATATTATAAAAACAACACCTAGATGCCATCTGTTGGCAACATTTCAAACTTTGCTATTAAATGAAGAAGAAATTTTTTAGTTTTTACACAATTTGGTTAGTTGCAATCATGGGTGTTCAATTTTATGAACAATAAAATATAGGGAAAGTGCAACATTAGTCATGTGACTCCAGTAATAAAAATTACATTATGTGTAATGTATACATAATACATAATGTGCAATTAATAAAAATTAACATTCTTTTTTGGATCGCCAGGAAAAAATTTTCCTTTATATTATAAAAATATAAAAACAACACCTAGGTTGCCACCTGTTGGCAACATTTCAAACTTTGCTATTAAATGAAGAAGAAATTTTTTAGTGGGTTGCAATATATTGGCAACGGTCCAAACATTGCCTGATTGCCATCTGTTGGCAAAATTTCAAACTTTGCTACTTAATGAAGAAGAAATTTTTAGTGAGTTGCAATCTGTTGGAAAAATTTTAAAATTTGCCACTCTTGTTCATTAAAAAATTTTTCGCCATTTTGTCAAGAGTAGCAGAAACTAAAAATGAAAATAATTAATAGTTTAAAAACTAAAAAACACGCTTTTATATGCAACCGAACTAAAAATTAGAAAATAATTTTTCATTAAAAATATTGTCATTTCATAGTAAAAAGCGTGGGTGATAAATATATTAAATGTTATAATTATTATATTTGCAAATATCTATGATGGAAAAGTTATGAAAAATAGTAAAATGCACCCCACGCTTTTTACTATGAAATGACAATATTTTTTTTAATGAAAATTATTTTCTAATTTTTAGTTCGGTTGGTAGAATGGAAATATAGCACCTCGTTTTAAAGGTCCTTAAATTCCTATCTTAACGCCACTTTGTTTATGAAATTCTAGACAATTTCATTAAAACCGCACTGTTTGTACAGTATGTTTTAAAACAAAGTGGCGTTAAGTAAAGAATTAAAGTGCCTTTAAAACGAGGTTCTACATGATTTCAATTTCTATTTAAAACAAATTTCAATTCAAAAGACAAAGTGGTAACTATTTTATTATCATCATTGTATTTTATTTTGTTAATAAGTGATATGCATTTGGTCACTACAATTTTAAATAGGTACAGATAACTGAGGGGAAATTTTTTTAAAACATTTTATAAGGATATTTTATTTTTTATTAACACGCTTTTATTAACTTGGGTTGTAACTATCCATCTATCTATCTATCTATCTATGTAACGGAATCTTTGAGCCTAATTTTAACCAACTTCCAGCTATTCGATTTCTTTGAAACTTTGCACACGTGTCAAGGACCGATGAAGATGCAATAATTTAAAAACAGTATCCCGTTATCTTTTTTGAATCGCCAGGAAAAAAAAATTCCATAATATTATAAAAACAACACCTAGGATGCCATCTGTTGGCAACATTTCAAACTTTGCTATTAAATGAAGAAGAAATTTTTTAGTTTTTACACAATTTAGTTAGTTGCACCATGAGTGTTTAATTTTTATGAAAAATAAAAATATAGGGTTAGTTGCACCATTAGTTCAAGGATTAAATAATAAAAATTACATTATGTGTAATGTATACATATTGTGCAATTAATAAAAATTAACATTCTTTTTTGGATCGCCAGGAAAAAAATTTTCCTTTATATTATAAAAATATAAAAACAACACCTAGGTTGCCACCTATTGGCAAAATTTCAAACTTTGCTACTTAATGAAGAAGAAATTTTTTAGTGAGTTGCAATCTGTTGGAAAAATTTTAAAATGTGCCACTCTTGTTCATTAAAAAAATTTTCGCCATTTTGTCAAGAGTAGCAGAAACTAAAAAATGAAAAATAATTAATAGTTTAAAAAACTAAAAAACACGCTTTTATATGCAACCGAACTAAAAATTAGAAAATAATTTTTCATTACAAAGAGTTTGTCACTTCAGAATAAAAGCGTGGGGTGCATTTTACTATTTTTTCATAACTTTTCCCTCATAGATATTTGCAAATAGAATAATTATAACATTTAATATATTAAGCACCCCACGCTTTTATTCTGAAGTGACAAACTCTTTGTAATGAAAAATTATTTTCTAATTTTTAGTTCGGTTGCATATAAAAGCGTGTTTTTTAGTTTTTTAAACTATTAATTATTTAAATTTTACACTAACATCCGTTTCTAGTGACATAGCGCAACATATTGGTAATTTTTAATATTGCGACCATAGATTATTTATTCAAGAATATGAGCTGACTAAATCATTATCATTATTCATTATATATAATAAAACTAAGTTGATAAAATATGTGTGCCGATAAAACTTGAAAAGGAGTCCCGATACGATAAAGGGACTTATATAGTGTGATAGCTCTTTATCCCCCTCGAACAAGAAAGTTCCCGTTTTACCCTAAAGGGCGTATTTTTAAAGATATAAGGACTCTCCAACCCTTTAACTTGGAAATTAAGTGTAGTAACGCCATCTGTTGTCGAGTATTTGAACTTCATTCAGAACAACGGTTATGGGTTGTTTACAAACGAGTAGTATAAATAATGAGAAAATGTTTTCAATAATGTTTTTTACTTTTTACGTCATAGTTTATTTTTTTATTTCAACTACCACGTAATCTCATATCATCTCCCCGGCGCGGCGAAGCGAATCATAGCTAGTATTTTATATAAATGGAATGGTTTTTTTAACATGACTCTTTTGCTTTCAATTAGCAGGTTTGGCGAACGGTTGGGCAAGAGCAATTTAGGTTGGGCGCTCGCCTCTCTGCGCCCACCCCTGGCGCCGCCACTGAGTTAACCGTAAAAATGTTTGCCTTTATGAAAATTTATCCTGATGTTACAAATGTATCTATAGCCACCGCGGCTTCAAAAAAGCTTCGATTTCTTTTCCGAGCCAAAAGTATTTTTCTCCTTCCAATTTATACACTTTGTATGTGTCCCAAATTCGACCCTCTCTGGAATATTGTTCTCATGTCTGGGGAATGGCATCCCCTACAACCCTCAGCATTCTTGATGCCATTCAAAGAAGGGCTGTTCGTCTTATTAATGATCCTTTACTTACTCAAAGACTTCCTTCTCTTGCCCATCGTCGAGCTATGAGTTTCTAGACTGTGGAACCTACTGCTAGCGGAGGTCTTTCCTTCCCCCCCAAATCTTCAAGTTTTTAAGTCCCGTGTTAACAAACTTCGTCTTACCCTGCTTAAGACACCCACGGTACGTTAGTATTTAGGCTTTCAGCCTTCGTGGATTGTCCAAAGATTAAAAAAAAAGAAAAACCGTTTTTAACTGCCACCTCCTCAACTAGGAAAGTAGGTAGAAAAATTTAAAAATAAATAAAATATAGGTCTTCTTGGTGGGTCTAATGTCGGTGACACCACTGAATGTTACAAGACGGCGTACGTATACGTGTTAGGAATTTAAACCGTCCGCCCACATTAAAGGTCCAATTGATGCCTATCAAAAGCCATATGCAACCATAATAAAGCAAATAATCAATAGAGCTTTTTCAAATTTATTTCTACGACACCGTGGTTTAATAGGCATATTTAAAATAAAGCGATACTTGAGTTTACACGTTTATAAGCATTCGTTTAATACCTTTTACTTTACAGGGTAAAATAGACCATATGGTTAGATTTTTATGTTACACTTTAAGTATTAAAACCCGCTATTTTATACAGGATTAATTTATATTAGCGGCACAAACTCGTTATTTATATCAGGTCTAAAGGGATTTAGACATGCAGAATATCAAGAATAATTTTAGTTTGCTGGAGCAATGTTTAGTAGAGACAAGACAAACGTGGAAACGTAAAATATTTATTTTACAAGGGGTATTAAAAGTAGAGTTGGATGCCCTAATATCGGATACTTTTTTATATTCCCAGAAAACACTATTTGCCGGCAATATACATTTTTCATATTGGCATTGATGGTAAACCATCGGTAATTGGTGGCAACATTATGCCAACATCTGATACGCATTAAAAAGTCAACCCTAAATAAACACTCAATTGCCAATAAATTTTACATGCAGGCGTATTGCCGGCAGGCATAGAAAAATGGCGGCATACCAATCCTGATTAAATAAAGCATGCCTTTTTGTTGCAGGCAAATAAATATTGGATTTTTAAAGGCAAATCTTCAACGCATATTTATACTTTTTAAACCATATTATTAACATTGGCATTTAACTAACATTAGAGCAATTTTTTAATATACAGGGTGGCCCACCATATTCGACACGGTCTGTAGCTGGATAACCATGGGGTTTTTAAAAAAGTAAATATTGGAACATATACAGGTCGGATAAGGCCATAGTATAAAATTATTTTACTCTATACAGGATGTCTCAAAAAAGTGTGACGTATCAAAGTTATATTTTTTTAAATGGAACATCCTATATTTTATGACGGTTTTAGATTCTACATAAAAAAATAATTTAAGTTTGTTAATAGTACCAAGTGTCTAATTTTATTCGTTTTTGTGATATTTGATTTTTTTTCAAAATGCAGGGGTGCAATTAAATTAATTTTATTTTAACAATATAAACTGCTTGAACTTTAAAATTTGTTACAAGATTAGGAAAAGTCTGCCCTATCATATGTAGGTCATATCGAGATCATAGATTATACAGGGTAATCAAAAAATAATTTCAATTTTTTAGAAAGTCAAATAGCAATATCTCTCTTATTTTAAATGGAACACCCTGTATTTTACACCACATGATGCTGTGTCTTGCACAACCGTAGACACGTTAAGCTGTAGGTCCCGTTTGGCTGACATCACCCAGACGTAAAAAGACAGGGCGCATAATAAACCGAGCGGCTTCTAATCTAATCTAATCTAATCTAAGCCGGCTGCACGCACAAAAAAACATGACTTATGCGCAATCCATTTAAGGCCTCCGCGTTCGGCAGCGTTCGACATCTGTTTCTCTCTTACTTTGAGCGGTCCGCCTGCTATACAATAATTCATTTACATGTTTTCGTCAAGTAGGAAGTGCAGTAAAAGTAAATGTGGTGTAAATTGTTGAATTTTCTTTTGAAAAATGCAACCATTCCACCAGTAGTTTCTTATGACGTTGTCACGTTCAACTATCGTCAGTAAACCGACTTTGCTGACAACCGATTTTTTAATTTAATAGTTCTTCCAAAATAATAAACCTCTTTTTAACATGACCTCTGGAAATTGTAATATTGTGAACACCTAGTATAAAAAGTATACATTTTGGGAATTTTAAAAATATACATTTTTGGGAATTTTAAAATAAGTATACATTTTAATTAGGTTACTTAACATTGGGAATTTTGCTAAATAAAGATATACGTGAGGTGTCAAGGTTTTAAAAGTATAAATTAAACAATTTTCTAGGTTACTTTTATAATAATAAAATAAAAACATTAAACAAACTGGGTCGCGTAGAAATGCAAAACAAACACTGGACAATTTAATATTTAAAGAGGGAGGAGAAAGAAGGTAAAGGGATATTAGATAAGAAATAGGTAGTAACAGTGAAGTTCAGAAAAAAGTTAAAGTTTTAGTTAAGCCCCGTACGGGCTACCCCTAGTGGGGGGTATGCCCGTACTAAATTTAGTTAGTCAAATAAGTTAAGTTGGTCCTAAAAAATGCGAAGTTAGTTTTTATGGTCCACCGGTCTTATCGTCCCAAGAAAATAGTTCCATACGGTACATTGGTCCAAGTGACGTAAAGGAGCCTTTTATATGTTATTTGAAAATCCAACGTCACACTATATTTTACTTGTTAGTAAAATACGTTTTTAAAAAAAAGATACGTTAAACCATATAAAATTTTATGCCGAAAAAGGACACTCTAAAAATAAAACCGAAACACTCGGATGTCTTAAGATGTGTCTGAAAAACTCAACAGACGAAAAGGACAAACTAGCTGACAAGCTAAAGGTGGCTATCTTTTATTTGCAGACTTTTAGATTAAATATATTTAGGGCCTAAAAAAATATTTTTTAAGAAATTGTTGAAAGAAAATAATAACAGTTAAACATATTTTATTGCGCTGGCGATAAATCCACTGTCAGGTAGAAAAAAGACTAGATACAAAATATCTAAACATGATTAATTATGCATATTTAGTTTATACGGGGTGTCCGAAAAGGTAAGGTCATAAATTATTGGGTGCCAAAATAATTCTATTCTATTCTATTTTTTTTCTTGGTTTTGGTCCCTTCAGGTCCAATCCACCACTCTCCCCCTTCCGGACTATGCTTTCCAGGGCTTCGTCGGTGGAAAATCTGTATAATCGAGCTCGTAGCTCCCAGAAATTCCAAAAAGAAAACAAATAATTCAACAATCAATGCAATGCATAAATTGTCGGCTGTCAAACCAAGATCTGCTACTGGTGTTACGTATAACCTTCACTTTCACTACTGACAGTTCCCATGGCACGCCCATCTATTTCCCGTCATTTGAGAAATACCTCGTGTTCACCACCAAACAGGATACCATCAGCTTATAGGAATCTTCGCTCACAGCGCTTAGATCCAGAAGAAAGATGCCGTCAATTTAGCGTGAATCTTTCCTTGATCCCCGAAGGTAAAAACGTTCGTACGACATCTCTAACCACCACTCCGGGAAGAACTTTGTAGTCCTCAACGCACGTCCGCACTGTCCGGAGGTCAGAAAAGGTTGATCGAGCTTCGTTGGGAAGTTATTAACCTTTAAAGTAAGAATTAAAAAAATGAACTATAACTTTTAATTGTTGCTCCGGTACCGATGATTTAAAAAAAACTAAATAACCTTCTTCTAATGCTTTTCCGTAGGTAAATGGAAGTTTAGTAAATCAGGTGAGACGATTTTTTTTCATTCTTATTAGTGCATTTTTGACCCAGGTAACAAATTTGACATTTTGCTTTTATCGTTTGATTTCTTTTTTTTTTTTGGTATACTTTATTTGAGTTGATATCTTGGACCGTTTTTCATAAAATCGCATTTGAAATCCAAACTTACCAGCATTTTATAAGTAACTAGCTATGATTCCCGGCTTCGCTCGGGAGTTTATATGAGACCCAAATAACCGTTGTTCTGAATGAAGTTCAACTACTCGACAACAGATGGCGCCACTACACATATTTTACATTTTTGCCACCCACAACCACCCACTTCCACCCACCCCGACCAAACTCCCTTACTCACAATGGGAGACCAAGGGGTATTTGTAACCCCGACGGGAAGTCGATCGGAGTTGCGGATGATAGCGAAAATCGTGGACACACGAACGTACATTAGCATTTTATATAATATATTAGATTAGATTAGATAATAAAATATATTTTTGAGGTAACTCTGGTAAAATTATTAAAAATTGTGCTTGTAAGCCCTTTTAACTTTATATTACAGATAAAATTTATTTTTAATAATTTTACCATATTTTAATAATAAAAAAATTGGATACATAATAATGGTATATTAGAGACATTTTGCACCTCTTAAAATAACAGACGTTTTTTGGCCTCCTTATGGTTATCGTTATTATATTTAAATATATGCAAACACTTCTGTTGATTTCGTTTTTTAAAGTAGATGCAAACAATACAGTATAAGCAAAACACAAAAAGTAAGGTTAGGTTTGGTAGTAGAATAAAAAGCAAGTATGCCAGATTGTAACATCTAAATTAATTACTGATTTAGAATATCCGTAAAAGTGCAAGTCCGTTTTAATTTCTTAACACTATTTGATTTTTATTACTGCTATAGATTTTTCGCTAATTAGAGCCTAGGTATAAATGATATTTTAATTAATACGGCATTAAAATTTTAACCTTTTAAATAATTGATATTAAAATTTCTACAATCCGGCAACCACGCAGTTTAACAATAACGATAACGATAACGATAAGCTCTTCGGTATTCAATCGTAATTAAAGGAGTCCGTTATGGTTAATAACGATAAGGGATCATGTTTGCATTACTGCGCAATCTCAGAATAACGTTAACCACAACGGAATTGCAAAATAAGGGGTGCAAAATGTCTCTATTTTAATTTTAAATGTAAGTTTATATAAAGTTCAAGATATAAATTTAAATAAGGTATGCCTTTTTGTAGAAACAGGATGATGGAATCCAACGGTAATAGCACACAAAAAAATCTCATCCTGTATAATATTGATTTACTGAACTGGACCAGTATTGTTAATATCAAATAATTAAAACCAACCATAATATTTTAATCTATCAATTTTTTGTTTAGCTTTTATTTAAATCGGATTTCAAAAGTTTACGGGTTTTCAGTTTTTACAGAAACATAAATCATTTAAAACTAATTTTGCAGCAAAATCAACTAATCACTATATTTTTTTATAAATTATACCATCAATAGGTTGGGGCTATAATAGTGCTGTAGGTATATTCAATTTTAATAAATTCTGAAATTGGAGTCCGGGGCTAAATTGCCAATTTGTTATAATGATTCTCTAGCGTGTGTGGGAGATTTGTTTAACATTTATTTCAATAAAAAACTTTATTAATCACCAGATTGGTATAAAGTAGTCAAGTTTAATATAATCGATTGATAACCGATTATTCACTATTTTGATATTAATTTGTTCTCCATAATAGAAATATTTAGAATGGTTAAATATATGATTGTAAAACAATGTTGCAAATATAAGTTACGGTTTAACACAGTTTTATACAGGGTGAGTCTTAAGCTATACGAAGTTTGGAAAGGTATTGCTCAGGACAAAAAATAACCTAAAATAAAAAAAAGTTATAAACCTATTTTTAGTTAGGAAGATAAATAATTGTTTAAAATTAAACAAAAGAGGTATAATTATAATACAAATAATGATTAATTATAAAAAATAAAGTATTAGCCTATTCTCTGTGTCAGCAGACAAATCATTACTATAAATAATGCAAAACATAAACATCATGAGTTGTTTAGCCAAAAAAAGCAACAAGTTCGTGAGATGGTTGTTGTGCACCACTTTCGATGATTTTTTTAATTCTCTGGTTACTGAGACCTCCTAATATTACTCTTTTTTATTGTTTTATTGCTCAAATGTACAATATGCACATTAAAGGCGGTTCGTCAACCAGTAATACAGCAAACAAGCAACATGTAGGTTGCCTATTGTGCAGATAATTAATACCACATGTCCCTAGCGATTAGGCAATTTTGCCCCATTTTGGTAGGCTACTTTAATTGACTATATTCCTACCAATCAGTTTCGAATAAGAAAATAGTGACGTCACGCCAACTTTGGTACCATCTTTGGTTTGTTAAATGCTATACCTTGGCTTGTGGTTAGATAAATGGCTTTGGTAAATGCCATATACATATATTTTTAGATTTAATGATCCTACTATGAATTTTATTTGTTAATATATCATTAATCTAAAACTGATACTAGCAATTGCAGTGCAATATATTTATGCAAAGACTATATTTAATATATTGCACAATAACTAGTTTTATTTTGTAACTACCGGTTAAAACATGGGTAAGAAAAAAGTAGCTGCTTGAAACATGTTTAAAAATAAGAAAAAAACCTTTAATTCTTTCTCTTTGCTTTTGAACCCATATTTGTGTAATTGTTTTTGTAAAACAAATACTCTTTCGTATTTGAAAACTGAAATAATTACCCACACACGGCACAATAAATTACTATTGCACAATAAAAATCAAACTGTTTTTGATTTACACAATATATTGTACAAGCTCTCAATATAAACCACAAACGGTCAATAATATTGTACAATATGAAATTTTGCGCAATAATATTGATCGCCTGTGGGCCGCATTGCATAAATTGATATTTAAGTTTATTGTAGTAGGCATTGAAACAAAACACTAAGTCAAAGTATGAAAAAAGGTTCATAGTGTTAAAAAAAGTTACTTTTTTAACACTTTATGTAGTGTACTAGAATGGAGTACTTTAACTTTGTGTTAACAGTCAAAAGAACAGCATTTTTTTAACGGTCGTGGAAAAATAATATTTTATTGCCTTATTACGAAAAGCAGCAAAAAGATAATGAAACAAAACCAACCATTAAATATGACTTAGATAGATACAGTAATAAAACATTGAATTTCGTTCGTTACTATTTGTTGGGACTCTTTGTTTGACCTCCGGACAGTGCGGACGTGCGTAGAGGACTACAAAGTTCTTCCCGGAGTGGCGGCTAGAGGTGTCGTACAAACGTTTTTTTACCTTCGGGGATCAAGGAAAGATTCACGCTAAATTGACGGCATCTTTCTTCTGGATCTAAGCGCTGTGAGCGAAGATTCCTATAAGCTGATGGTATCCTGTTTGGTGGTGAACACGAGGTATTTCTCAAATGGCGGGAAAAAGATGGGCGTGCCATGGGAACTGTCAGTAGTGAAAGTGAAGGTTATACTTCACTTGTAGATACTATTTGTTAGTAATTGTTTAGTATCAGTAAAAAGCCTGTCTGGCGTATCTGGTATCTGTGTTTAGTTAAAAGATATTATTGCTGTTCATTTTAAATCTCTAATTAAAATTTAAATTATTATAAAGTTGACCACCTAAAGTTTTTTTTATTTTTAGTGTTACGAGCTCAAGTTTAAAGCTTTACATCGGCTCAGGTGTAAGAAGTTTATTTAATATAAAAGACACGCCTTCTTCTATAAAAATCTGTTTTAAAAGCCGTAATGACAGTTAAGGGTTGATTTTTGGTTTAATGGACAATAAAAATTCGTGTTTACAACCCACAATAAAAAATACGGGTTTATTGTTATTTAAATTAGCGATTACCATACCGGGAAGGCCTTTTTTAAATTGCCGTGAAAACCCATTGACACTGTGCGTACAGATAAAGCTAAAATATTTGCAAACGATAATATAAAAACCGTTGCTTTCTATTTTCAAGCAATTTTATGTTTTAAATGTTGTGTTTAAAATTGCGGTTTACTCATAAATAACACGTACTACCAATAAGTTCATTAGACCAAATAAATTTGTTGGAAACATTTCTTAAAAGTAAAAGTTAAAACCCGTGACGTGTGGGGTTTCAAACATTGTTATTTTAATGTCAAACAGGGATTCCATAATGTCAACAACAAGTATTTTCTGTTATACCGGGGGTACACAAAATGTTGTTTCGCCCTCGATTTTTTCTTGGATCTTTAAGAAAAATACTTAATTGACATTTTTGCAATTATGGCCACTTTAAAATCACTTTTGGTTTAATCAAATATTTAGTATTTTTTTATAAAAAATCTTGTTTTAGTGTTATGATAAAACATGTTCCCAAGCAGCAAGCTGACGTCTTATTGACGTCTCTTTTTAGTCATTTTTGGACACATTTGGTCAGCAAAGACGTCCTAAGATGACAATATAACGTTAAGTTGACCTTCCTAAGTCACAGACAAATGACGTCTTGAAGATGACGAAAAATTGACGCATATACTCTTTTTTAAAAGCTTAAATTATGCGACATTTTATTTAAAAATTGAAATAGGAAAAACTCCTTACTGCTTGCAATTTCCTTGCACTGCAAGGTCGCATCTCTGGGGACACTGTCCTACCTGGAGATGCAGATTTTTACATTAGACGAAGATATTTCTTTCAAAGCTAATTGAGATCAGCAACCGCAGACTAGTCTCGAAATATTTTATCCCATCGGTACGGTTTAAGCAATAAAAAGCGAAGATGTTGAATAAGCGTGGTAGTTTATTGTCCATTGCGCCATCTATCGGTAGAGTTTTTTCCTATTTTAATTTTGTAAAATTATTAGTCTTATTTTTCTGTCATATGATATTTCGGTTGGATTTTGACACGAATTTTATAACGTCACAAATTTTTTCTGGCGGGTTTCTAAACATGACGTCATTAGATTTTTATAAGCTAGTATGACGAAAAAACGTCGAAAAGACGTCACTTCAACGACGTCAAAAACACGTCATTAAAATGATGTTAAAATGACTTCATAATTTTGGTCTGATGACGTCCTATGACCAAAAATGACTTAAAAATGACGTCATAATGACGTCAGCTTGCTGCTTGGGGTGCTTATCTTCAGGATGTCAAATATATGTTATTAAAAAAACTAGACTAGAGAACTAGATTCTACACTAAAATTAATTTTTACTGACACAGACAACTACTGTACTATACTGTTTTTGCTAAAATAGGACCGCTTTGGTCCTGGTCCCAAGGTATTCAGCCCTACTGACCTCTAACAATTTCTAGGTCGACTATAACGAAATACAAGAAATCAATCAATAGCCATATTAGGCCTAACAAATATGTCCTTTGTGTTTCATTATATTGATCACTGGTTGTGGATATATTAAACTGCATATATCCATTTCCATAGATTTTGTATTAATAATAGTCATAATTTTAAATTGTTGAAATTTAAATAATACGCATTATTTATATTATTAGTTTAATAAAAACTGTATATTTTAAAGTTTTACCTTTTTAAAAAGACATGAATATACAGAAAATGTTGTAAGAGCTCTTATTAATTATTAAAGCAACCATTTAAAAAACAAAATTAAGCTTTATTTATTCCAGCAAAATACATTTTTTAAATTATTTATATACCAGCTGTTAATTGTTATACCCATTACCATTAATATTTTTAATCGTACAAAATAAATAAAAATATTAATTTGTTAGGTTAGTTTTTAAATTTTCTAGTCAGTGATCAAAATATTCCTATCTTTTTATTCTTGTATTTTTGAATGAAACACTCTGTATATTATCCTATTATTAGATTTTGTTAAAAAATACTGATGGAATGGTTCGCAATTATCGTTGCTATAAACAATTGACACCACATTCACTTTTCACTGCCCTTCCTACTTGACGAAAACATGTAAATGTATTATTGTATAGCAGCTGTCTACGCGGACCGCTCACTCAAGCAGGAGAAAAACAGATGTCGAACGCGAAGGCCGTTTGTGCCTCTTTGTCGCTTATTCCACGCTCTCGCTTGCACTTCAAGCCTTAAATAAAACGCTTCAGAGCAAGGTAACGCCGCATGAGTCATGTTTTTGGTGCGTGCAGCCGGCTCCATCGAATGATAAGACGTTGTCACGTCATAAAAAGGTTTTAAAAATACCACAAGAATCAGGTATTTCGAAAATAGTGTCAAAAATATCGCATTTTAAATCTAAAGAATAATTTGATATTTGAATTGGGTGTGTTACAGTGATTGTAAATATAATGAAAATTACTTGTACGGCCATATTTCCAAAACTAATAAAAATAAATATTTCAAATCTGTTAATTTTTAAAGCTATTTCAAAAAAGCTTTTTATAAAGGGTTTTACATTTTTAACACTTGATGTTTGACTACAACGCATGACCAAGGCAAGAATTATACAGCCGTTAAATTTCGGCGAAGTACTCAGTCAGTAGTGACATTTTACTATGGACTGCTACACGAATGAACAACGCGTAAAAATCGTTAAAACTTATAAAAATCAGTGTTCAGTTCGCCAAACGTTTCGTGCACTGGGTTTAATTTATGATATTTCCACCAAGGTCCTGCGATTTAACTCCGTTGGATTTCTTCTTGTGGGGCA
Organism: Listronotus bonariensis; assembly: GCA_014170235.1. Taxonomy (NCBI): domain Eukaryota; kingdom Metazoa; phylum Arthropoda; class Insecta; order Coleoptera; family Curculionidae; genus Listronotus; species Listronotus bonariensis. The sequence continues at coordinate 122,257 of JACEGR010000909.1, read as the reverse complement.
ATATCAAATCTCGAGTATATGCGGACAAATCACAAACGATTGCTGCCTTAAAGGCCAACACAACTCGCACCATTGGTGAGATTGGGCAAATTGGTGTTAGAATGTCATCGAAATCGGATCTCGAATGACTCAGCGAAACCGCGACGGTCATTTGGCTGTTATAATTTTTAAAACTTAATGTCATTAAATATACTTTAAAAATAAAAATACAGCCATTGCAATAAAATTTTTATATTTTGCTTTATTTTCATTCAAAGATAGAGCGCTGAAAATGGAAAACCCTTTAATATAGGGTGTTGCGTTTCAAAATATAATTTATTTTGTCGTGCGTTGTTTACCTGAAAAAATAAAAAAATAATGATTATTGGTACGAAAGCTACATGATTCGCCCAACAAACTGCTACTTTTATTTATTTTGTACATAGCCACGGCAGCTTCAAAAAGCTTGGATTTCTCTTTCGAGCTAGGAAGTATTTTTCCGCTTCTAATTTATACACTTTGTATGTTTCCCAAATCCGACCTCCCTTGGAATATTGTTCTCATGTCTGGGGCATGGCGTCCCCAACAACCCTGAGCATTCTTGATTCTATTCAAAGAAGGGCTATTCGTCTCATTAATGATCCTTCACTTACAGAAAGGCTTCCCTCTCTTGCCCATCGTCGGGCTGTGGGCGATTTATCGCTTTTTTATAGGTACTTCCATGGCTTCTGCTCTGAAGAATTGACCAGTATAGTTCCTCCACTCACGGTTCCCAACAGAGAAACTCGTGGTTCCGCGCGTATGCATCCCTATACGGTCCAACTGGACAGGCCCCGAACTTCTCACTTTGTTCGTTCTTTTATCCCTAGAGTTTCTAGATTGTGGAACCTGCTGCCCGCGGAGGTCTTTCCTTCCCCCAAATCTTCAAGTATTTAAGTCCCGTGTCAACAAACTCCCTCTTACCTCGCTTAAGACACCCATGGTACGTTAGTATTTAGGCTTTTAGCCTTCGTGGTTTGTCCAAAGATAAAAAAAAAAAAAAAAATATAAAAAAATTAGAAGAGGTGTTAATTTATTTATCGACACTTCCTGCTATCATGAGTTTTGTAGATTCTATATTATATTATTACTAGCTATGTTTCCCTGCTTCGCTCGGGAGTTGATATGAGATTACGTGATAGTTGAAATAAAAAAATAAACTATGACGTAAAAAGTAAAAAAAAATATTGAAAACATTTTCTAATTATTTATACTACTTGTTTGTAAACAACATATAAATTGTGTGTGTATAAATACACAAAATTTAATAACTTTAGTATAGTAACAAATGTAATATAAGACTTTATTGAAACTGGAATTTAAAATTTCTCGCCATTACTACACATGCTGCAATTGCTCGCAGCGCCTTTCGAAACGCAACCCAAATAACCGTTGTTCTGAATGAAGTTCAAATACTCGACAACAGATGGCGCCACTACACTTAATTTCCAAGTTGAAGGGTTGGAAGAGTCTTTATATCTTTAAAGATACGCCCTTTAGGGTAAAACGGGAACTTTCTTGTTCGAGGGGGATAAAGGGCTATCACACTATATAATTCCCTTTATCGTATCGGGACTCCTTTTCAAGTTATATCGGCACGCACATTTTATCAACTTAGTTTTATTATATATAATAATAATGATAATGTATATAATGTACAACCAACAACGTGTTAAGACGTTTACATTTATTATGGAATGACCGACTAATAGGTAATCACCTTTAGCCATTTATCTTGCATCATCACTGAAATTCTTTAGTAATTAGGAGATTCTTGGCTGACCTCACACCTTTAAGCCATAGGTTTTTAAAATTATTAATAATTGGGTAAATACAATTATGTTTTTGCATTTAACACATAGTCATGACTTAAAGTTATTTATTATTACCTTTCCCATTATTTTGCCACTTTATTTGCTGACACCTCTTGCTTTTTGTAAAGATCTTTGTAGTATAATAAGTTATTTTTACTTACAAGGAATCTATCCCAGGTTTTTTTCTATAATTTTGATAAAACTACAGTATCTTGTAGTACATTAAAAAATTAGAGACATGGCCATTTAACACTTTTAAGGGGTGAAATACAACTTTGAAATCTAATTTTAATTTTTTTTAATCATTAAAAGGAAAAATAATATAGGCTGATATAAATTTCGGTAAATCAAATTATGATTACTGTAGTGTACCAGAGAGCATTTATGGTCTTCTGTTCTCGGAGCACAACACGTTCAATTATTCCTCTTGAACCAAAGAAATCAACTATAACTATTTTTTTACAGATCTTGATTTGCGAACTTCGGTCGGAATTTCTTCACCTGCGAGAACCCATATCTGTTGTTTAGTTGGGACGTCGTAATAATAAAGATAAGTTTCATCTCCCGGGACGATCAACACTATGTCTTTAGATTTATCCTCCTGGAATTTGGACATCATTTTTTACACCAATTCACTCTTTGTGTCTGGTTCTCGGGAGTTAACTTGTGTGGAACCCAAAGAGTACAATTTTTTCTAAAACCCAAGTGCTCATGTATGATCGTGTGTAATGTTGCTAAACTAATGCTCAATGTTTCTTCTAACTGTCGATAGGTGATTCGTCGGGTTGTTTCTATAGCATTTTGGACGGCGCAGATATGTTTTCTGGGGTAATTACTTCAGACGGTCGACCTGGAGCGCGAGGCGTCTTTAAGCGAAAACGAGCCCCGCTGAAATTGTTTGTACCATCTGTATATGGTCGCACGAGATGGACAGTCATAACCAAGTATATGCTTCACTTCTTCTAAACACTGTTCTTAAGATAACCCACGTGAAAAGTTGTATTTCAAAATTGCATGGCACTCGAATGTCAACCACGACGCCATTGCGCCAAAATCGCTGGAAACGAACTGGCACAAAACTGATAGTTTACTAATAACTATGTAGGACTACGACATGTCATGACATGTACAAACAAAAACATTAATGTTACTTTCCTGCACCTGTTTAGTTACAAAGTATCTCAAAACTTACTGAACACCCTACGTACTTATATAAAATTGAAGCTAATGAATAGCAGCAGCACTTTTCTATAATTAAATACTCGCACTTGTAAGCAAATGCTTATACGTTTGAAGTAAATCCTTCTTTATTTCTATATTATGATCAATACTGCAATTTGCTTCTTTTTATTCATATGGTCCAATTAGTAGTTTTAGGTTGCGCAGCCCACGCCTATGAATAGTTTCATCTTTTTGCGTCCGGTATTACTCGAGCACTGGCCAGTAAATAATTGAGTTTATGTGTGTACACTGTATGGTAAGAACATTTTAAAGCGCAAATTCGGTACCTTTTGAAAATAATACAAAAAAACATAAAAAAGGCCGCTTGCAATCGGACTATTTTATACAAAGGCGCCGCTATCCTTCGCCTATCTACTTAGTTTATTATTAGCCTTGTTTACTAAAAAAGTAAAAGAGTTTAAATAATAAGAGCTATTGTTGTGTTTCCGATGCAGTCTCGCGAAGTCTCGCTACTGTTCTCAAAGATTTTTTACCTTTTTCTTTATCAGTTTTTGTACTTACAATTGCCTTCCTACTTTTTGCTACTTCTGAGTGTAAGGACAGATACAAGATTTTTTTATAATTTACAAGGTTTTCCATTTTAAAATTTAATATGTTTTGTCCTACACTGTATATCCTAAAAGATAAAAGCATTCTGATGAAAAATATGGATTCTACAGAATCTACCCAACAAAACAGTGTTTTTATTTATTTTATACGTTAAAAAATAAAAACAAGTTGGAAAGATGTAATCTCTATTACGCTTCTAAGAATAATTTAAAATTATTTTTCAGATTTGGATGGTCACATTTCGAAACTAATTGAGATAGACACATCAAATGTAGTATTTTTTTGGTGGTGATATAATATTCAGGGTATTCCATTTAAAAAATCATACCTATTATCGTACCCTGTATATAATATGAGATAATAATCATCGGATTACTGATTAGAATACTACCGAATTAACCAAACAAGCTGACATTTTAGTTTATTTTGTAGAATAAAAAATAATAATGTAAAGGGGGTGTAAATTTATAATAACATATAATAAGTTTTAGGTTTCTAAAAAGCATTTGTAATAAATTATAATATTTTCCAGTAAAAACCACCCCATTTTAAGTTAGATTGGTAAGTTTCAGAATTTTGACCAAAAAATGAAGTTCTATCCCATAGTGCGATGACCAGCTGCATCAACCGGCATATCATAAAAAGAATATAGCAAAGGCGGCCGCGAAGTCAAGCATGCCGATTTATTTGCTTTAAACTTATTTGTGATTTTTTTTCTTATCAAAGAGCACCGAATTTACATTTTTAACCTGTTCCTTCTTCTACTAGATTCTGAAGGTGCAAGTGACAATTATCCAGGAGTGCAAGTAGCTGGTACAAGTAACTATATCAATGTAAACGAGGCTTTAGTAAATCTCGAAAAACAGCAACGGTTCTACTTGTAGTTTAAATATGCAAGCTTATTATGATAGGATTAAATATAAAATAGGATAACCTTAATTTGGATATAAATACCGCTAATAAGACAGTTTTATAAATAAAAGGAAATTGCATATGGCTTTTATAGCATAATAATATTGTAGATCTCTATAATATTTTAATCCTAAATTTTAATAAGCTTTGCTTATAAATTAACAAGATTATTTATAATAGTATTAGCTGAATATATAAGCTTAAATATATTTTTAAACCTATAAAGCTTTTTGGATGTTTTTGCATTATTATTATAATGTTTCTACAATGAACAAGAAACTTTTATGTTTCCAAAGATTATGACTAGATATTTTAGGTTATTAAAATTACTTATTATTTTACCATGACTAACCAGAACTAATCAGAACCTAACCGAAACTAGCATAACAACATGTTAATTGGCATTTCTTGTACTTTTAAAACACAGGGCTTTTTCTTTAATACTTCCCCCCTCTTTAATTTTTAAACGGATTAATTTAAAAATTAAAACTCTCTCTCTCTCTCTCTCTCTTCTTTTTTTCTTGGTTTCGGTCCCTTCAGGTCCAATCACTACTCTCCCCTTCCGGACTATGCTTTCCAGGGCTTCGTCGGCGGAAAATCTGGATAATCGAGCTCGTAGCTCCCAGAAATTCCAAAAAGAAAACAAACAATTCAACAATCGATGCAATGCATAAATTGTCGGCTGTCAAACCAAGATCTGCTACTGGTGTTACGTATAACCTTCACTTTCACTACTGACAGTTCCCATGGCACGCCCATCCATTTCCCGCCATTTGAGAAATACCTCGTGTTCACCACCAAACAGGATACCATCAGCTTATAGGAATCTTCGCTCACAGCGCTTAGATCCAGAAGAAAGATGCCGTCAATTTAGCGTGAATCTTTCCTGATCCCAGAAGGTAAAAAACGTTCGTACGACACCTCTAGCCGCCACTCCGGGAAGAACTTTGTAGTCCTCTACGCACGTCCGCACTGTCCGGAGGTCAAACAAAGAGTCAAACTCCAGGAAATAAAACTAATGCGTAAAAACTATAGATATATTTATGCAGTAAAATAAACAGGTAAACTTTTGAAACTAATAAAGTTGGATAAAATAAATTCGGTATTTCTTAAATCTATTTTAAGGATGCTTTTATGGTGATTATGTGCAAGATAAGCCAAAAAGTATATTATTTTTAAAATAAAATAATTGAAAAGATAACCAAAAATTATAACAATATTTTTAAATAAGATTAGGAAGATTTTGTCCCAACTCACATATTAATCTCTTTATCTTTTGTCGTATTTAGGAGCCCACCGCATATGTATACAGAACGATTATTAACCTTACATATAAATTGAAAAAAAAAATGTTGCTAAAGGCAAGCAATAATGAAAAAAAAAAAAGATTAGGTAAAAAAATTTAATTATAAAAATAATAAATTATTTTAAATTAAAAAAGTATGTAAATTCTAAGCATCAAATAATAATTAATTATAATTAAGTTAGTTACAGGTAGTTTCTTACACAATATTTAGCTAAATTTTTGTTCTTCGTAAAAACTAAACCCATAAACAAGTTATGATGTGGCTTGGTATGTCTATCAGTATTCTACTATTACTGGTGGTTATATGTTAGTCTATTTTTATGCCGTTAGAATAAATATGATGGTTTATTATTATTGCTATACAAAATTATTTCTGGTACAAAAAAATGGGTATATTGCTTTCCACCATTTGTCATTATTGATCCTCAAAATTTTAATGTTTTTTTTAAATTTAAAACAACTGTTATATTGTAATAACTGTTTTTACCAATATTTTTCCAAGTTTACAAAAAGAATACGCTAGGCAGACAGATTTTGCCTGCAATACGCAAGCCAGCCGGCATTAAATAGGCCAATTTTGCGCCCTTGAAAGCGCGATAAATATAAACTACTTTATGGCCGTCAAGAGTCTGTTTTTATTCGTATATCAGTAATAGCAAAGGATATAAATTTAAATATAAAATCAGATAATTAATTTATTTTCCGTTTAGCAATCGTAAAACTATAACATTTGCACCTACTTTTTCCCTGGTATTTTTACAATTTGCAACATAACAACTTAGGTGTCTTATTTTGTTTTAATTTATTAAAATCAAAGCATAATAAATGCCCAATGTAACGCCGAAAGTAACCACTGCGAACGCGCCAGTCGATTTAATTTTTCCTACCATGGCTTCACTCGAAGCGAATAAGATAAGAATAACCCGGTATATTACTCTTTGTTTGACCTCCGGACAGTGCGGACGTGCGTAAAGGACTACAAAGTTCTTCCCGGAGTGGCGGTTAGAGGTGCTGTACAGACGTTTTTACCTTCGGGGATCAAGGAAAGATTCACGCTAAATTGACGGCATCTTTCTTCTGGATCTAAGCGCTGTGAGCGAAGATTCCTATAAGCTGATGGTATCCTGTTTGGTGGTGAACACAAGGTGTTTCTCAAATGGCGGAAAAATAGATGGGCGTGCCATGGGAACTGTCAGTAGTGAAAGTGAAGGTTATACGTAACACCAGTAGCAGATCTTGGTTTGACAGCCGACAAATTATGCATTGCATCGATTGTACAATTATTATTGTTTTCTGTTTGGAATTTCTGGGAGCTACGAGCTCGATTATCCAGATTTTCCGCCGACAAAGCTCTGGAAAGCATAGTCCGGAAGGGGGAGAGTGGTGGATTGGACCTGAAGGAACCTAAACCAAGAAAAAAAATAGAAATAAAAATAGAACCCGGTATATGCATTTGTTACTTCTTGTTTATGCAAATATGATAAATACAACTAAAAGTGTGATTTCTACGATTTATATTTTTACGCAGAGCTTTACAATGTCAAATATTTTAAGCTGCATCGGTGAAATATAAATTTTGTCTGTTGTTAATTTATTTTCACCGACGTAATCCAATGAAACGTATAGTTAAAAATATGATTTATAAATTACCATACAAATCTATAATATTAGTATTGGTATCCAACTGTGACTCATCAGGTTTTAAAGCATTAGTTAGATTATTATTAGTAATGAGGTATTGACAAAAACTTAACCAAGTTACCAATTTAAATATTATCAAGTTATTTACTCAAAATTAACCGGTAGATATTAACGATCGATTTACATATGATTTTCTAAAGTTTATTAAGACTTTTATATTTAAGACATCAGCGAGCCTATTTAACTGTAATTTATGTTTACTGTTCTTGATTAAAATATAATCATCAACCGTTTTTTGAGTACCTGCAAGTATATTAATAATAATAAACTCTGTAATAAGTTAATTTAGTGTTAGCTCTGCGAAATTACTTTCTAAAGTTAATTTCTACCGCCGTAATTTATACTAATAATCACTAAAGTCACTATAACGTGTCAGTTCATTTTATAGTAATTTTTTGCCTTTTTTTTAATTATATAAACTGCATATAGTTTTCCTTCTATTACACTATCACGAAGAATTTTATAAGCCGCAAGGTATTGAGTTTACGAAGTAGGGATTAAAGGCAAAGTGGTTTTAAAATTTTAAACAACTAACAAAACATTTTTCTAAGAATTCCCTTGGTAAAAATAATTTTTGGTTTAATGAAATTGATAAAGTCTTGATATGAACCTACCTATTTAAAAGTAAACTAAATAATAATAATAGTTTATTTAACAAGTTTATAAAGTGCTATTTTTTTAGAAACATGAAGTTTGACAAATACCTCATGCATTTTTACATACTACATTTTTAACGGTTCTAGAAAAAAAAAACCTAAGATTTCTATCGCTATTAATTCTCCTGGAATATTTTTCAGAATTAACTCTAAACTAAAGTAAACCATTTTTTCACATCCTACCAGTATATATATCATCTTGTTGTTTTAGAAAAAGGGTTTTTATTTAAAATCATTAAAATTTCTTTAAACTGACTAAAACACTAGTAATCAATAAATGGTCCTTGTTATTTTCTTAAGAAAAATATTAATGGCTGCTATGTCACAGCCAACTTTAATTTAAATAAACATTTGGACTAAAAATTTGTAAAAACATATTTTACTAAAAAGCACAAAGGATAGGTATAGGCAACCTATACACCATTTGAAAGAAGTATTTTTATTTTTCATCATTTGACGTAAAAAAATACAGGGTGTTCCATTTAAAATAAGAGAGATATGGCTATTTGATTTTCTGAAAAATTGAAATTATTTTTTGATCACCCTGTACAATATTTGATCTTGATTTGAACTACGTATGATATGGCAGACTTTTTTTCTTTTAAAAGTGTTAAAAGTGTTAAAGTAAAATCAATTTAATTTTACCTCTGCATTTTCAAAAAATACAAATATCACAAAAACGAATAAAATTAGACACTTACAGTACTGTAAACAAACTTAAGTTATTTTTTAAAGTAGAATCTAAAACCGTCATAAAATATAGGGTGTTCCATTTTAAAAAATATAACTTTGATACGTCACAATTTTGTGAAACACCCTGTATAGACTAGAATAATTTTATACTGTGGTCTTATCCGACCTGTATATGTTCCAGTATTTACTTTTTTAAAAACCCCATGGTTATCCAGCTACAGACCGTGTCGAATATGGTGGGCCACCCTGTATGTTTTTACATCGGCGCTACTGTATACTACTGTTAAATTTTGTTTTTATGCCAATAGTATACATGTGTCTAAAATGCCTATCTTTTATATTGTATAGTGTATACAAAGTTTTTGCATACAAAATGTGCTTAGTTTCAAAGACTGTGATAAAAACTAAATTAATAAATCAAAATTTTAATAACCATTATATCCTGTATATAAATTGAAGAAGATGACAAGTTTTAAAAGGGTGTTATGTGGACGTGTAACACATAAAAGATTAATCGTGTTTCTTAGTTTGAGAAAAATCAATAAAAGTATAACAATGTTTGCTTGTTTAGTAAACAGCAAACTACTCTATCGCTTTCGATAAAAATGATAAGCATATTAACAAGCTTAAAATACAACAAAAAGTTAGTTTTTAATTTATATAAATAAAATATATTAAAATAATTAATTTTTATAATTTTTAAAGCTGCTTAATTGATTTAATTTAAAGTTAAAAAAGTGCAACCTAATATTATTTAAAAATAGTTGTGTAAACGGTTGTTCAAATACTTCTATTAATCGTATTTCTTTGGTCCTGGCATTAACACTTACTTTATTTAAGAAAATTAATGCAAAATACCCTATATTTTAAACCAGAAATTACCTCTGTCAATGTTCCCATTTGTTAAATACACCCTGTATAATGGTCAACATGGCGATTGCTAATTTTAGTTAATACTTTTTTGAACACAAGTTAGCTAGAATTTGTAAAATATTTTTATATAGTAAACCACCTAATCCTTAAAATATAATTCCGTTAATATAAAACAACGTATTTATCTATAATAACTTTGTTTGTTTGTTTGTAGTTGCTAATCTTCGGAAATACTGAACCGATCATAACAGTTCTTTGATAATCAGAAAGCTACACTATTCAGAAGTGTTATGGGCTATACATTTTTAATCTTACATTTTATGTTTTGAAGTTTAGAAAAACATAATTTACGCCTAACGAAAGTCAGCTATCTTGAACAAACTATAACTAACTTTGTTTTTAAGGGCTAATCTTTAGAAAATACCTAAACCGATCATAGAAACTCTTTCACAATTAGAAAGCTTTATTATTCAGGAGTGCTATAGGCTATAATTAATAATGATTTAACACAAATTTCAGATAAAAAGAACGACATATTAAAAAGAGGTTAAGTTTCTATTCTATTTCTATTTTTTTTTCTTGGTTTTGGTCTCTTCAGGTCCAATCCACCACTCTCCCCCTTCCGGTCTATGCTTTCCAGGGCTTCGTCGGCGGAAAATCCGGATAATCGAGCTCGTAGCTCCCAGAAATTCCAAAAGAAAAACAAATAATTCAACAATCGATGCAATGCATAAATTGTCGACTGTCAAACCAAGATCTGCTACTGGTGTTACGTATAACCTTCACTTTCACTACTGACAGTTCCCATGGCACGCCCATATATTTCCCGCCATTTGAGAAATACCTCGTGTTCACCACCAAACAGGATACCATCAGCTTATAGGAATCTTCGCTCACAGCGCTTAGATCCAGAAGAAAAATGCCGTCAATTTAGCGTGAATCTTTCTTTGATCCCCGAAGGTAAAAAACGTTCGTACGACACCTCTAGCCGCCACTCCGGGAAGAACTTTGTGATCCTCTACGCACGTCCGCACTGTTCGGAGTTCATACAACGAGTTAGAGGTTAAGTTTTCAACACAATTTTGCTAAATAATCGTTTTTCCCCAATCATAATTCTTATGAAAAGTAAAATTTAAAATAATATTATTTTTTTACATGCAGTACAGTCAATAAAAACAATAATAATAAACTAGAAACAATATTTACATAACAAAATACAGCTTGCAAACTTTTTCTTCTTAGTAAATTTTAAATACGTTCACACAACTAAAAAAAAAGATTTTTTATTCTTTTTAGCCAGCAATGTAAATACTTTAATCTCTAAATGTTGTTGGTTAAAGATATAACTCTCGCATTTAATCCTAGTCCAATGTTTCAGGCGATTTATGATGGTAAGAATAGGTTAAAGAGAGATAAAAGTAAATTAAGACAGGTAGAAAATCGAAAATATCAATAAAAAGTATAAAGGGGTCCACACGGACCCAGTTACTACACCGCTGTGAATGGGAAATTACAAGGTGAACAAAAGAAAGAAATAGATTAAAATTGACCCTATGTGGTAATCTAGTTTTGTACTTTTTATGATCTAAAACTGCATAATTTGTAATTATTTATAGACTCTTTCCGCCGGTCTTCGAGTAGTGCGGTTCTACTTTACGTCAGAGGTCTACATAGACTTTCCGGGTAGGCGGCTGAAGGGTGTCGTACGAGCGTTGCTGTTACCCTTGGGGATCGAGAAAAGATTTACGCTAAATTGGGGCTTTTTCTTCTGGGGCTAAGCGCTGTGAGTGAAGATTCCTAAAGGATGGTAATTAGTTGGGTACTCGCCAAAAATTAAATTAAAAAAGTACTAAAAAACAAAAAAAAATTAAAACAAGTAAAAAGATACTTTAAAAATCGACGTTTCGTTGGCAAATCTGCCACCGTTGTCAAGATAAATTGAATACAAATAATACAAATAAAAATTAACTATTATTAGGGTTTTAAATTTTATTTTTTTTATATTTTTGGAGATTTTGAAATCGCTTTGAAAAAAAACTATTGCTTTTACGCAAATGGTTTTTGTCTAAAGGTTTTTTAGTACATAAGATAAGTACAGGGATCTTCACATTTTTAACGCTCGATGTTTGACAACAGCGCATGACCAAGGCAAGAATGATACAGCGGTTAAGATTGTGAGCATCAGGATCTAAGATTAAATTCAAACAACATTTTGTTTGTCCAGGAGTGTATAAAAAATTTCTTTATTAGTTTTTATTTTTATCAGGTACAACCTGGAAATTACGCCAATTAAACAAATCCACTTAGCTTTAATTTTTGCGACCTAGACATTTTTTATAATATAGATATAGATGGGTCCATATTTGTTTCATTCTGAAAGCGATGCCGCCAAGTACACAAAAATGATAAAGTAAACAAAACCTTTTCGAATGCACATAGCCTCGGACAGGCTTGATTACATATTTTTAGATAAATAATAAAAAATACATTGCTAAAACACGTATCACCTACTTACAAAACATTCTCTTATTTCGCCTCTGTCCTACTATAAAACCGGTGGCACGTGGCGTGGTACTAGAATCTCGTCGGGTTAAATATTTTTTGCTGCAATAAATCATTGTTCGCAAAAGGGTTTCTTTAACGTTATCATTTTCTTGTGTACTTGGCGGCATCGCTTTCAGAATCAATTAAATTTGGACCCATCTTTACTAGAACTAACTAAAATTAGACAAAATATATAAATATACTGTGTTAATACTAGTTTATTTCATTCACCATTTTGTCTTGAAAGAATATTTCAAAGCAATCTGCTTTGTATGTCTTTAGACAAGTAATTAGATAAAAATAAAATATAGATAAAGTACTTTAATAATTTAATTACTTTACTTACTTAATTACTTTACTTTTACTTTACTTAATTATTTTACTTTACTTACTTTACTAAATACTTTAATTCTAGGTAGTAGTTATTTAAAAATAACGACCGTGGTGGCACTACCGCGTTGTCCAAAAGGTGCTGTGAAATGCAAAAAAACTACATGTTTCAGTGCTTGGATAACGTTGACGAAACACGACAATAATGGGTTAAACATCCAGTAACCTGGCACTCACGGTACACTGGTATTTAGGCATAAGCCTTCGTGAGATGTCATTAAAAAAAAAAAAAAAACTTTAATTCTTTCACAATAGTTTTTAAACTTAGTTATTACCTTTTGTATTACGGATTTAAATTTACCTATTACAAAAGACCAATTTTAAAAGACTAAAAGATTGGTTGAAGTTGAAGTTTATGTATTTTCTAAAAGCTCTAAAATGATAAGAGTGGCTTTTTATACCAACAAATTATTTGATTTAATCATCCTTTACTTATTCAAAGACTTCCTTTTCTTGCCCATCGTCGAGCTGTGGGAGATCTATCGCTCTTCTATAGATACTTTTACGGCTTCTGCTCCGACGAATTATCCAGTATAGTCCCTCCTCTTGCAGCTCCCAACAGAGAAACTCGTGGTGCCACGCGTATGCATCCCTATACGGTTCAATTGGACAGGCCCCGAACTTCCCATTTTGTTCGTTCTTTTATCCCTAGAGTTTCTAGACTGTGGAACCCACTGCCAGCGGAGGTCTTTCCTTCCCCCAATCTTTAAAGTTTTTAAGTCCCGTGTTAACAAACTTCTTCTTACCCTGCTTAAGATACCCACGGTACGTTAGTATTTAGGCTTTCAGCCTTCGTGGATTGTCCAAAGAAAAATAAAAAAAAAAAAATAAGAAAAAATAAAATTAAAAAGTATTAAGAATATTATAAAATGTTGTTACGAAAATTTAAGGGTAGATTCTGTATTTTTGTTAAAAAACAATTTTGTATTTTTCTAAATTATTTAAAATGTGAAAAATAGTAGTATATTAAATTTTACAAATAACTAAAAAGAAAATCCAAAAGGGATTTTTTATCTGTTTTATGCTGCCTTTGCGCTATTCAATAAATATCTCTAAATAACCCAAAGAGACATCAAGTTAAGCAAGTGTCCAAAAACATTTTTTGGGAAGAATTATTAGTGTGCCAACCATTTTGAATATATTTTTGTGGTATTCAAAGCAATAGAGATAACATAGATCTTCTGATTTACAGAATGTTTCTAAACAAAGGCAAAAAGAGGTGATTTTCCACCAAAAAATAAGAAAAAACCTTCATATGAACATATGTTCTAAACGTCTTAGTTTTTGAACTACAGGTGAACAGTTTTTGTTTATAAAAATATTGTTCTTTATAGAAAAACTTTATACCCATCCAAATATTTTCTAAAAATTTGGGAGACGAACTCTTTGCACCAGAAGAAATTTTTTGGCATACAAGAAAAAATATTTTACCAGTGTCGTCGATGAGAGGTTTAACGTAAATATTTTTTAAGAAAAAATGGTATGCCTTTTTTAAATTCCCATTTAGTTTAGAACAAATTTGGTGTATTTACTTTTTTTGATGTACGGTTTTGGCGCAAATCAATAAAAACCATTTCTCGGCATGGTCAAATTCCTATCTATTTAAAAAATAACTAACGAATAATAATTTTTAATGTCGAAGTTCATATAAGAAATATAAACTAACCATGCCAAAAATGGTTTTTTATTAATCTACGCAAAAACCGCACATCAAACAAAAATAGTCAAGAGATCACATTTGTTTTAAAATAAATGGGGATTTAAAATTGATTTTTATTTTAGAAAAATGCAGTGGCGTACTATTTTTTCTTAAAAAATATTTACCCTTAACCTCTCATGGACGACACATGGTACAAATTATTTTTTTCTTGTATGCCAAAAGATGTCTTCTGATGCAAAGGGTGCGTTAACCAATTTTTAAAAATATATAAATGGGTATAGAAGTTATTATAAAAAACAATATTTATTTAAAAAAATTTAAACTAAGACGTTTAGGTCATATTTCCATATGAAGTTTTTTTCTTAATTTGGAAAATCACCTCCTGATTTTTTTGCATTTGTTTAGAAACACCCTGTGTAATATTTGTATATGTATTATTAAAGATATTTTTATATTAATAAAGATATTTTTAAGAAACAACACTGCCCATATAACATTTTTGCCAGCAAGGCATTGGCAAAAGGTATCAAAAGACATCAAAATGGGCAATTGGCCGTTATTAGGCCACGTGTTGCAGAACAGTGTGATGGCATCCATCATTAATAAGTTATGCTGAAAAAATGCGTTTAGGATGATGGTATCCATCATTAATAAGTTATGCTGAAAAAATGCATTTAGGATGATGGCATCCACCATGTAAAGGTTTGTGGCAAAAAATATGCCTTTTAGATGATGGCATTATATTATTTTTTTCCTAATGACAATATAATGCATTTTTTACCGTCCAGGGAACTAAAATGTGCAGAAATAATGCACATACATAATGTGTGTTTATGTACAGGGTGTCCCATATAAAATTAAATACTGTAATTTTAGAAAAACCATAAGAGATACAAGAAAAGTTAAATGCAGAAGTCGTTCAGTGAAATGTATTTTTTTAAATATTTTTATTATATCTCTTATGGTTTTTCCAAAATTATAGTATTTAATTTTATATGGGACACCCTGTACATAAACACACATTATGCATGTGCATTGATTTATGCACATTTTAGTTGCCTGGACGGTAAAAATGCATTTTATTGTCATAAGGAAAAAATGTAATGCCATCATCTAAAAGGCATATTTTTGCCAAAACCTTTTAATGATGGATGCCATCATCCTAAATGCATTTTTTCAGCATAACTTATTAATGATGGATACCATCATCCTAAACGCATTTTTTTCATCATAACTTATTAATGATGGATGCCATCACATTTTCTGCAACACGTGGCGTAATAATGACCAATTGCCCATTTTGATGCCTTTTGATACCTTTTTGCCACTGCCTTGCCGGCAAAAATGTTATATGGGTATAGGCGACAATGTACTCTTCCCATGCTTCGTTCATAGTTAGAATTTATAGGGCAGTATGTTAATAATAAGCCTACGTAATTTTAAGATATCAAACGTTAACTTAAACTAGAAGGAATTTAAAATAACCGTAAACATTCTCGTTATGTTACATTAATGCATGTTTAAATCTGCTGCTCATACCTTTTACTGGACCAAAGCAGTTTATAAAATCTATGTACTTTTGTACGTTTTTCTTGTATTTCTTGTAATTGAATATTAACGAGGCAGTTTTGCAAGAAAAGTGTGGGTTCATATGGTGATTATTGGTTAATATAATACATTGCACACGTTACTATTAGGGGAAAGTGGGGTGGATTCATACAAGGGGCACCTACATACATTGAGTTTATCTGAAGTTAGACACGAAGTAAAATAGTAACGTAAGTGGGTGTGCACAGTTTTTATGTGTGTTTACAGACTAGTGAAGTTTCAGAATTTTCGGTGCGGTAAGATCGAGTGCACAACACGGAACGTGTTTTTGCCTCGCGTAAGTAATTTCATAACGTAACTTTGGACATATTTTATGGCCAGTTACTATTTTTTGGATTAATTATTGCTATTTAATCCTACTTATAATAATACAAAGGCACTAATTTAATGTGTAAATTAATATAGATAAATACGGTTTTTCTATTTCAATTTTTTTATTAATTAGCATGTGATGGGGCAGATTCATACACAAGTATATGGGGCACATTCATACTGTATAATTGTATCCCTGGCCCTTTATGAATAGTTTTTTAACTACTATTTTTTGTTACACCGACGATTATAGTTGTAAATATTATATAAAGTAGTTTAAGTTTCATTTTTACGGAAAAAAAACAGGGTGCTTTATGAACTTTGTGTCTTTGAATGTCAAGGATCAGTTAATTTATCAGACATAGTGATGATATTACCATAGATCTTAGGTGATAATCTGTTAATAACATAGGCATATTAATTTTAGGTTTTGTAAGTTAAGGTATCTTTGTGTTAACTAGAGTTTTTTTATTTGATATAATTAATAATGTATAAGCAATATTTTTTTACATTTTGATATTGTTACTTTTAATAAATATAACTGACTAAAACAAAAAATGTGTCTTTGGTAGATAACCATACATGTAACGTAAAGACCGTTTAATGACACTCTGTTCACTATTCGTTACTTATGTTCATATCACGAAACTATTGCGATGTTAAAATAGGCATTAACAGATTTAGATAAAACCTGTTTTTTAATTTTGAATTTTACTATTTGTTTTATATGTTAAAAAATGTATTTGTGTTTTTTTTATAAAGTATGGTATAAAACAATAATAAACAATAATTATGACGAATTAATAGTGATGTTAAATGTGCCCCTTCGGTTGTATGAATGTACCCCACTAATGGGGTACATTCATACATTTTGCTTTTTTGTAAAAGTCTTATGGAAACTCGCGCATGTAGATTTTCAATAATATTAAGGTTCTACTACAATATAAAATAGTTAAGCTACTAGTGTGTCATAAATTAAAAGAGATATACCTAAAACACGGCATTCCACAAAGCAAAATATAAAAACTGTATGAAGCCTCTCCACTTTCCCCTACTATGGACTAATGTTGGCTGTATACACGCTCAGTGAGAGAGTAATTTGAAGAACTTGGGTGGGTTGATACTTGCATTAGAAAACTGGTCAATTTATATATTTACCGATTTTTCATGTTTGATAATAATCACCTCTTCTCGAAACAGGCATTTTATTGTTTAAAGCTACACAATATATAATTATATTAAACATAGAATTTACTAGTATTGATTTTCCACTTTTTTTAAATGGTTATTGATAAATACCGCTTCAGGCCAAGATAAACATTGTAGAAGGCATTATAAGCTGATGCATACAGTAATTATATATTTTCATGGAAACTGAAAATAACAGTACGTTAGTTGCATGCATGCATAAAAAGAGAAAAATCTATACCAAGCTATACCGAACTATTTAAATACATTTGAAACTTCTTACCAAAAAATGCATAATTTTACTGGATTCTGGCTATACTAATACAGGATGATTCAAAAATCGATCCACGAAACTTAAGGGGGTGATTCTACTTGACAAAATAAGGGTAGAGCTTTATAATTTTTTTTTCAAAATGTCATTTGTTTTCGAGTTACAAGCCGTCAAAGTTCAAAATACATTTTGAAACTTACCAAAAAATGCATAATTTTACTGGATTCTGGCTATACTAATACAGGATGATTCAAAAATCGATCACGAAACTTAAGGGGGTGATTCTACTTGACAAAATAAGGGTAGAGCTTTATAATTTTTTTTCAAAATGTCATTTGTTTTCGAGTTACAAGCCGTCAAAGTTCAATTTTATTTTGGTTTTTTCGCCATATTGCATTTATTTTTTTACCAATCCAGTTGATATTTGGCACACAAATCAAGCTTTGCAAATTCTAAAATTTTAAGACAAAAGTACTTTTTTTAAATACCGCCAGAGGGCACTTTACCTAAAACTTAAAATTTATTTACATCATAACTTTTTTATTTTGACAGATATCGTAAAGCTGAGGTCGCCATTTTATAGACAATCAAAAACCTAAAAAATAAGATACTCTTTATTAAAGTCGATAAACCTTGCCGTTTAGGCACCAATGAGACATCAAAGTTTTCATCAATTTCAATCAAATTACCTACATACATACAGGGTGTCCAGTAACTTAACCGAAAAACTTTACGGGGCAATTCTACAACAGAAAATAAGAAAAACACTTAAACGTCTTGGTTTTTGAACTACGGTGTGTGAAATAGAAAAAAAAACCTTTTTTTTATATTTAACATTGGCAAAGTCGTACGCGACATGGTCATAGGCAAAAAAATAAATACCAATGTACGTCGGAAAAAAATTTGTTGATAGTTTCTTTCGATATGCTTTTTTATTTACGAAGAGGCTTATTGCAATTATTATTCTGAAAAAGCTAGACGCATTTACGAAGAACCTTTTCCTGATCGAAGGCCACCAGTTAAGCTGCGTCCATATTTGCAACAATTCGTCAAACATTCGTCCAAACTAACCAACATGTTTGCGCTCTTCTTTGACGCCAAAAATCAACAAGCTCTGAATCACCGGCATATCATTCGCCAAGCCCTTGAAACGACGTGAATTCCGTCCACGTCCGCGCTATGTGTGTTTTTGGTGCATCGCATCATTTTAAATAAGTAAGAAGTGACTGATAATCGTGGATATTGGTGGTGTGTATCGCCACGTGTTGGTTAGTCTTGTCATTTGTTTTCTGAGTAAATATGATGTACTAAGAGCGTTATTAAATAAAAAATATAACAATTTAATAATCAGGTGATGTCCACGTGCGCTTGTATCCCTGTTGTGTTGCAACGTTGCCGAATGGTTGGAAAAATGTAATTATTTGTTACTAGATTTTCTCGAAAACGATTGGTTTTACAAGGAAACACCTCCTAAAGATACGAACATTATTTCTCTAACACCCTGTATTCATTACCAATGGTAAAACTAACCAACTTTTACCTTTAACGTTTGTAACAAGAAAAAATGTCTGGGTATTCTTTGAGCGACAGATTGTTGTAATAATTTACATAAAGTGATTTAAATCCAATTCTGAGTGGAATTTAAATAGTCATAAATATGAAAATGAGTTCTTAATGGATCGGTCGTAAACAAAATTGGTAAAAAGAAGGAATTTAAATGCAGCAAGTTAGCCCGTGTAAGGTGGACCATTTATTAGACCACCCATTCATTGCTGAGACATACTACCTATTGTTGTCCTTAATAAAGGTAACTTAATGCCTTAGTTCAGTGATTTTATTCGTTAGAGTTGGGTAGCATACATAAAAACCACAGTAGGCGGGTTTGTAAATTACTGTAATTCATTTATTTCCTACACCAATTGGTCGCACTTTATAGCTTTTATTTTCTCAATATACAGGGTGACCCATAACTGTATGAGCAGTTGCAATATCCGATAAAACAAACATTATAAAACTAACACATATTTTATTGATATTATTTTAAACTACAATTAATGAAAATTTTTATGACCTATAAATTATATTTCTTAAGCGACGTCCCTTACGTTGCTGAACTTCTAAATCCGAGATTGCTTATTTTTAAAAATTTGGCTATATATATATAAAATATAAAATATGGTATACTGACAATTTTGGTCGTCCATGGACAATCCCTGACAGAAACATCAACGTCCTCTTTATTCGCCCAAGCTTTTTGTGTGGACTGCAGTATCAGCAAGTGTAATTATTGGTATATATTTTTTCGAAAACGAAAGAGGAGTTACCGTTACGGTGAGAGCTGATAACTATTATGAGCTGTTACAGGGATTCTTAGTCCCAGCTCTTTAACAATTTGAAGGGCATAATGCTACGACCTGGTTTCAACAGGTGGAGCCACCAGCCACGCCACACTGACACAGTATTTATAGATTTGTTAAAAGACATGTTACCTGAAAGACTCATTTTATTTTGACTCTTTGTTTGACCTCCGGACATTGCGGACGTGCATAGAGGACTACAAAGTTCTTCCTGGAGTGGCCGCTAGAGGTGTCGTACGAACGTTTTTTACCTTCGGGGATCAAGGAAAGATTCACGCTAAATTAACGGCATCTTTCTTCTGGATCTAAGCGCTGTGAGCGAAGATTCCTATAAGCTGATGGTATCCTCTTTGGTGGTGAACACGAGGTATTTCTCAAATGGCGGGAAATAGATGGGCGTGCCATGGGAACTGTCAGTAGTGAAAGTGAAGGTTATACGTAACACCAGTAGCAGATCTTGGTTTGACAGGCGACAATTTATGCATTGCATCAATTGTTGAATTGTTTGTTTTCTTTTTGGAATTTCTGGGAGCTACGAGCTTGATTATCCAGATTTTCCGCCGACGAAGCCCTGGAAAGCATAGTCCGGAAGGGGAGAGTGGTGGATTGGACCTGAAGGGACCAAAACCAAGAAAAAAAAATAGAGAGAGAGAAGACTCATTTCACGAAGGTTGTTCTGGGTTGTCTATTCAGTGGCCCCCTCGCAGCCCGGATCTTACTCCAAATGAGTATTTTCTGTGGGGCTACCTAAAATCAAGAGTCTAAGAAAATAATCCAACCACGTTGGACCAGCTTAAACAAAACATTTTGCGGAAAATAAACGCTATTTTGCGAGCAACTTGTAGCAAAGTTTTTAAAAATATGCATTTCGGATTAAAAATGTCAGCAACGTAAGGGACGTCACTTAAAAATATAAATTTTAGGTCATAATTTTTTAAATTATTTGTAGTTTAAAATAATATCAATAAAATATGTGTAAGTTTTGTAATGTTTGTTTTGTTGGATAATAATACTGTTCATACAGTTATGGTCCACCCTGTACAATATTGTGATTATTAAAACTTAGGAATAAATCATGGGCCACCTTAAAGAAACCAGTACCTACCTGACATTTTATATAAAAACCCTTTTAGCTATTGTAGCTTTATTCTACTGTCATTATTTTTTATACGTTTAAAGCAAAGGAATTTTATAAAAGTCAATCCTTAAAGCATAAAAAATAGGTATTAAATAAATTATTTTATTTTTTTTTCAATTGGTTTGTTATTTATTTTATTTATACGTTTCCAAAAAGCCATAAAATGGTACCATACTGTGAGACATTGTTTTTAGGTTCCTATAAACATAAACTTTACTAGATTCTGTTTCACACAACTTTGTGTTTTAAATTTTTATTTTAATTAATCTTAGTCGGGATTAGATTAAAAAAAAGCATACTAAAGCTTCCAATAATGTGCTTAAAAATATTTAAAATCGTGTTTCAGTTCGGGGTATATTTTAAATTTTGCAAAATCTAAACAAATCATGCTTCTTTTATTTTAAATATTTATTTTTTAAAATTAAGCAAAAGTTGTTGTCTGAACTGATAAAACCTATAAAACGAAAAATGACATAAATTAAAAAATATTATGTTTGGTTTGATAAACTTAAATGAAATTTTATGTTTGTTTAAAAAAAAGCCTAAATTAATTTAATTAAAAGGTCTATGGATAAAAATTAATAAACAAAATCTTGATTGGCGAAGGCTATTTAAACAGCAAAACTAAGTAATTAACAGTCTTCCAAAGTTCTTACCAAATGGAAAACTTTTAAATTATTAACTTGACGAAAAAAGTGCTTTTGCCCAAAAGGCCCTGCTTGGCAAGAAAATTATTTAAAACAAAAATATTTGGATCTTGGTTATACAGGGTGGCATTGAAAAAAATCTGTTTTCAAATTAATAAAAATGAGGGGCCATATTTTCAAAAAGACTTGCGCAAAAAAATATACCCAGCAGAAGTAACCAAGAGAAATTATTGAAAATAATTTTCAGTAATTTCTATGAAAAAAACTATATTGCTGTGTGCAAAATCAAAAAGCGAAATTATATTAGCTCTCGTCCATAAGTCACAAATGTTAAAATTTGACAGCACTCTTTCCGCGGTCTTCGAGCAGTGCGGTTCATGTTTACGTAGACGTCTACATAGACTTCCCGGGTAGGCGATTGAAGGCATCTTACGAGCGTGGCTGTACCCTTGGGGACCGAGAAAAGATTCACGCTAAATTGGGGCTTCTTTCTCCTGGGGCTAAGCGCTGTGAGTGAAGATTCCTAAAGCCTGAAGTTTTTGCGTTTTGGTGTTGAACACATGGTGTCCTCGTATGGTCGAGGAGGTGCGCACGCCTTGCGGAAATGAGTCAGTAGTGAAAGTGACGGTTATGCGCGATACCAGTAGCAGCCGCTGGCTAGACAGTCACAATTTATGCATGTATAGAGAAAGAATTTGTTTTTAAACAGAAAACATAGCTTGAACAATAAAAGGAAAATTTGGGGTCTAGAACCCGACAATCCAATTTTCCAACCACTTGACGATGGCTGTATGCACTAAGTGTCAAAGCCAAAAACCGAAAATAGAATAGAATAGAAAATTTGTCAGCTCTTATTTCGTTACTACTGTTTATAGAGCAGGTGTCAACAAATTCGGAATCGACTCGGGAGAAATGAAAACTTCTTACTTAATATTAAAGTTATACAAGTAGTTTAAATAAAATTAGCATAAGAAGCAGTAATAATCTCTAATTAAAACATATACTCTATAAGCAATATTTAAGGGTATGTCGGCAGTAAAGCAACAACAAAAGACGATTGGACATCCTTTTCAAAATATTTACATGCCGGCATTCGCATTAGACCGCCTATTTTCCATACATTGCCTATGAACGATTTTATTCAGCTGATTCTGTATAGAGTAGATTTGTGAAATTTGGTGCTTGACTGCTATGGTAGAAGCGTCCCATTAAAATATTTAAAAAAAGTAATATAAACATGGTTTCGCAATTTTTTTTTTTAAATACAGGGTGTTAAAGTTTAAAAAACCTTTAAAATTTTAAAAACATGTTTTTAAGTGAAATTTTTGGACTAATTATAAAGGTTATTTAATTAGGTATGTGTTGTTTTTACATAATTTCTAATAAGCATATAATAAACCTAACCCTTAAGAAAAACCCTCTAAGGTTTCTTTATGGTCTACAGATATGCAACTAGATGGATTTAGTTTTTTTCTTTTAAACCAAACAAGATACGACAAATATTTAACAGATATAAAAGATGCATTGTATTTGCTTTATTTCAAAAAAATTATAAAAACACACACTTTCACAGTAGGTACGGTTCCGAGGACCGAGGTAGGCAGCAAAACGCTGACGCAAGCACCAAAGCCATTTATATTTCGCTTTCGCCTTGAGAAGTAACGAATAGAAGCGCATGCGTCGGCGGTTTGCTACCTGCCGCGGTCCTTGGAACCGTACTTTTAGTGCAATAAGTTAAATTGTTAAATTACAACAAGATAAGGTAACGGATATTTAAGATATTTACAAAAACCACTTTTATTTATACGTTTAGCATCTCCTATAGTGGGAACAACGAATAAAAGATCTTATTTTGATGAGAGGATTCTACCATAGCAGTATGGCAACACAGTTTACAAATACTTGTAAAATTTTTTAAAAATTTTAATAAGTAGGTACTACAAATTGGAAATTTTGAAAATATATATATTTTTTGTTAATTTATCAAAAGAAAAAAATATATATAAAAATGCATTTTTTTATCGCATTACTACTTATTTCTGTTTTTACAAAACCGATATGGCTTTGATACAAAAAATATATAATATAAAGTACAAAATTAATTCAATTAAACAGCTGCAATATGAATAAATCATACTAAACTACATCAAATTTATTTTATTTAAATGAAGGCAGCTGAAATTTAAACAAACTAAATTAAGCAAATTAAATTTAGACAAATTAAATTAAAATAAACTAAACTACATTTATAGTTTTACGCAGCATACTACTAAATAAGGATAATAATTAAATTAAAGTTGTAACACACGAACACAACAAATTAAAAACCTGTAAAAATCGTATTAATGCAATTTATGGATAAACAAATTTAAAATATCTATTACTATCCTCCATTGATGTCTTTTTAAGATTATTACAAAAATAAATAGGAAAATTTAGATCAATTTATAAAAATAAAAACAAGATTTTAGAAAATAAAACAAATAAATTTGCTTTTTAACTGTATAAACAGTACTTTAACTTGAAATAATAAATATATACATACATTAAAATACTTACTTTTTATTTTCTTTAAAATAAAAATTCTTATTCTTTAACAAAAATAAAAAACAAACAATTTTCAAAATTCATCAAAAAATTATTAAAAATATAGTTTATAAGAGTTTCTGTGATGGTATGTTGTAACGTAAGTGTGATCTAAAAAGTTAAGGAACCTGCTGCCCGCGGAGGTCTTTCCTTCCCCCAAATCTACAAGTATTTAAGTCCCGTGTCAACAAACTCCCTCTTACCTCGCTTAAGACACCCACGGTACGTTAGTATTTAGGCTTTTTGCCTTTGTGGTTTGTCCAAAGATAAAAAAAGGAACATTTTTGACCATTTGTAGCGTTTTTTGCCGTTGACTTTTAATGTCATCTATATTATCTTTGTCTTATTGGTTGACCTCCATCTCTGAGTCAGTATCATAATCCGATGGTATGTAGTCGACATCTTATTCGATATTACTACCATCAGAATCCACTTCTTTCACTCATTTTAGCAAAGTATCCTTATGAGTGTAATTCTACTTTTTTTTCTTTTGATGGTTTCAGATTACAATTCATACGTAATTTATAAATGTAAAAACGCCGGACAAAAATATATATTTCAAAATTGGTACGTAAACACAGAGTACATGGTAAATTTGACCGGTTTCGTACTTTAAAATTAAAATATTTGGCTTTTTTAAGACAAAAACTTTTACGACTTGGGTAATAGCATAAAACTAAGTTCCAGATAGGTACATAGACGCATATAAGCGTAAATGATAGGAATGCAATGATCTTGACCAATCGGTAACCCCGCCGGTCAAAATGACCGGATCTCTGTGGTTAAGGGTTAACAATGTTTAACATTCTATTCTATTTCTATTTTTTTCTTGGTTTTGGTCCCTTCAGGTCCAATCCACCACTCTCCCCCTTCCGGACTATGCTTTCCAGGACTTCGTCGGGGAAAATCTGGATAATCGAGCTCGTAGCTCCCAGAAATTCCAAAAAGAAAACAAATAATTCAACGTTCGATGCAATGCATAAATTGTCGACTGTCAAACCAAGATCTGCTACTGGTGTTACGTATAACCTTCACTTTCACTACTGACAGTTCCCATGGCACGCCCATCTATTTCCCGCCATTTGAGAAATACCTCGTGTTCACCACCAAACAGGATACCTTCAGCTTATAGGAATCTTCGCTCACAGCGCTTAGATCCAGAAGAAAGTTGCCGTCAATTTAGCGTGAATCTTTCCTTGATCCCCGAAGGTAAAAACGTTCGTACGACACCTCTAGCCGCCACTCCGGGAAGAACTTTGTAGTCCTCTACGCACGTCCGCACTGTTCGGAGGTCAAACAAAGAGTCTCCAATGTTTAACATTTTTCACCTCGAGTGTTTCTGATTTTTTTTAATTTACAAAAAAAATTTAAAAAGCTATTTTGTATTATTAAACACAACCCTGTATGTTCGTTTTTGTGCTATACGGTATTTTGTTTGTTAAAAGAACCATTTAACTGTTTTAGATGTATTATTGTAGGTACGTGACAAAAGTAATTAAGAACTATATTACAGTGGCTTAAATTAAGCTATACCTACATTTTAATTTAGTTTGATAATTTAAAACATAACAAAATAATTACCTTTCGTGATTAAACAGATGTTTTCTCGCTTTTAGCGTTGGATAACAAGCAAAACTACCCTGAAAATTTTTTTAAAATAAAACATGATTAAACAAAACTAAAATTTTACACAATTATAAATTAACAACAAAATTTTAGGTTAAAGTTGTATTATGTATGTTGAGATATTATCACCATTAGATAAGTAGATTTCGGAACATTATGTTTCCCAGCTAACATTGAAGGCACTATATTGCTTTAGTGCACGCTATCTTTGTATTAGGCAGAAAAGCTAAATCAATTATTTAGTAACCTAGGCTTTTTAATAATTTAAATTTAGTTGCAGAAAATTTAAGGGAAAATCATTAGTTTGAGTGTTAAAATTTGTATTTTATGAACCAAAAAAAAAATCTACTAGACTAGGCCAAAAAAAAGGGCTGTTTGTTTAAAAAATATGTCAAAAATATTGTTTAAGGTGACTAAAAAAAATATCATGAAGGTTTGAGCCAATAATATTATTATTTGACGAAATATATCCTTTAATTTAGATTTTTTATTTGTACTTTCTGGCTAACTATCAAGGTGAAAAAAATTATCTGCACCCATGCCCTTAGACAATTTAATGGTCTTCAAAAAACGCCTTTTTGCAAATTTTCGCCAGACAAACCGTTTTCGAATAATGAAGCTTTAAACATTAATATATTTTTTAGATTACTCTTTTTAATTTGAAATTTATTTACTTACGAAAAAAAATAGAAAAAACAACATGGATTCTTAAAGGTAATTTAATGCTTTACAAAAAGGTTTTCTAACGTTTTAACGAAAAATCATTATTTCAAAAGTTATTCACAATTTAAGTCAAAAAAATAAATTCTGGTTTTCTTCGTTGTTAAACCAATTTTTTTACTTAATGGAACAAATTTATGAATTGTAATAATGAAAATCATAATTTTATAAAGCTTTACGCTTAAAGTATTTAAATTTTAAGATATATCCAGACATATTCTCGGGTAATAGCTATTTGTTTTTTTTTATCTTTGGACAATCCACGAAGGCTGAAAGCCTAAATACTAACGTACCGTGGGTGTCTTAAGCAGGGTAAGAGGAAGTTTGTTAACCCGGGACTTAAAAACTTGAAGATTTGGGGGAAGGAAAGACCTCCGCTGGCAGTAGGTTCCACAGTCTAGAAACTCTAGGGATAAAAGAACGAACGAAATGGGAAGTTCGGGGCCTGTCCAACTGAACCGTATAGGGATGCATACGCGCGGCACCACGAGTTTCTCTGTTGGGAGCTGCAAGAGGAGGGACTATACTGGATAATTCGTCGAAGCAAAAGCCGTAAACGTATCTATAGAAGAGCGATAGATCTCCCACAGCTCGACGATGGACAAGAGAAGGAAGTCTTTGAGTAGGTAAAGGATCATTAATAAGACGAACAGCCCTTCTTTGAATGGCATCAAGAATGTTGAGGGTTGTAGGGGATGCCATTCCCCAGACAGTTATTCTTAAATGTGACGCCCACAAGGTTAAATGTGTCCCCGCTCTGCAAAACCTGGCCACTCATAAGCAAAGGATGAGGGTTTTGAGGGTGAGCTTTTTTTTATACAAAAACATAGATTTACCGTCTTAAATTAATTAAAACATTACAATTATGCGGTTTTACCATTAAAAATTATTTATTTGCACTATTTTCTACATTAGTATATTTTTTAAATAATTAATATGTACGAATTCGCATATTTATATAAAATTTCTGGGTTTGTGAAATATATTGCGGTAACTAAGGAGGAGAAGGAGAATTTTCACTCGTCACAGCGCTTAAGAAGTTGCTGAAAAGCGAAACAAATAGAGTGGCAAAGGGGTAATTTTAGTGAAAGGCGCAAATTTGTACATATTAATTAATATAATGTTATACTTATGTATAAAATAATGTAAATAAATAATTTTCAATAGCAAAAACACATAATTGTATTTTTTTTTATTATTTTAAGATAGTAAATCTACGTTTTTGTATAACCAGTAGCTATTAACCCAAAATAGGTTTGGATATACTATAAAGTTATTTTTTTAGCAATAAGATTAATAAAATTAATATTTTCGATGAGGTAATATATCAATTTTACACTAAGTGAAAAAAAATGGTTCAACATCGAAGAAAACAATATTTTTTATTTTTTAATAAAATTTGGTAGTAACTTCTAAAATAAAATATTTTTCATAAAAAAGTTTTAAAAATCTTTTTGTAAAGCAATAAATTTTTATTTATTAAA
The DNA here is from genome assembly GCA_014170235.1 of Listronotus bonariensis. Taxonomy (NCBI): domain Eukaryota; kingdom Metazoa; phylum Arthropoda; class Insecta; order Coleoptera; family Curculionidae; genus Listronotus; species Listronotus bonariensis. The sequence goes on along the minus strand of JACEGR010000909.1, from coordinate 93,962 downwards.
TTCTACATTAAACATGTATATTGCTAGTTTTTGAGATATCAACAGCATGGTGCTATACTTATAAGCAACAACTTTTAAATGTTAATAAGTTGTATATTGACATGCTGTTGATATCTCAAAAATCAGCAATAGTAATTAATGTATAGTGTAACATATATTTTTATTGAAAAAATAAAAAAAACGTCAAGTGTTAAGGTATACAGGGTATTCCAAATGTAAAAAGTACTTGACAATGAAAATGTTGTTTTTGAGACCCCTTTTGTCTTTACCAATAATTTTAATACCATTAGTGTGTCCAAACAAATATATTTTTGCTAAAGACTTCTTTGTATCTCATACAGGGGGAGTTTCGTGTATAAACAAAGTGTGGATTAAATAAAGTTATTTAAAATTGCTTTTATTGTAAATTAAAAAAAAAAATGAAACAATAAATCAGAAAAGTAAAAATGTATATCATACAAATTAAAATATCTAAACAGAAGGACATGACTTGGTATGAAGGCATACCTTTTTATTCTAAATAAGTTTTCTATTTGTTATTTTTTTGTATTTTAAAATATAAGGGACTTTTTAATTTTATTTTTGACCAGTTTCTTTTTACCTACTCTGTATGTCCTTTATATTTTAATACAACTGCCTATATACCTACAACTGCAAATACAGTGTCAGACCTGCACCAAATACAAAGCACAAAGTTTTTATATGTTGCACACTTTATGGACCACACTGTATTACCTCAAAGTGAGAAACTACATTAAAATTTATATCTCAACATTAAAGGACATGCCATATTGGCAATACAGTTTGTTAAAAGTGGTTAATTTGTTACCAGCGACCAAGCTATTCTTAGAAAATTATTCCTAATTTTTAAAGATAAGAAGTGAAAACCTTGATTTATACCCACTTCAAAAGCACAAATTCTTTCCCGCAACCTTAAACAATTTTTGTATTGTTTCTATTCATGGTAAATACATATTAACATCAGTTTAATCAAAAATTACAACATAACTAGTGTCTTTTTATTGAACAATGTATGTATTGGGCAAAATATTGCACAGTAATATTGCTAGTCGTCCCCAAACAGTGCAATATATTTATGCAAAGACTATATTTAATATATTACACAATAACTAGTGTTATTTTGGAACTACCGGTTAAAACATGGTTAAAAAAAGTAGCTGCTTGAAACATGTTGGAAAATAGAAAAAACCCTTTATTTCTTTCTCTATTGCTTTTGAACCTATTTTTGTGCAATTGTTTTTGTAAAACAAATACTCTTTCGTATTTGAAAACTGAAATAATTGTGCAATATTACCTACACACGGCACAATAAATCATTATTGCACAATAAAAATCAAACTGTTTTTGATTGACACAATATATTGTACAAGCTCCCAATGTAAACCACAAACGGTCAATAATATTGTACAATATTGATTGACACAATATATTGTACAAGCTCTCAATATAAACTATAAACGGTCAATAATATTGTACAATATTGATTGACACAATATATTGTACAATCTCTCAATATAAAATTTTGCGCAATAATATTGATCGTCTGTTGGCCGCTTAAGTATTGCGTTCCTAAAATTCCCAGCAAAACTCACATTGGTATCGAAAATATATAACCGGCGTTTAATTAAAAATAAAGAGTTAAAATTGGCGTTAATCAGAAGCTAAGCCTCCAAGACAGTTTAATGAAATACCGGTATATCTTAAAACGCTGTGGAAGACTTACTTCACCTTAAGTAAGCGATTATACGGCTGCTTTGCAAATCGGTGAATACTGCTTTAGATATTTGCTAGTCTTTCAATTAAAACTAAGGGTTTCAAAATAACGAGTTTATTAAGATCAAGGAAGACAGTTTTGGGAACCAATTTTACCCATAGTCTTAGGCATAAATTATTATGATATACACAGTACTGTAACTCTTAAATATCTTTAAAACCACTAAAGCTACATTTATCAAATTTGGTATCTAGCAGGTAGCACAAAACTGGGAAATCTGGCAACTGTGTCGATATCATTTCTCTTAGCACGCAATCAATCATGATATTTAGCAAATACTTAAGCAAAACGATGACATATTAGAATAAAAATCACGATTAATTGCGTGCTAAGGTATGTACATACAGTAAAGTGCTTTACACTCTGCGCCCTCTATCATCGGATCCGTTGGTCTGACAAAAAATGTTTGAAATCAAATTTGTAAAGAATTTTGTGTTCTACAACTTTAATAAATGCAATTAAAAGTAAAGGAAACGAGATATTCGCAAAAACCCGATTTTTTGACATTTGACCTGTCATATTTCGAGATCCTTACACGATATCATAGGGGATTTTCAGAAGAGTATTTTTATACCAAAATAAAGGTATGTACAGATATTCAGCTTATTCCGTGAAATTCCGAGATTGATCCTTTAATTTGACTAAGATAACTGGGCTATAGAAGATTTTTTATAGTAGAGAGACGCGAGTTTGTTCACCGGTTTTAATGCGTTTTATGCTGAAAAGCCTAAATCCAAGTTTTTTACTTATTTTGGTTTTATTAATAGAGGTGCGATTTGTCAGAAACAAAAAAAAATAGTGTTTTTTATATAAAGTATGAGACTTTTTTTTTCAGTGTACTTTGTTCAATATCTTATATTGGCAGAGTTTTCATAAATGATAAAATGCCATGAATAAAAGTGGGTGCGGAGAATTCATGTTGTATGTAAGGGGTGACTAAAAGAAAGCAAAAGTAAATGAAAATGCATTCAGCGGCAACCGTTCGGCAATATATTACGTCTGGGGTTTATATTGGGGGCTGCAGGACTGCGGGGGTAATAGAGTGTAGACCGTAAGGTGAGGCATAGCTGGTTATTTACGACGTTCTACAAATCTCCAATCACTATAAAGAACGACTCTGTGATCTATGTGGCGCTGCTCGAGCGCAATCATGGGCGCAGATTTACGAGAATGGCAAAGGGCGACAAATTTTAATCTCCATTAGTTTGTAATTTTATTTATTAAAGTTTAAATAACCAGTATTTTTAATTAAAATCTTAACAAAAATTATAATGGGGTCAATTATTGGCTCCCCTCAGTATTAAAGAAAATTTTTATTGAAGTTTATTGAAGAGCATGCAAATCTACGTCCAAGTAAAAACTTTAGATTTTTCTGGTAACCCGTTTGCTAGTTAGATGCTAATATATTTTTAAAAATTGTTACATTATTATCGCCTCATATTTATGAACAACAATAAAAATACTAGTTAGCGTGACATAACGTTGTCATTTTGAAATTTAATGTTTTATTGTTGTCAGAAAATCGTAGAGCGAAAAGATTAACCATGAGTTATACTACTGAAGAAAAAGTATTGATGATTAAATGGTACTATCAAGGAAATAGTTACCAAAAGGTGTCAGACATGTTCGCTGCTTAGTATCCTAATAGACCGTTACCCGGAAAATTAACAGTCGATAGGACTATCAAAAAATTTGAGACCAAAGGCATAGTGATAAATAACTGCAGATGTGAAGCTACGGAGTATCAAAGAAAAGAAAATGTATAAAAAATGTTATTGTAATAATATTAATAATTTATTGAAGCATGTAAATATTATAAATGTCATAAATTCTTAAAATTTGTTACTCTAGTTTAGTTTAACTTAACTTAATTCGTTTGTATAAATACAACTTTAATCTTTTTACTGTACGATTTTTTGATAATAATAAAGCACTAAATTTCAAAATGACAACGTAATGTCACGCTGACTGGTATTTTTATTGTTGTTCATAAATATGAGGCGATGATAATGTAACAATTTTTAAAAATATATTAGCATCTAACTAGCAAACGGGTTAACCGAAATATCTAAAGTTTTTACCATGGACGTAGATTTGCATGCTCTTCAATAGAATTTTTTCTAAAATAATTAGAGGAGCCAATAATTAACCCCATTAAAAATTACATGGGATTTCCTATGTCCCGTCCGGCGATGCATCGCCCATACAGAAGTTACCTTGTTGAGAACAGGATGGGTACCCAAAAATGGAACCAAATAACTTTATTATACCTCTCAAACATCAACGATTAAAAATATACACTGTACAACTTTAAAATAACCACGCCTAGGTACTGCTTTCCCATTAATTCAATATTAGATATCAACGTAAATTAGTATTTAAATCTACACAATAAATTTCTTTGGCCGCTCGTAAGTAAAGGAAGAACGCGATAGAGTTGTTTTGTGATGGCTCTTATGTTTTTAAGGGATTTCCTTTTAACAAGATTTTTGGTGCCTCAACTTTAAATTAATTGAGAGTCTTGTAAAAATATTTTCCTGTTTTTTGTTTTCAAATTAGGCTTAATAGACTCGCGTAAAACATTAAATATTAGCACAAAGTGTACTATTGTCAGCATAACTATAAAATGGCTTATTTCTAGGTATAAGAATTGTAAATAAAAAATAAGTTTAGCTGAAAGACCGTAAAAAGAACGTTTTTAGAAGTATATTGTGTAAAAGCTGTTAAAAAGCCATATATAAAGAGCAATTCTTTGATTGACTAATTGGTTTAGGAACTTAAGGGACTTGCTTCAGTTACGCAAAAATATCAATAGAATATCTGCTGTAGACCCTTTTTGTCAGAATCTTTTCGTGGAAATAAATTGATTCACCCCTTAACGAAAAAGTCTTGTTGTAAGATATTTAAAGAGGCAAGTAAAAATAGATGAAAACTTGGCAGTACATTTCTCAAAAAGTAATTGATAATGTGTTATCTAGATTACAAAAAAATCTGGTCAATAAAAAAAATAAATCAAAGCTCAATTTGTCCCAACTTTAGTATTTTGGATATTTTGAAAATGAAAGCAACTATTGCAAGAAGCAAATTAATAGGAAACACAAATGTAGAGTTAACAGCAAATTTTGAATTTTATTTATTTAGAATATGCCACAAAGGTAATAACAATACTAGCTTTTTAATATCACTGTTTACTTTTAACAAAACTACATTTATAAATTGGCTGTTGCCTCCAATCATAATATTCTAACTATTAAGTAAGAATTTATTGAACATTTACCATGACAAATCATAGGCTACAGGATAAGTTTCTACCTCCTGAAAAAAAAATTAATTATGGAAATACCAGATTGGAAAATAAGGGCAGCGATATCTATGCAATGCTTTTAGCAGGTCTTGCATTTAAATGGTGGTTTGTTCTGCAATGTTTTTTTGCTTACCTATTTCTGGTCTCGGTGCGGGTGGTACCTTTACGTTATGAAGAATGTTAATTTTCCAATTTTTATTGTTTTAATTTTTAGTATAAAACAATATCGTTTTGTTTAAGGTAAGATGGCATAATGGTTTTAAAATGTATCCCAGAAATATCATATCAAATACAGTAAAATTTGTAATTTTTAGAAAATCTACCTACCGCACTGAACTGCTTTCATATTTTAAATTTATTATTATCCTTTGCGTGTACAATATATCTATCTTTCTCCTCCCTTGTCCTCAGCTAATGCATAAAAGCTCCTTAATACCCAATTCGTTTTTCTATAAGAGCCTAAATTAACCAAAAAACATAATGAAACAGAGGACAGTAAATTTTAATATATATAAATTGCGGCATTTTCTGTGGAGCTTATTTTCCATAAATTTTTAACAAATAAGAATTAATTTATAGTGACATTAAAGATTTATAAGATTTAAAACTCGATACAAAGAAATTATGTGTAAGTTTATGTGAACAAAAGAAATAATATACAGCAGTTCTAATCCCATTTACTTTATCACAATAATTCTAATACAACCTAGATAAATCATATATATATATATATATATATATATATATATATATATATATATATATATATATATATATATATATATATATATATATAACGATTGTACTTACCTTAACCTGTTTATTTATTTTTATTTATTTCTTTGTTATTTGGGACCAATTTAGTAATTGAAATTTGACTCCCTTTCTGAAAAAGATTGATCTGAAATTTGGTGCACACTCCTAATGTTGGTGTCCAATACAGGGTGATTCAAAATCTATCACGAAACTTAAGGGGGTGATTCTACTTGACAAAATAGGGGTAGAGCTTCATATTTTTTTAATGTCATTCGGTTCGAGGTACAAGCCGTCAAAGCTGGGGCGCCATTTTATAGACAATCAAAAACTTAAAAATAAGGTACTGTTTATTAAAGGCGATAAACCTCACCGTTTAGGCACCAATGACATCAAAGTTTTCATCAATATCAATCAAATTACCTACATACATACAGGGTGTCCAGTAACTCAACCGACAAACTTAACTAAACGATTCTACAACAAAAATTTAAAAAAACTTCATATTAACATATGTCCCAAACGTCTTAGTTTTTGAACTACGGGTGTTAATAATTTAAAAAAGAGTTTTTTTTTTTTAAATATTTAACACACCGTAGTTCAAAATCTATGACGTTTAGGACATATGTTTATGAAAAGTTTTTTCTTGTTTTCTTTTGTAGAAGCGCCCCATAAAGTTTGTCGGTTAAATTACTGGACACCCTGTATATATGTAGGTAATTTGATTGATATTGATGAAAACTTGGATGTCTATTGGTGCCCAAAAGTTGAGTTTTATCGACTTTAATATAGAGTACCTTATTTTTAAGTTTTTGATTGTCTATAAAATGGCGCCCCAAGCTTTGCGATATCTGTCAAAATAAAAAGTTATGATGTTAATAAATTTTAAGTTTTAGGTAAAGTGCCCTCTGGCGGTATTTAAAAAAGAACTTTTGTCTTAAAATTTGGGAATCTGCAAAGCTCGATTTGTTTGCCAAATATCAACTGGAGTGGTTAAAAAATAAATGCAATATGGCGAAGAAACCAAAATAAAAATTGAACTTTGATGGCTTGTAACTCGAAAACGAATGACATTTTAAAAAAGAATTATATGAAGCTCTACCCTTATTTTGTCAAGTAGAATCACCCCCTTAAGTTTCGTGATCGATTTTTGAATCACCCTGTATTTTTTTTTATATGCATACCAATTTAAATTTATATATTTTTGTATTTATTAACTGGTTTATCTTTTAATTTATTATTTTCTTTTATTAATGCATATTGTAAAATAAAACTTTTTTCTCTACTTAAAATTGTATTTTTTTACTAACTTTTCAACCAACTCCTTTTATTAAAATTTGTATGCAATACCGGAATTGCAAAAAGTTTTAATGGGTTTGGTGCTATACAGAGAAGAACAAGAACCAATTGTTGCGTTGTTACCCAAATTTTTGAACGCCCTGTAGAGTAATCTACCATTACAAGTTTAGAAAAAATATATTTTTATATAATATATATATATATATATATATATATATATATATATATATATATATATATATATATATATATATATATTATTTATATTGTATTATAAAATGGCGGATTACATATTACTTCACTACAGCCTCAACATGGGTATCTAATAAAAGGTTTCAATTCGCGAAATGTAGCACATTCTGAAATAAATAAACATAGTAGAATAAGAAGTATCAAATAAAAACAAAACTAAAAACTTAAAAATAAATCATATAGAAACATATGGTAAACGGTTTTGTTACAATAAACATGATGTAGGTTATGTACTGAAAGCTAAAAAATAATTTCGTAAATCCAGATCTCACCAATCTTCTCATCAATCTGGGGTATTGAGCACGTAAAAGTTCTAACATAATATTTACTCAGGATACGCCATGCTTAACGATTTTAAATTTGTCTGATCAATACCCCAGATTAATGAGAAGATTGGTGAGATCTGGTAGCTAGGACTTTCCGAATTATTTTTTTAGCTTCTAGTTCAAAAAAACCGTTCAACGTAAAAACTTTTTAATATCAATAAATAAACTCGTAACTTTAGGTTTGTCCAGGTAATTATTTTTGCAAAAATTTTGTTGTTGTTAAACTAGTGCTTTAAAATATTTTAGTTGTGTAGATTTAAACGTTGGAGAATAGTAAAAGTCAATTTTCTATCTAGCTCTTGCTTGGAGCATTTAATTTAGCAGCCCATTTAGTCCAAAGAAAACTAATTAAGTGCATAGTTTAACTTGAAACAAATGAACATATTACACTAACCCTCTGCTTAGCAAACTAGCCACTAAGGGTAGTTAAAATAATTTTAACTTATTACGAGCAACTAAAAGTGAATAATTTTAAAAAATTAAATTTTATTTATAATATTTAAAAAAAAAAGTTACTGTTTATAAAAAATCTTGCTTTGTCTATAATTATAAAAGCTATAATAAATATTGCCCTATGATATACAGGGTAGTTCAAAATTTAAAAATGGTATTTTAAAAAAGTGAAAAAAATTTGAAAAATATAATTTAAAAGCAGCTTGATTTAAAAGTAATAAAAAAGTTTAATATTTTTTTAATCAATTATGATTACTTAGAAAATTTGGATGTAAACTAAAATAAATGTTTTTTCTTTCCTAAATAATTTATTTTACTTTTTATATGCAAACATTATCAAGTTTACTTAAAATAAATGTTAGTACTCAACAAAATGTTGACATTTCTATTATTTTTTCATAATATTGAAAGGAGTAGTTGAAAAATATTTATAACCGATTTTTTTATTATTTGCCAAAAAACATTTTCGTGTTTTTAAATCTTCCTGTATAACATAGGGCGGCGTTTTTAAGGATGTTATTCTAAAAAAGCTTCTTTTTCACTGAAGTGTTTTTTTTTAATTTTTAATTTTATTGTTAACCTTAATTTTCTCTTTAAACCATAACCAATATGAAAAAATGTAGGATCATTTTTTTTTTTTTTTGCTATTTAATTAGGTAGAAAAAAAAAAGATTTGTTTTATAATTTTTGAAAACACTATTTTTCCGATTTTGAACAACTTTGTTTATTTTATGCCGATTTCTGTTATAGTTATTAACATTTTAGACAAAGCAAACATTATTTTAAGAAATACCTTTTTTTAAATATATAAAAATATTTTTTTACAGGCATATTTAGGTTCATTTGTGGACACACTGTATATTAGTCTGCTTGTATATACAGTGAGGATATAAAAAGTCCTCCCCTCCTTTATCTTTAAAATAGGACCAGATATCAAGGTCAAGTAAATTTTGGGTCACTTAAACTACTTTTTTAGCATAAAAATATGACCTAGCACCAAAAAGGCAAATGGAAATAGGGGTCATGTAGCACCTCGTTTAAAAGTCTTATTGATTTACTACTTATTCTTTACTCAACAATGCTTCGTTTTTTAAAAATTGTTTTAGCCGTTCCAGACTTTTCGACCTTGATATCTTGCTCCATTCAAAAATAAAGGCAAGGGGAGGACTATTAATATCCACACTGTATATTAATACCAAACAATTAAAAAATATTCACACACACTTATCATGCCTATTTTAAACCGATTTGATTTTTTTGTTTGTAGTTAGCGCCATTATTTAATGCCCCTTTAGCTGGGCGCCATGATCGGATAGCCCTTTAGTTGGGTGCCATGATTGTTCCAAACTGTAATATGGTAGTTTTTCTGTGTGTGTATGTTTGCATAAAACACTTTTATAAATATTTAGAACCATTTTTTTACAAGATAATAATAAATTTAATAAATTTTCGCGACTAATTTTTACAAAATATTATAAAATAACTGTTTAAAAAACACACCTACTCGTTCAGCCACTTTAAAACGTTCATAGGCACTTAAAGCTAAAACAAGCGGGTACCAATGCGTTACTGTAGTAGAAAATATTTACATGTCGGCATTCTTAGTTTAATCTCTACCTATTAGTGTTCTACATGCTTTAGACCACCTCCTTTCGACGTATTGCCTATAAACCTTTTAAAGTAGCTAAACATGTTTAATACTTGTTGCTTTATTAAATATAAAATACCTGGAAGTTTACGGACGGAAATATTATTACATTTTCTTAGTATGGATTATTTAATTAATTAAATTACGTCTTCACTGCCCCAATAGCTACTCGTAATGCCATTAACATGAAAAATTAGATTTTATCTAAAAAGGTAGCGCATTATTGATTTTATTTTTATTAAGTTCAGGCTGTCTGTGTTTAATGCAATTTTCTACCTTTTACTTGCAAATTAAAGTCCAAAAGAGGAGAATGCGGTAAACCTCACTAAAGCACAGGCTTTTCTAAAACGATAAAAATTTATTGCCACGTTAAAAATGATATTTTATTCAAGCTACCTAATTTATTTAATCGACTATAAAATCAGATTTATAATACCTCCTAAACAAAAACAAAAAGCCTGATATTATTGCTACCTTTGGTTTTAAGTTTTTATTAATTTTATTTTTCTTTGTGTAATGTTTTTGTTTTATTGCTGTTAAAAGCGAACAAAATTACTTACTTTTATATTAAGTTAAAGTTAGTTAAAGTGTATTGCATTAAAGTGTGAAATTATTAGGTACTTACTTATATTTTAGTTTTTAATAAATAAATAAGTAGTGCCCATTTTTTGTATGTAAAAATAATTGCTATATGCTAAAATTCTCACAATTTGTCAAATAATGATGAACCAGATATTAGAGAAAATACAAAAATATATATTTTTATTACAATTTAAAAACTTTTGCCATGTATTCTGCTTCCTGCAGCATACTAAATATTTTTTTTGCGTTTAGTTTTTGGGAATAAGTTCTAAAACACCTTCTCACCACAAGAACATTGGTCGTTTTTTAAACAAATATTGATTAAACAATAAAGACCAAAAAGCCCAAATTTTTCAATTGATTTAATAATCTAATGACAACCATTTGCCGTTTTTTGGGTTTTTTCTGATCTATCTAATTAAAGTTTTATTGATTCATTTAACGTAAAAGGTAACATCGGATTAGGAAAATATATATTTATTTTGGCATAAATGATTTTGATGACATGATCGATAATATTTAAATGGTTCAATCGGAAGTGATATTAACCAATTGATCAATAATAATAAAATAAATATTGTTACAGTTATCTTGTTTATTTTAATTGTTACATAATCAAAGTTGGCAGAAGAGTTGGTCATATTTGTAAGCTTAGTAACATAACTTGACCAAACGACTCTTTCCGCGGTCTTTAAGTAGTGCGGTTCACGTTTACGTAGAAGTCTACATAGACTTCCCGGGTAGGCGGCTGAAGGTGTCGTACGAGCGTTGCTGTACCCTTGGGGATCAAGAAAAGATTCACGCTAAATTGGGGCTTCTTTCTTCTGGGGCTAAGCGCTGTGAGTGAAGATTCCTAAAGCCTGAGGTTTTTACGTTTTGGTGTTAAACATATGGTGTCTTCGTATGGTCGAGGAGGTGCGCATGCCTTGCGGAAAAGCGTCATTGGTGAAAGTGACTGGTTATGTGCGATACCAGTAGCAGCCCATGGCTTGACAGCCACAATTTATGCATGTTCATCGCTGTTGTTGATTGTTAGAAGTGTTTCTTATTCATATGCTAAGAAAGTCTGGGAGTTTCGAGCTCGATTATCCAGATTTTCCACGGACAAACACGGAAAAGCTTATAAGCAATAGCTTATATGACCGGAACGGGAGAACTGGCGAATTGACTTAGTATCAGAGCCATAAAACAAAGAGATAGATAGAACTTGACTAAAGATTCTATTATATCTTAGATATTGTATGCTCCACATGAAAGCTTATTAAAATATATTATGTTTAAATATACATATGTCTACCCTTCATTGCCACTTAAAATATCCGTTAGTTAATTTATTACCAGATAGAAGTAATTAATTATTTGTATTTAGTTACAAAAGAGCAAAATTCTCTTTGACAATTTAGAAATTCTTAAGTTCTATAGTGATCGAAACGAATCAGTTTTTCAAGCTTCTATGAGTAATATGGTAATTATTTTGACTTTAAATTTTGATCGTGTTATGTCGCATTTTATATATATCCTGCAATATTTATCGATTTAAATATAATCGGACAAAATTTTATATGCGCACATTTTCCATACTGAATACTATTATTCCTTGGCTGTGTGAATTAGGTCGTTATAGTTAGTTAAAATAAACACGAAATACATGTCGATATGCATACTTTTAGTAATTCTAATATACAGGGTCATACAAATTAAGTGTCCGTCATTGGTAGCTTCGTTATCACTTTAAATACGAAATAGTTTTAGTTAGCAAACTAGAGGCAGTTTTCACGCTCTTTAAGGCTAGTTAAGTTTAGCAAAAACAATTGACAATCGGGTTTTTGAGTTATACAGACACTTTTTAGATGGAACATCCAATATATTTTAACACCATTAAAAGATCTTTTAAAATCCTTTAAAAAAGTCCATATGGGATGTATCCAATTTTTTCGGCGCGCTTGTGGTTGCTCCCGTTGTATGGGCATTGTCGATCAACGGAGTAAAGCAGTGAAGAGCGCGCCAATAACTTGGATGGGTGACCGGGCCAGTGTCGGTTTTGGGCAACGGCACGCGGTGTTCTGCTGGGGCGTAATTGACCAAAGCAGCAACCATCCAAGTTATGGAATGGATGGTGTGTGAATGAGAAGGAGTAGGGGTCAGGGCACAATAGGAGTTAAGGCTGCAGTGCACCACCTAGAGGGGGCGATAATTGAAACCTGGGTGGTATGACCCCGAAAGGGTGGTAAAAAAATAAATTTTTTATAGTTTCGGAAATATGGCTATCCTTAACAAAGGGATGGTCTTAGTGTGCACAGTGTATTGCCGAATTGCCGGAATTTTTTGCCTTCCAAGTTCTAACGCAACCCACCGCAATGATGAAGAGCCAGACTAGTGTGAGATCTTAAAGAAAATCATTCATTATCGTAAAAATATGATACACCCTTTCTGTTTACCTTTTATTTTGTTGTATAGGTCTGTACAGGGTGGTCCCTAAGTAATGTTCCAAAATTCAATTAAAGAATAACGACATTAAAATATTGCTATTTAAATAAACTTAAATTGAAAATATGTTCTGTATTGGTTCGGCGGATTCATTTAATTGATGGTAATTATTTGGGTACACTCCAAAAAATAAATTTAAAATACAAAAAAAATAAACAAGTAAATATAGAACTAAAAGGCGACGTTTCGGTGGCAAGTCCAGTGGTCCAGTTGTTAAGATAAATTGAATTAAAATTTAAAAAAATAAAAATTAACTATTAATTAGTTTTAAAATGTTAAAATTTTTAGCTTTTTTTAGAAGATTTAATGTATTTATCCATATATTTTTGGTTGCACTAAACTACTTAGGTAAATGTAAATTGGAAACTGTGACTCAAAGATATTCTTACAAAGTGCACGTTTTTTTTGTAGATACCATAGAAGAATTAACTGGTATATACAGAGTAGCACAAAAAGGTGGGACGTTTTAGAGAAATTTAAAGTAGTGTAGATGGCGACCTCTAATTAAGTTAGCACACGTCAGAAAACCCCTAGATATAAAGTTCTATTACAATATATAAAATGTATAAAATATTATCAAAATAATTTAAAAAGATTTTTTAAGTTTGACACCCCGTACCTCAGTTAATATTAATTTTTGTACTTAAAATTCTCCAGTTAAAAATTGCCCCATTACTTAAAGACCACCCTATACTCTTAAAAAATAAATTACTGTATTAAAAATTATAATAAACATTTTCAGACGGTAATTAACGAACATAAATTACAGCTTCAAAATTGATTTATGATGAACATTTGTACAAAACAGCGTTAGAAAAGGTCCGGGCGTATGACTAATACGTCTTAAACAAAGGGATTTGTTGACGGTGGGCGTCTTCAAGTATAATGATGATCCGTAACTTTATTTGCATAATATAATATTCAGCATGTCATTTTAATAAACAAACACAATGTTTATTTGCCAAGTGATGACTAGGCTACCGCTGAATGCGGGAGCCGTCTGATTTTCTTTGAGTTAGGCGATTTAATTTAAAACTGGGCCTTTTTTTGAATACAATTTGCAATTTTCGATACAATTAAATAAATGCTTTTGCAATAATAACCTTAAGAAAATAATAAAAATATGTCGTGTACGCATTAAGCTATCGCAGTGTTACGTTTTCTAATAGCTTTGTTTGCGGGTCTAATAATAAACCGATTCTGAACTGGAACCGAACTGGTTAAGAATTGTTTTAAAGCGCATGTCTAGTTATTTATTAGTTCGGAATTTTTATTTACCGCAAACGGTTTTCTATACAGCTGAGGATGTTTTCTAACCTAGCCTTTTGGTTAGGATTTTTCATGGTTAAATTGGATACTATACAAATAAAAATTAAATTCAAACAAAAGGGTAAATTGTCATACTGTCCAATGCCACTCGAGGTCTCTCGGCGGAAGACGATGCATTCCCTGCCTCCTCTCGTTTTTAACATAAGTATGTGTATTTAACTAAAGATAAAATTCAAACAACAAGAAATGGTAAAATCTTGTAATATTGTCTATATTTTTTAATTAAATCTTTATTTATTTTATTGCATACATACATTCACACGGAATACAATTAAAAATCCTTTGTTTATATACGCTCAGAATCACAAAAATATAAAAAAAATATTCAACAGATATATTAACCCGCATAAAAGTGACGGAACAAAATAAACTGTAATACAACGGTTTATTTCTGTACCACAAAAACAGAAAACAGCTGACCATGTCGACAATGCGCATGAAATTCCGAACTGAACTTTTAGTTCCAACAAAAATCCCAGGACTGCTAATCAGGTTACGAACCGGTAACGAACTGATTCCATTGTAACCCGCGAACACAGAACTGTTACTAAAAATTCAGGATTTTACTAACCGCGAAACGCTGCTGCGCATGCGAATAATCCCAGAACCGGTTCAGAATCGAACCCGCGAACAAAGCAAATATTCACAATACAGGGTCTTGTTATGCACAAAGAGGCTTTAGTGGTTTACACTTTTTTGTAAATGTTGTTTGGCATTGTCCGTCAGTGTAATTTCGGAAAAGGTGTTTCTAAATGGATTCTAATGTAAACTAGTCCTTAAACGCATTTAATATTAGATTAAATTATGAATATATTTTTTATTTTTTTACATCTAATAACATTTGGTTTTAGTTTTACACTTCCATACACTGTCCTTCAAACTTGATACCAAACAGAGCTTACGTTACGTATATATATATATATATATATATATATATATATATATATATATATATATATATATATATATATATATATATATATATATATATATATATATATATATATATATATATATATATATATATATATATATATATATATATATATATATATATATGTATATATATTTTCTCTCTTTTTGATTTTAAATTCGGATACATGTATTTAATAGTCCATGCCAAAAAATGGGAGGGACCTCTTTGGTCGCGGTCCAGGGATATAGAGACTCATTATGGTTAGCCCTCTTGGTCTCTCTGAAGTAGCAAATCACCTGAAGAAAAAATAGAGGAGTACCCTCAAAACCAAAAATATATAGAATGACTTTAGTTGGCTAAACAGAACGTGTATGCACGTTCAGCAACTAAAGCAACCCGGCATTCTTTAGCTTATCTCTACCTGTTACCGTTTCACCCTAGCCGGCCGAAGCAGGAGCGGCGCTATTAAAGTGTATTGATCTTATAAGGCCTTTCACTGCCTTTTCACACTAGCGGAAGACGGACAGTTGGCCGACGCTATCAATGTGTATGAAGTCTTATAAGACCTTTTACACGCACAGCCGACTTTTCGCGTTCTCAACGTGTGAATAGTCTCATAAGACGTCTCATAAGACTCCATACACTTCGATAACGTCGGTCCATCGCCCAACGGGTGAGTACTGTGTAGTAGGCCATGACGTCGCATATTGCCGTCAAGGCCAACTAGAAGCTTAACAAAAAGCCGTACCTAAAAGCATTGTCATAATAGATTAATAATAAATTGTTAATACTTCGAAAACTATTAGTTTTTTGAAATAGACATTCTTTTAGAAACTAACCCTAATTTTCCATGCTTAGTGCGGCAAGGTTATAAAGATAGGTGATTTTATTTGAAAAAAAATCTTTTTGGACCACCCTGTTTTCATTTATTGTCAAATTATGAGTACTCTCTACCAAAGAGGATCTTTTTACAAAAAATCTAACAGGTCGGTGACTTTCTGCTCAAGTGAGTCAAATTTTGTTTGCAACTGATAATACCTCGCTATATAACGTGTTATTTTTTTCTATACAATATTCTATTTTTATTGACAGACTTTAACAATGATATGTTTCCACTTCCGCACAAAAAAATATGTATACAAATATCCATTGGAAAGACTATTAAACATTTAATTAAAATTTTTCTACAACCGCTAAAAATCGTTTACTCTTCACGAATTATATTAACTTTTAATTTTGGTTTAAATTTAAAAAAAAAAATATATAATAATTGTTTTAACGGTTTAAGGTACTTGTTTTCTCCTTTTCATCTGTCTTTGCTAATATAGTAAGGTCTTAACTAATCGAAACTAACCTTTTCCTGTTCCGTGGTTTTAGTTCTAGAGCGACTTTTAGACGTCCTTTTTTATTTTTAATCGATTTTTAATGTTTTAAAACACCATCTTGTATGTTTGTGATGTAAAATAATTGTAATCTTTTTGCACATTGAAACCCATTGTTAGTTTAACTTAAAAGAAACACAGTTTGAAAAAGCGAACCTAACCTAACTAAATTTAAAAACAAAACAGGTTATGTTGTAAATACCTATATTTTACAATAAGACCTTGCGCCTTCGCCGAAAAACAATACGATGGGTTGCCTACATAAAACAATATATTCATTCATTTTATCGTAGGTTACTCTGTGTTTGAACTCCGGAGAGTGCGGACGTGCGTAAAGGACTACAAAGTTCTTCCCGGAGTGGCGGCTAGAGGTGTCGTACGAACGTTTTTACCTTCGGGGATCAAGGAAAGATTCACGCTAAATTGACGGCATCTTTCTTCTGGATCTAAGCGCTGTGAGCGAAGATTCCTATAAGCTGATGGTATCCTGTTTAGTGGTGAACACGAGGTATTTCTCAAATGGCGGGAAATAGATGGGCGTGCCATGGGAACTGTCAGTAGTGAAAGTGAAGGTTATACGTAACACCAGTAGCAGATCTTGGTTTGACAGCCGACAATTTATGCATTGCATCGAACGTTGAATTATTTGTTTTCTTTTGGAATTTCTGGGAGCTACGAGCTCGATTATCCAGATTTTCCGCCGACGAAGCCCTGGAAAGCATAGGCCGGAAGGGGGAGAGTGGTGGATTGGACCTGAAGGGACCAAAACCAAGAAAAAAATAGAAATAGAAATAGTTCGAGGAATCGGTTCCTGTAAATGAACTAACTGAACTATTTTGCGCGATTTTATTTAGGGGTTTTTCTCGGGTTTGGTTTTATGTATCTCACTGCCGAGAGCGACTACGACTGTCAAAAATTTTAAGTCGTATGTTCCCCACTGATTTTATAATTTTTAAAATTCTCCCAAGCCTATTTTTTAAAATTGATTGCAGCAGTTCCTCGTGGGCGTATAAGTATATCGGTCGCCAACCTAAAAAGAGTTATACATCAAAATATGAGAAATCGTTTGAAAGTGTAATTAAGACAAGACAAAGGATAGGCAAGTATGGTAAGCTTTAAGGGATAAATAATTAAAAAGGAAATTGCGACAAACAAGACATGTATACATTTCGGGAATGCAAATGGCAGTGTTTAAACCATGGAAAACATTTCAAGAATTCAGCAAAAATGTAACTTCAAAAACAGTCCTCGCAGAAATGAAATGTTAACAATGGTTAAAGATCCCTTTAATGTACTTCTCTCACTAATTTTAAGGGATAACGCCATTCCTGATTCCCCATTTGACCAAACCAGCAAAAGTTTTATACTGTAACTAAAAAGTTTTGATTAGGTTTTTTGTTTAGTTTTGCCTTTGTCTTTATTTTCTTTTTGCTTAATATGTGTAGTATATTTTTGTGTGTTTTAATAATTTTAAAACAAATCAAGCTTTAATGGATTTAATGACATATCGATGGGTTCCTGACAAAACATCGTAAGCGACTTACGTCACAGGAAACAATTTTTTCTCACTGCGTTATTTTTGAAACAAAGTTGGTGATTCTTTGTATATACATTAGTGCACGGCTTTATTTCAGGTCTCGGTTTTTGTTTGTTGTTGTCGTTTTAATGCTTACGATGTTTTGTTAAAAACCCATCAATAGTATTTCCAATTAAAACTATATATACAGGGTGGGCCAAATTAAACTTGCAAACTTTTTAAGTAACAATAACTTTTTATTTGTTGCTTCTATCTTTTTATTTTTACAGGGTTAATAGGCAGATATGTTTTCTCTAGGTTTGTTAATTTTGGCCAAATAGATTTAGACAGAACCGGAATTACGGGACTTTTTCCAAAATAATGAATTTTACTTCGTTGCAAAAAAATCGGATTAGGCTACTGTAAAGCTAATACGTTTTTTAGTAGAGAAACTATAGAAAAATTGATGTAACAATGGTTCCTGAGTTAGATGCTGATACAACACTTAGCCCTATAAAAAAATGGCACAACAGATAAAAAGTTTTCATTAGTTAAAAAGTGTGCAAGTTTAATTTGGCCCACACTGTATACGAGTATAGTCAAAAGGAAGCCATTGGTAAAGATTTTTTTATTTTTGAATTGGCGAAAAATACTTGATTTTTTGGTTAGCCCCCCTAAACAAAATCTAACTTTCAAAAGCAAATACTTTTTTTTCTGTGAAATTGATCAAATTTTATCGACAAATCTTAAACTTTGTCAAATTGTCTATATTTTTTAAAAAACTACAGCCAATTGAATTTTTTTACTCTACAATTTTTTATGCAGGACTTTCAGATGGCTCTAATTTTAAGAAATACTATTTAAAACCTTATAGTTTTGGTTGTTTTAATTAATTTTTTAACGATTGGTTTTGGTTTAAATTATTTTTAGGCTAAGATATAGGAGTTCCCAATGTTAAATAGTTAATATTGATAACTCAATTTTTACAAACAATTCTTCAAAACAGTAATTTTAATACAAACGACGACAGCCGAATAGCCCAAAAATATAAGTTTAGCAGAAGATGGCCGCGAAAGCCTTAAGCGGCTCACACACGATCAATATTATGGCGCAATATTTTATATTGTACAATAATATTGACAATCTGTGGTTTATATTGAAAGGTTGTACAATATATTGTGCTAAAAAAACTTAATTATTAGTGTGATTTATTGTGCAATAGTGATTTATTGTGTCGTGTGTAGGTAATATTGCACAATTATTTTAGTTTTCAAATGGGAAAAAGTAATTGTTTTACAAAAACCGTTTAAAAAAATTTGGATTTAAAAGCAATAAAAGAAGAAATAAAGGTTTTTTTCTTCTTGTTTAAACATGTTTCAAGAAGCTACGTTTTTCTTTTCCATGTTATAACCAGTAGTTACAAAACAAAGCTAGTTATTGCGCAGTATATTGAATATAGTCATTACGCAAATATATTGCACTGTTTGGGGACGACTAGCAATATTATTGTACAATATTTTGCGTCTGTGGGCCCCTTTACACAGTATATTAATACAGAAAGTTTATTTTCATAATTTGTTTGTTCGCAAGAAAAAAAGGTTCAACTTTTGCGAAATTCTTTTAATTTTTGGCAAATAAACATGCTGCACTTTTTTATTTATTTATTTATTTTTTTTTTGGTTTTTGAGAAAAAAATTAACAGTATATATTTGAACAATACAAAGAGCTGCTTTTTCATTTACAAACTAGGTTTTATAATTTTCTAATAACAACAGCAAATTATAATAAATAAGTTTTATATTTATTTTGTCACTATTTTTGCTTTATTATTTAAAAGGGCACTCTTTGACATACGCAATGAGTAAACAAAGTTAAAAACTTTTTCATGTTGTAGTTTAACTGTATAAATAAAATATTTGTAAAGTAATACAAATTTTTACAAAAAAATGTATATTTCTTTTTTAAAATCAAAATATCGGTCTAACTACTGCATACATAAGTATTTTGGCAAATTGAGTGACCTAATCAATAAAACTGTTTCAATGAATATTTAAATAAATTTTACTTTATTTTATGTTTAAGGTTTTTTTTATTTTTGGACAATCCACGAAGGCTGAAAGCCTAAATACTAACGTACCGTGGGTGTCTTAAGCAGGGTGAGAGGAAGTTTGTTAACACGGGACTTAAAAACTTGAAGATTTGGGGGAAGGAAAGACCTCCGCTGGCAGTAGGTTCCACAGTCTAGAAACTCTAGGGATAAAAGAACGAACGAAATGGGAAGTTCGGGGCTTGTCCAATTGAACCGTATAGGGATGCATACGCGCGGCACCACGAGTTTCTCTGTTGGGAGCTGCAAGAGGAGGGACTATACTAGATAATTCGTCGGAGCAGAAGCCGTAAAAGTATCTATAGAAGAGCGATCTCCCACAGCTCGACGATGGGCAAGAGTAAGTAAAGGATCAAGACGAACAGAACTTCTTTGAATGGCATCAAGAATGCTGAGGGTTGTAGGGGATGCCATTCCCCAGACATGAGAACAATATTCCACAGAGGGTCGAATTTGGGACACATACAAAGTGTATAAATTGGAAGGAGAAATCCAAGCTTTTTTGAAGCCTATAGATACAAAGTGTTTATGCCAGTTAAGGTTATTCTCAAATGTGTTATGGTTAAATGTGTCCCCACTCTGCAAAACCTGGCCACTCATAAGCAAAGGATGAGTGTTTGATGTTTTTTTCGCGACAAGGAACATGATTGTGTTTTGGATGCATTAAATTGAACGAGATTTTTGGCGCCCCAATCCAATATCAAATTAAGATCCTGTGACAGAGATATCTGCATCGTCTTGCGTTTGCTTTCCAAGTCGGACTGAGAGATTGGTTTGAGAACCTGAAAAGTGGAGTGAAGGGTACTATCGTCAGCATAACTATGAATGGGATTGGTTGTGGAAGAAGGAAGATCGTTGATGTGAAGAAGAAACAAAGTTGGTTCTAGTACTGAACCCTGAGGCACTCCAGCATTAATTTCGTGAAAACTTGAAGAGTGGCCATCAACAATGACTGATATACGTCGATTAGAAAGATAACTGGAGAGCCAAGAGCAGAGTTTAGTTGAAAGACCGTTGGAGGAAATTTTATTAAGAAGTGCGCCATGCCAGACTTGGTCGAAAACTTTAGATATATCAAGAACGATCTGGGACTCACCTAGAAACTCAAGAGACTTGTTCCAGTTGTGTGAAACGAAGGAAAGAAGATCTGCTGTAGATCTCTTGTGGCGAAATCCGTATTGCCTGCCATGTAAAATATTATGTTTTTCTAAATACCTAAGAATTTGCGAGTTAATGGATTTCTCCATTACTTTACAAAGCATTGAGAGAAGTGAAATGGGTCTATAGTTGGATGGATAGGTTGATCTGATCTTTAATTACAACATAATATTGAAATTTATGGGATGCAAAAAGTTATTACCAATTTATTCATTACCACATGCTTTACCAATTGATTAAAATAAAACTTTAAAATTGTATAAATTAATATTATTTTTTAAAGAAATAACCAAAATATCTCTCTTAAAACATGCATCCTTTATTTAATCATTCTTTATTTCATTAGTAAACCCGAATTAAACTAGCAATACTAATGATAGTGGGTTACTTGTAACGAACTTCTTCAGACTCGAATTAGCATTCGAAAATTTCAAGTAATATAGGAAGTCAATTAGTGAAACATCTAGTTTCAAGCTAAATATTTGCTGCAGACCGCTTTCCTGTTTTGCTACCCTGACATTTTCCAGGCTAATATTTGGACTTTTAGCTAAGCTTCACCTCGATTATAAACCAAATTGCTTAAATTGTTTAATCTAAAATAATTCTATTTAGAATTTAAATATAAGGGATTAAGAAAACACACTAAACAAGGAAGCAAATACACATACAAACAATTCTACAGGGTGGTCCACCATATTCGACACGGTCTGTAGCTGGATAACCATGGGGTTTTAAAAAAAGTAAATACTGAAACATATACAGGTCGGATAAGGCCACAGTATAAAATTATTTTACTCTATACAGGATGTCTCAAAAAGTGTGACGTATCAAAGTTATATTTTTTTAAATGGAACACCCTATATTTCATGACGGTTTTAGATTCCACATAAAAAAATAATTTAAGTTTGTTAATAGTACCACGTGTCTAATTTTATTTGTTTTTGTAATATTTGATTTTTTAAAAAATGCAGGGGTGCAATTTAATTCATTTTATTTTAACAATATAAACCCCTTAAACTTTAAAATTTGTTACAAGATTAGGAAAAGTCATTATTATTATCATACGTAGATCATATCGCGATTATAGATTATACAGTGTGAATTTCAATTTTTTAGAAAGTTAAATTGCAATATCTCTTATTTTAAGTGGAACACCCTGTATTTTTTTACACCACATAATGACAAACCAAATTCTCTATCAAATGGTGTATAGGTTGCCTGTACCTATCTTTTATACTTTTTAAGTAAATTCCGTTTTTACATATTTGTATTCCAAATGTCTATTTAAATGTAAGTAGGCTGTGATATAGCTATGCCTTATTGCAAAATATAAATTTGTTGGAAAAAAGCACAAAATTAAAAGATTTTGTATTATCTGCCACTATTTTTAAAATTCACAGAAAAAAATTCATTAGTTGCTTATAATGCTACTTCCAATAACACTTATTTCAGCTGAATGTGGTAATGATAAAACTTGTGTTTTTAAACAATCCTCATAACGCCTCTGGTCAGGTATGACAACATTCTGTGACCTATAACTCGTTTCTTTCATTATCCATAATTACTGTGTCAAATTTTAAAAAGCAACTATTAAGGTTATCAGATGGTTTCTCCTAGAATATTTTTCAGGATTAACACTAGATTAAAGTAAACCATTTTTTCACATCCTACCAGTATTATATTATCTTGTTGTTGTAGAAGAAGGGTTTTTATTTAAAATCATTAAAATTTCTTTTAAACTGACTAAAACACTGGTAATCAATAAATGGTCGTTGTTATTTTCCTAAGAAAAATATTAATGGCTGCTATGTCACAGCCAACTTTAATTTAAATAAACATTTGGACTAAAAATTTGTAAAAACAGATTTTACTAAAAAACACAAAAGATAGGTATAGGCAACTTATACACCATTTGAAAGAGTATTTTATTTGTCATCATGTGACGTAAAAAATACAGGGTGTTCCATTTAAAATAAGAGAGATATGGCTATTTAATTTTCTGAAAAATTGAAACTATTTTTTGATCACCCTGTACAATATTAGATTTTGATTTGACCTACGTATGATATGGCAGACTTTTTCTAATCTTGTTACACATTTTAAAGTTTAGAGTGTTAAAAGTGTTAAAGTAAAATCAATTTAATTTTACCTCTGCATTTAAAAAAAAATTAAATTTCACAAAAACGAATAAAATTAGACACTAAGTGCTAAAAACAAACTTGAGTTATTTTTTAAAGTAGAATCTAAAACCGTCATAAAATATGGGGTGTTTCATTTAAAAAAATATAGGTTTGATACGTCACACTTTTTGAGACACCCTGTATAGACTAAAATAATTTTATACTGTGGTCTTATCCGACCTGTATATGTTCCAGTATTTACCTTTTTAAAAACCCCATGGTTATCCAGTTACAGACCGTGTCGAATATGGTGGGCCATCCTGTATATTATGTTTATAAGGTAAAAAGTAATGGGTAAAAACTAAATTTATTAAAAATAAAAACTTCAGTACTCAGTTTTTAAATACCTCAAAAAATATTCTGGTACTTTATACATTATAGTTATGACTAATACGCTCTTTTTAAAAGCACTATTTGGTTGCAAAATAAAATAAGGTCGCAAACGGTTGCTCAAAACGATTTCTAAAAATTATACCTTATTTGTGTAGAAATCATAGAAGAACTGATTTATTTAGATGGTACATATCCATATTTAAAGCCCCCTATAAAAATGTCATTACTATATTAAAAAATAATATTTAAACAAATTTTTTAATGTCTTATATTCTTTTTAATATAATACCAAGCAAACCACACAATATTTTAAACAAAAAAACACCTTTTAAATGTTTTTACATTTGTTAAGTAACACCCTGTATATTATTAGGAAATAAGACGATCTCTTTAAAAAATAGTATCCTAAAGTTGCTAGAAATAAAAATTTAATATTCTTATATACAAAATTTTTTAAATGGGTTTTACATAATTAAAAATAAAAAAAAATCTGAAGAGCCTAAAACTTAAAAATAATGGTTTAATTTTATTTAATGTTGCTAGTCGAATCTGTTTCTTAGTAAGAGCCCACTTTGTGCAAGCAAAAATAAATCTAGCGCATGTAAACCCTATGTCTGGCTGTAAAAGCGTATATTTTGTGAAAGCACTTCAGTTTTAAAACCTCTTTAAAATATTTTTTATTGAAAGTTCAGGAAAATTATGAAAATTATAAATAAAGTAATTTATTTTGGAGAGGCCACTACGCTCTGTATAAAGCATGACTGTAAAAGAAATTCATTAAAATTATAATATGCTGATATTATAACCAAATTTGTTGTTTACTACAACAAGAATAGATGTAATTCTTGTTGTAGCACGAGAAAACCACCTTTCTAATTTTGAAAAAATAATTCCCTATAATTCCCACTACTTCCCTATAATTTTTCATAAAATAATTAATACGTATAAATCTTTTTGTAGTAGAAACAAATTTCTTCTAGTAAAAGTTTTTAAACTAAGAGTTACAAAAAAGAACCTAATTTGATTTTCTTTAATTTTTTAAACAATGTTTTAAATTTTTTAAAGCAATAATTTAAATTTTATTTTGTTTTTTTTTTTAAATTGGTAAGTTTAATTATTTTAGTCGATAAGAATAATATGGGTTGTCTTTCTAACCCGTTTACAAATTCTAAAAATTTGTGGAAATGTAATTTTTAACGTTTTCATTTTTAGGGTAAAAAGTAATGACAATATTTATTTTCGGTATTTTTGTACCGCGATATCTGTCTAATGGTGCTTTCTCACAATTCTCTATAATTTCCCGTTTTTAAAATTTAGGCGGTTTTCCTCTTGATGTAGTATCTAAATACAGGGTAAATTTTCAAACTGAAAACCACGTAGTTACCTATTTTTTCTGTCAGCAATAACTTGGTATAATATTTATAAACCATAATTTTAACTCCAATCTCGTAAAAATACACTTACAACAACCACGGCTAATAGTAAAGAAGTAACAGGCATGCAAAACATTATCATTATTTAATAAATAGGCATTTTGACTTGGTCAAATCCGCTGAGTTTAGGAGACAAAACGCGAAACAGTAAGTATACAAAGATATCACTCTGTAGAGCTCTCTGAGTAATAGTGGGTAATTCTACTGGTATCTTTTCCTGTTCCCCCAGACAGACTACTCTGTATGTGCTACTCTGTGCATTATTTATACCAGTGCCATATTCGTGTTGTGCGTTTCGTCCTCTTGGACTCATCAGAGGCGCCTGTTCCGAATCTCCCGGAACCATCGTCTGACTCAGCGGTTTGTTAAGATAATACGTCATTTCGTCTCTCTCCTCCCGCAAACCGGGCTAGCTGTTGGTGAGCTTAGTTAAAGCCATCAGTGATTAAAGCAAGGATCTCGTTTAGCGACAGCTCAGCTAAACTGTCGCAAGGGCAAAAAACAACGAGCTGGGTGAAGGCTTCTAAAGCGGCCCACAGACGATCCAGACGATCAATAATATTGTACAATATTATTGACCGTTTGTGGTTTATTTTGAAAGCTTGTACAATATATTGTGTCAATCAAAAACAGTTTGATTTTTATTGTGCAATAGTGATTTATTGTGCCGTGTGTGGGTAACATTGCACATTAATTGATTAAAATGGTCATAACTTTTTGACTCCCCTGTATGCACATTTTCGAGTGGAAATAATAAAACAGCATTTAATTTTAGTCAAAAAGGTATAATTCTTTGATCTCCAAAAAGTAGACCGTCTTTGACATAAACGACTTTTTTATTAACTAATCGTCAGGAATTCTGGCAAAGATTGTGAAAGGAGTCAATATCATCAGGGCCCAAAAAGAATTATTATTTAAAGTCGGGCAAAATTTAAATAAAAGAATTAGATAATGTGTCCTAGTGGATGGTAAAAAATTTTAGAGTGTTCGTGCGCAACCTAATAAAAAGTCGTTTATTTTGAAAACGGTCTACTTTTTGGAGATCAAAGAAGTATACCTTTTTTGACTAAAATTAAATGCTGTTTTATTATTTCCACCCGCAAATGTGCATACATGGAGGTTAAAAAGTTATGACCATTTTAATCAATTAATGGTATTGTATGTGGCGCCATCTAGTAGTAATGGCAAAATAGATATCATATTCGTATTCGTCATCCCAAATAGTAAAAGTACACCAAATTTCACTTTAATCTGTCCTCTGCATTCCGAAATATTTCACTAAATGTTTGGTAAGAAATTATTATTAATTATATTATAATATATTAAGAATAAGATATTGAACTTAAACGCTTTATTTTCATGCCAGGTATCCTACATTAACCAATGTTAAATTAATTACGGGACACCCTGTATACAAAAATATTTTACGATCTTTTTTTCGTTATCTCCTATTAGGTATTTATGCTGAGAATTGACGTTTTTATTTAAAATAAATTAATTATCTTCCTAAGTGTAAATACTCGACTAACTTTTTCTATTATTAGTAATTTTTTATGCAATGATTTCCCAAGTTAATGCCTATAGGTAATGAATCACCCTGTATATTAAAAAATGAGTGACGCTTAGCTAAACTGTAACTAAAATGTTGCTCTATTATAAATTTAAATCGAAGTGATTTATCATAACACATTAGTTTAAATTTTAAATCAACACAGCCAAAGGCGCAGACAGTAATTTTGATAAACTAATATACGCATAATGACCCAACGAATCTTAAATCTGTCTTCGTATAACTATATTACAATAATTTTACATGAAATTTTACTTAATTTAAATAGATTTAACCTCCGTTTTGTTTTTATTAAAGTAACTTACTATGTAACAAATCTTTGGTCTCTCAAAACGTTTAGTAACTCTTTGTTTGTATTTTGTTTAAACGATTTTAGAACTAATAGACGTTATCTAAATTTGCTTCACGTCATGAGTAAGTTTGTTATATAAGTCAAAATTTAAAATTTTTAAACTAGAAAACTTTTTATTTTTTTCTTTAAAACTAAAAACAAACATTAGCTTTGTTCGCGGGTCTAGTAATGAACCGATTCTGAACCAGAACCGAACTGGTTTAGAATTATTGTTTTAAAGCGCATGTCTAGTTATTTCTTAGTTCGGAATTTTTATTTACCGCGAACGATTTTCTATACAGCTGGGGATGTATTCTAACCTAGCCTTTTGGTTAGGATTTTTCATGGTTAAATTGGATACTATACAAAAAAAAATTAAATTCAAACAAAAAGGTAAATTGTTATACTGTCCAATGCCACTCGAGGTCTCTCGGCGGAAGACGGGGAATTCCCTGCCTCCTCTCGTTTTTAACATAAGTATGTGTATTTAACTAAGGATGAAATTCAAACAACAAGAAATGGTAAAATCTTGTAATATTGTCTATATTTTTTAATTAAATTTTATTGCATACATACATTCATACGGAATACAATTAAAAATCCTTTGTTTATATACGGTCAGAATCACAAAACAATTAAAAAAATATTCCACAGGTATATTAACCCGCATTAAAAGTGGCAGAAACAAATAAACTGCAATACAACGGTTTATTTCTGTACCACAAAAACAGAAAACAGCTGACCATGTCGAAAATGCGCATGAAATTCCGAACTGAACTTTTAGTTCCAACAAAAATCCCAGGACTGCTAATCAGGTTACGAACTGATTCCATTGTAACCCGCGAACACAGAACTGTTACTTAAAATTCAGGATTTTACTAATCGCGAACGCTGCTTTTTTCACTGCGCATGCGAAAAGTCCCAGAACCGGTTCAGAATCGAACCCGCGAACAAAGCTATTGACAATCCTGTTTAGGGGTATCCTGGTGTAAGGGTATGAATTTTAGTTTATTTTTGAACTTTTTTCATAAAGTGACATACAAAATTTTCCTTTAAAGTTTGATAGGTAATAACATTTATTTAAATTTGAAAACAAGTCATTTTTAAGCCACCCTGTACATCCAACCTTCAAAAATTTTTGTGAAAATGTTTTTTTATCTTTGGACAAACCACGAAGGTTAAAAGCCTAAATACTAACGTACCGTGGGTGTCTTAAGCGAGGTAAGAGGGAGTCTGTTGACACGGGACTTAAATACTTGACGATTTGGGGGAGAAGGAAAGCCCTCCGCGGGCAGCAGATTCCACAATCTAGAAACTCTAGGGATAAAAGAACGAACAAAATGAGAGGTTCGGGGCCTGTCCAGTTGGACCGTATAAGGATGCATACGCACCGAACCACGAGTTTCTCTGTTGGGAACCGTGAGTGGAGGAACTATACTGGACAATTCTTCAGAGCAGAAGCCATGGAAGTACCCATAAAAAGCGATAAATCCCCCACAGCCCGACGATGGGCAAGAGGGGAGCCTTTCTGTAAGTGAAGGATCATTAATGAGACGAATAGCTTTTTTGAATATAATCAAGAATGCTTAGGGTTGTGGGGGCGTCATGCCCCAGATATGAGAACAATATTCCAAGGAAGGTCGGATTTGGGACACATATAAAGTGTATAAATTAGAAGCGGAAAAAATACCTTTTGGCTCAAAAGAGAAATCCAAGCTTTTTGAAGCTGCCGTGGCTATAGATACAATGTGTTTATGGCAGTTGAGGTTACTTTCAAATGTGACGCCCACAAGATTGAAGGTGTCTTTGCTCTGTAAAACTTGGCCGCTCATAAGTGGAGGATGAGAATTTGATAACTCTTTTCGCGACAAGGAACATGATTGTTTTGGATGCATTAAAATGGACAAGATTTTTTGTGCTCCAATCCAATATTAAATTAAGATCCTGTGAAAGAGATATCTGCATCGCTCTGCGTTTGTTTTCCAAGTTAGGTTTAGTGATGGGTTTAGGAACTTGAAAGCTGAAGTGAAGGGTACTATCGTCGGCGAAACTATGAATGGAATTAGTTGTGGACGAGAGAAGGTCGTTGATGTGAAGTAGAAACAATGTTGGTGCCAGAACTGAGCCCTGAGGCACTCCAGCATTAACTTAGTGAAAGCTTGAAGAATGGCCGTCCACAATAACTGATATACGTCGATCAGATAGATAGCTAGAGAACCAAGTACAGAGTTTAGTTGAAAGACCATAGGAGGGAAGTTTATTACGAAGTGCGGCATGCCAGACCTGGTCAAAAGCTTTGAATATATCAAGAGCAACGATCTGGGACTCACCTAGAAACTCAAGAGACTTATTCCAACAGTGTGATACGAAGGAAAGAAGATCTGCTGTAGATCTTTTGTGGCGTGTATTTTCTCATCAAGCAGAACTTTTCATGAAGAGGCACTTTTTTTGTAAAGTTTCTCATTTGGTAAGAACTTTCGAAGACACGCTGTATTATAAATATATTTTTATACTAATAATATTGGAATTTTAAGATTTGTCCTTTTTGATGTAAATAAATAAACAATTATTAAAACCTTATTAGCGGTCTTTATTCCAAACGTCCTTGGTGATATGTTTTATATCAGTTTTTTTATATTAAACTCTAAACGAATATCTTTATCACCCCTTTTAAATTGGTCATTAATACAATGTGTATCGAGAGTCTCAAATGAGTGGTCATAAAATAGCGATTTAATAAATTATGTCACCTTGTATGCAGATCTAATAAATGATAACGGAAAAGGAGAAAAATATTAAAATCTTACCAAGAATAACTCATGTAAATATCTTGTAGCAGCAGCTTTTCTCAATTAAACTAGTTTCAATTTTTATTTAATTATTGTATGACAGTGTTGAATACGATAATGGATAGTGAGAGTCTTGCTACCGGTTACTTGAATTTTTAATGTTAAAAAGTAGGACTTAGCTATTATAAATCCTAAATTTGATGGCCGCGTAGAAATGCGATGTTCACAAATATATAACCAGAGCGAGGTGAGTGAATCTTGTGGACTTTACTCCCGTTATACATGAAACGTACAAACGCCCTACGCCCTACGCCCTACGCCCGATACATTGAAAGTAATGTAACCTTTCACATACAAGCGCGACGCGTACGCGTTAGGCTACATTACTTTCAATGCAACATTTTTTTCAGGCGTAGTGCGTACTATAGAATGGTTGAGAAAATTTTGGACAAAATTAGATATCTCAGGAGGGATGAATGTAGTTAATGCATTTATCTATTTAAGAAAACTAGTCTCTCAAAAATCGTACTAGCAGTGGCGTTCCAACAAGTTTTGTATTACATTAAAAAAGTAGTACTCCACTGTTTTTTTTCAAATAATGAAATTTTTAAATTACTTATTTACTTTGGGGATAATTTCATTTCTTGATATTTTTTTGTAGGACGAACGGTTTTGGTTTAAGAAAATAAAAAGCAATTTTGATGCATGGCAAAATCGCTTAAAACTGATGTGGTGAACTAAGAACGAATTTTACATACGAAACACCGTATTGGATTTTAGCGATTTTGCCATGCATCAAAATGGCTTTAATTTTTAAACAAAAACCGTTCGTCGTACTGGAAAAAATATGAGAAGACCCAATTAACCTCAATGTTATCTTTCTTATTATTAGTTTTTGTCTATTAGAATATTTAGTTAAAGCGTAATATTTTGTCATAAGTCATAAGGAATGTGTGGTTCACCCATTTTCTTATAAGCAGAAGAAACCGCATTTTTATCAACACGTTTTCCAGGCGGTGTGTTAATGTAACGAGATCAACTCAATGTTTTACTACCTAATGTTTAAAAAGCATTTTATTTGAAGTAACTCAAATTGTATACATTTTTTAATAACAAAAATATTTTTATCTTTTTCTCGAAGCATACAGTAAAAATTCCTTTTTCAATATTTTTTTATTTAGCGATGGCAGCCAAAACAATCACTGCTATCGCGCATCTATACAAGAAGCTAAAAGCTGGAACCGTAAGTCTTTACTTCAAAATAAAGTGTTTTTATTTAAACTTTGTTTTTATTAAAACTGATTTATTAAAGCAATTTTTTAAGAAGTAGAAACATAATAATACATTTTCATGGGTCATAACGGGCTAATAAAAATCGTACATACACAAGTACTTTTATTTAAAAAAAAAATGTTTTGCTTATTATTCCCAATATCCAAAACCCCGTGTCGCATGCAAAATTAATAAAATCATAAAATTTTGCCTAAAAAACATATTTTTTAAGGCTAGTCTCCACTGGTCTTAATGTATTGCTAATGTTATTACCTGCGCAAAACAAAAGTTACATTTTATGGGAAAAAACGGGTTTGTGCGCAAGCAAATCGAGGGTGAACACGCCTGGCGCCAAACAGACTATCCGCATTATCGGAAAAAATTTACGACGCCCACTCTGGGTTTCTCGTTCGGAGTACGGTAGCTAATGAGCGTCACGGTTAGAACGCGGACGGAGGGTACGGAGTGCCGGTGTTGTATTCTCCCAGTGCGCATGTCCCTGACGTAACGGACGTCCACCCTCGATTTGTTTACTGCGCGAGGTCGTAAAAATCCGGAAAATACTTCTTGCCACTGCGGATCTAAATGTGGGTTAGCTAGGCTAGCCGTCCACTAGCAACTTTTTTATAAACCAACATAAAAGTTGCTCAACCAAAAAGTCGCCAATTTCTTACATGGATTTAACCGAAACAGCAGTTATTATTTAGTGTATTCCTTTTACCTAGTAAAACCGTTCTGAACCGTTCTCTGAACTGTCAAAAGTTACATTTTATGGGGAAAAACGGGTTTGTGCGCCAGCAAATCGAGGGTGAACACGCCTGGCGCCAAACAGACTATCCGCATTATCGGAAAAAATTTACGACGCCCACTCTGGGTTTCTTGTTCGGAGTACGGTAGCTAATGAGCGTCACGGTCAGAACGCGGACGGAGGGTACGGAGTGCCGGTGTTGTATTCTCCCAGTGCGCATGTCCCTGACGTAACGGACGTCCACCCTCGATTTGTTTACTGCGCGAGGTCGTAAAAATCCGGAAAATACTTCTTGTCACTGCGGAACTAAATGTGGGTTAGCTATGCTAGCCACCAACTAGCAACTTTTTTATTAACCAACATAAAAGTTGCTTAACCAAAAAGTCGCTAATTCGTTACATGGATTTCACTGAGACAGCAGTTATTATTTAGTGTATTCCTTTTACCTTGTAGAACCGTTCTGAACCGTTCTCTGAACTGTCAAAAGTGTCAAGAACGGTTTTTACAACATGAAAAAATGTCAAAATATTGTACTTGGTACACACTTATGGTGTCGTTCTGGAGCATAAAAGGAATACAGCAATTGCTTTTATTTTGAAGAACAAAAAAGAAAAGAACAACCAAATTCGGTTTGATTCGCCTTCAAAATAGATCAAAATTTAATTTTTTAGTTGTCGTGGGAAATTGTCTGTACGCGGCCTTAGATATCAAAATAAAAAAAAATAAAAAAAAAGTAACAAGTGGACATCTCGGCCTTTAATTAAAATAAGAAATAAACGATACAAAAATTATTATTGCAATGGTATTTAAATTAATACAAAAGTGATTTTCAAGTAGTGTAGACATGTCTTGTTTTGATCGATTTTCATACTTTTATACTGATTTTTTACAATTCATAATATTAATATTCAATAACAGGATCGCTGGTAAATACTGGTTTATGCCATTATCGAAAAGACATTTTAAAATATTTAGAATAAAAGCTAAGTTTATGAACCCGGCCGGTGTAAAAAAGCCTATAAATATACCGTTAAGGATCACTTCACAAGGTCACGTAAGGTATAAATAAAATTAAAAAGTCATTAAAAAGGATTTTTTAATGTAATGTGGCGTATGTGGTACAGCGGTAACTTACCATCTTCTCACCGCAGCAATCAGGGTTTGAACCTTGAAACCGTACATTGGCATTTTTAATCGCTTGTCACTTCACAGATGGCTTAGCAAACCACTGTGTAGTATTCTGTCTACTCCAGGTGATAGTTATTTAGAAAAATAACGTCCGTGGTGGCACTACCGCGTTGTCTAAAAGGTGGTGTGAAATGCAAAGAAAAACTGCACGTTTTAGGGCTTGGATAACGTTGACGGAACACCGTGAAAAGGGGGTTAAACATCTAATAACCCTACACCCACGGTACTCTGATACTTAGGCATCAAGCCTTCGTGGATTGTCAAACAGATAAAGAAAAAACCAAGGCATTCCTATTATCGGTAATCAAAATCACCTAATGTTCCATGTTTTCCCAAACTGTGCGTCACGACGCCCCAGGGCGTTGC
Organism: Listronotus bonariensis; assembly: GCA_014170235.1. NCBI lineage: Eukaryota > Metazoa > Arthropoda > Insecta > Coleoptera > Curculionidae > Listronotus > Listronotus bonariensis. The sequence continues at coordinate 60,445 of JACEGR010000909.1, read as the reverse complement.
ACTGTCGTCCCAGGGGCGTCGCGTGTTGATGCGTCAAAAAACTCATCAATTTTATTTCTGAACTGGGGCGCAGTGTGATAAAATAGGCGCCACACAGAAAAAGGCCTTTCTTTGATCTTCAAGTACAAGGAAGCTCACTTTTTAAAACTCGATGCAGCACTATGATTTGGTTTTGGTCATCAATTTTATTTCTGTTGGGCTTTCAAGGTCGTCACAGTCCAAATAAGTTTAAAAACCCCTGTTTTATAGTATTTATTACTATACAGAGTGTCCAAGAATATGTGGGCAATCTTTCAGATTCATATAGAACAGGTAAAAAAAAAAATGTGACAAGTTTCTATAATTTTTTGTTTTCTTTACAGACATATGTGCCGCTGGAAACATAGATAACCTACATTTGGATCCGCAGTGGCAAGAAGCATTTTGCGGATTTTTAAGACCTCGCGCAGTAAACAAATGGACGGGTGGACGAACATGCGCACTTAAAAGCCGTGGCAAAATACAAACACCGGCACCCCGTACTCACCGTCCGCGGTCTGACCGTGACGCTCATGAGCTACCGTACTCCGAACATAAAACCAGGACGCCGCCGCCGTCTACAAATTCTCTTCGATAATGCGGATAGTCTGTTTGGCGCCAGGCGCGTTCACCCTCGAATTGTTTGTGCACAGACCCGTTTTTTCGCCCATGAAATGTAACTTTTGTTTCGCGCAGGTAATAACATTGGCAATCCATTGAGATCAGTGGCTGGAAAGCGGTTTTTGTTAAATAACTTCTACAGTACTCGGTATTGAAAAATAATTTTTGATATATTAAATATTAGAAAGAATTCTTTAAAATGATGTTCTTATAAAACATTTTTCTTTATTATTTCACCAGGGGCGGACTAACCCTCACACAATAGTGTTAATTATTTTACCATCCTGTATTATAAAGAAATGAAATAGGTATTATTTTGTAGTAAAGGTACACCTGTTAGATGTCGATAAATTAAAGCGTTGTCGACAAAAAAAAATTGTTTAATAGAGACATCTAAAAACAATAGGTTATTCTGTTAAAAATGATATTATTCCAAATGTCTATTTAAATGTTAGTAGGCTGTGATATAGCTATGCCTATTTACTAAGCCGTTATTGCAAAATGTAAATTTGTTGGAAAAAAGCACAAAAATTAAAGATTTTATATTATCTGCTACTATATTTAAAATTCACAGAAAAAACATTCATTAGTTGCTTATAATGCTACTTTCATTAACCCTTATTTCAGCTGAATGTGGTAATGATAAAACTTGTGTTTTTAAACAATCCTAATAACGCCTCTGGTCAGTTATGACGACATGCTGTGACCTATAACTCGTTTCTTCCATTATCCATAATCACTGTATCAAATTTTTTAAGGCAACTATTTATTAAGATTATTAGATGGTTTCTCCTGGAATATTTTTAGGATTAACTCTAGACTAAACTAAACCATTTTTTCACATCCTATCAGTATTATATCATCTTGTTGTTGTAGAAGAAGGGTTTTTATTTAAAATCATCGAAATGTCTTTTAAACTGACTAAAACACTAGTAATCAATAAATGGTCATTGTTTTTTCTTAAGAAAAATATTAATGGCTGCTATGTCACAGCCAACTTTAATTTAAATAAACTTTTGGACTAAAAATTTTTAAAAACAGATTTTACTAAAAAGCACAAAAGATAGGTAGAGGCAACCTATACACCATTTGAAAGAGTATTTTATTTGTCATCATGTGACGTAAAAATACAGGGTGTTCTATTTAAAATAAGAGATATATGGCTATTTCATTTTCTGAAAAATTGAAATTATTTTTTGATCACCCTGTAAAATATTTGATCTTGATTTGACCTACGTATGATATGGCAGACTTTTTCTATTATTTTAAAGTTTAAAGTGTTAAAAGTGTTAAAGTAAAATCAATTTAATTTTACCTCTGCAGTTTTCAAAAAAATCAAATATCAAAAAACGAATAAAATTAGACAGTTAGTACTATAAACAAACTTGAGTTATTTTTAAAGTAAAATCTAAAACCGTCATAAAATATAGAGTGTTCCATTTAAAAAATATAACTTTGATACGTCACACTTTTTTGAGACACCCTGTATAGACTAAAATAATTTTATACTGTGGTCTTATCCGACCTGTATATGTTCCAGTATTTATTTTTTTAAACCCCATGGTTATCCAGCTACAAACCGTGTCGAATATGGTGGGCCACCCTGTATTTTTAAATTATCTTTACATTTTTGACAAATAATCTCCACGACCACCGCATGCATCAAAAGCTTTACCGGCAACACTTTTAAACAGGTAGAAAAATTTATTACTAAATATAACTAATAAAACATCAAATATGAACCGTGTAACTTTTTAAAACGCAATAAAATAAGTTAAATCGGAGACGCCATCAAGAATGTCTGCATATCATGTAATTAAAATATTTTCGAAATTAATGCCGAGTCGGTGACAAATAAAAACATGTTTAAAATGCATTCTAAAAAATTAGCATACTAATATGGATACACAAAATGGCGTAGGAGTAAAATTCCCATTTAAAAATCCGTTTGAATAAAAAATTGTAGTAATAAAATCAGAAAACATTATTCCTCGTATACTAAGACAATGAAAACTAAGATTATTTTTTACAAGCATAATATTTAGTGTTATGTCATAGCGGCACTCCCAAAAGTTAAGAGGCGTTAAAATTTTTGAATCTACATATTAGGGATTTAGTCTACATGTTAAATAAAAATTGTTTTCATTTTTTGATAGTTGCATAATATTAAAAATAAAGCAGAGTATAATTTAAATTATTTTTTGTTTTGGTATGTTATTGGATTTATTTATTAAATTAGGAAGTAGATATTAAATAATGAATTATCATCATTTAAATAATTAAACTGTATAACTATATTAATTTAATTTATTAAACTTTTTTAACCTTTTTAATTCTTTTGTAATATTTCTTTCTTAATAAATTTTATTAATTTGCAATCTTTGTCCGCAAATTAAATTTTTTACAATAAGAATATTGTGGCTAAATGTATGAGAGTACAGTATTTTTGATTTTTATAACTAAGGGACGCTATAACTACTGTGTAAACCTGTGGTTTTATTTATTAGCCCAAGGTAATACAAAAATACAGGAGGGCCATCTTACAGGGTGTCCCAACTCTATTTATACGCGAAATAAATTCGCCTTTGTGAAAGATACAAAAATAAACTTAAAGTAAAAAATGTTTATTTGGATACACTTCTTCTACTAGCAGTACTAGTTATTATACAAGGTGTCTCAAAAACATAATTTTTATCGTCAAGTGGGTTTTTAAAACAAAACACCCTGTATATTTTAACAAGTTTTGATTCTTTATAAAATTCTACAACAAACATTTACAACACATTATAAGTCAACTATTGCTGGTTTTGAGAGATCAGCAGTATGCTGATGTACTCATTGGGTCGTATGAATTAATCGCTGCTAACCTCGTTCCTCGACGCTCCGACATAAACACATCCTAACATAAAGGGACCCACAGACGATCATTATTATTGGGCAAAATATTGTACAGTAATATTGCTAGTCGTCCCCAAACAGTGCAATATATTTATGCAAAGACTATATTCAATATATTGCACAATAACTAGTTTTGTTTTGTAACTACCGGTTGAAACATGAGATGATGATAAGAAAAAAGTAGCTGCTTGAAACAACGTTTAAAAATAAGAAAAACCTTTATTTCTTTCTCTATTGCTTTTCAACCCATATTTGTGTAATTGTTTTTGTAAAGCAAATACTCTTTTGTATTTGAAAACTGAAATAATTGTGCAATATTACCCATACACGACACAATAATTCACTATTGCACAATAAAAATCAAACAATGTTTTTGATTGACACAATATATTGTATAAGCTCTCAATATAAACCACAAACGGTCAATAATATTGTACAATATGCACAATAATATTGATCGTCTGTGGGCTCACTTTAGGATGCTTTATAAGGAAAAATCAAAGTAGATGCTTCTAAATATAGTACCCACTTCAGTTTTGAAGTAAATACTTCGAAGTAAATGCTAATACTTGTAGTATCAGGTCCTACTTCATTTTTATTCATACCACCCATTAACGATTAAAAGTGACGAAAGGAAATAGCATTTGGGTTCTTCTTATTTTTAAATAATTCTGTCACTGTCATAATAAAAAAGATATATTACCATGTAATTAATAACCTTTTATTGTAAGAATTACTCATAGGTTTGTCAGCAATATAGTTTATTTTAGACACATATTTACTTAGTTGCACTGAAAAACAGCAATACGTCAATTGTGACTGGTTTTTGGGTTAAGTAAGTAAATATGTATCTAAAATAAACTAAATAGTTGACCTATGTACTTATTAGTGGTTTTTACAATAGGTAAACTTATTGCAAGAAACAAAGACAAATTGTAGGTTGTATATAAACAGTTTTATCAGCTGCTATTTTGCCTAAATAGCAAGAAGTTGTACAAAAGATAGTGTTTTTATCAGCGTTATATATGTATAAATAAATATTTTATTAAGTACATCCTTAGGACCTAATTATAAATAATAAATTAACAAAAGAAAATGGCGCAGAAAATTATTTATTACTTTGTTTTGGAAACTTCACTAAGGTACGAAAAAGTATATCAGCAGTTTTTGCTAATTTGAATCAAAATTAATGTAGATCACAAATTTTAGTGTAACTAATGCAAATATTACTGTTTTGTACCTGGCGTTAGTAATCAAATACATTTTAATAATGAGTTTTGCGCCAATATTTAGGGCGCAAAGTATCAATAAAAATTTAAATAACATTGCATTATTACAAAATCAAAAATTCTGCCATATTTCTATATATTTAAATATTGATTTTATTCCATGCCATTTTTATTACAAAATACATTGCTTGGGCTTTTTTATTAACAGTTAAAAGAAAATAAAAATATTATGGAATAATCATAAATAATTTAACCACCCACAAACTAAGTCACTGTAACTAGAAATTAATTGTTTAGTTAGCTTTTTAACGGTAATAAGCCTTTAAAAATATTAATTTGTATAAAAGTTATCAATATTTTTATTTTTTTTTCAGGTAAGCTATCATCAGCTGAGAATTTACTGAATATTAAATTCAAGTAACATGTAAGTATATCTATACTACAAAGTATATGTATGTTATTTGTATTGTGTCTATATCAACCGGACAAATGCAAACTAAACAAACGGTCCAAATTGTTTTGTGGCGGTCTCTTATTTATTTACCAACCGCCACGAACTTTAATTAAAATCGCAGATTTTTTAAAAATGTTCCTTTGGGTTTTTAACCATTGATAATTAACTTGATGAAGCTTAACTGGTAAATTTTTTTTTTTACATAAGCTGTTAAAGTGCAAAAATATAAACAATTATTTCTGTTACAGGGGTACCAAAAAGTTTTAAGAATCTGATTTTGATCTTATTTAAAATACCTATATATGTATATATATATATATATATATATATATATATATATATATATATATATATATATATATACATATATATATATTTTCAAATTTGTAATCGGATTTTTCTTATCTCTTAAGATATACAGGGTACAACAAAAAAATTGTTTTTTTTAAATAAATAAAACACCCTGTATATTGAATCACCATTTAAAAGATAATTTAAAGAGCGTTACAAAAATGTCATACTTTATGGGTCTATCTTTAATGGTTTTGAAAATATGGCCATAAATAAAATTATCGAGCAATTATTGCCATAATATAACCTACCTACATAATTGATATTTACACCTATTCTTGATGTTGAGATGACCATATTTCCGAAACGAATAAAGATAGATATATCAATTAAAGTATTTTTAAAGCCTTTTAAAAGATATTTTTATTAGTAATATAATATACAGGGTGTTCCATTTAAAACATGTTACTTTTTGTCCTACCCTGTACATTTTAAGAGATATTGTGAACACCTAGTATAAAAAAGTATACATTTTGGGGATTTTAAAAATATACATTTTTGGGAAATTTAAATATAATTGGGTTACTTAACATTGGGAAATTTGGTACATAAAACAATACGTGAAGTGTCAAGGTTTAAAAAGTAGAAATCAAACAATTTTCTAGGTTACTCTTATAATAATAAAACAAAAACATTAAACAAGCTGAGTTGCCTAGAAATGCAAAACAAATACTGAAAAATTTAATATTTAAAGAGAACAAAATTTTAAGACGGGTAGTAGAATCCTGACTTCGAAAAAATACTGGGTGTTCCCATTGTCCGAAGAGTTTAAGGGAAGAAAGGGAGATGTTGACAATATTATACTGGTAAAATTGTAATTTTATTTAGTGCAAAATATAATATTTTTTTATTTATTTTTAAAGTGAGTTTAAAGTGCCCAATACCCCATCCGAGTTACGCACCCCAGGCGACGTATTTGGCTAAAGAAAAATACGTTGTCACAATATAAACAATCTAATTATTTATTAAGTCCCTACAGAGTTAGCCCAACACACTAATATGAAAATATTTTTAACATTTGTCAAGAAATCCATGTCCTATTTCAAAGAACATTGCATTCGTCAAAAATGTCAACTTTACAACAATTTGCGTTTTATTTTACTAAAAAAACATTTGTAAAGTCTCTCTCTCTCTCTCTATTTTTTTCTTGGTTTTGTCCCTTCAGGTTCAATCCACCACTCTCCCCTTCCGGACTATGCTTTCCAGGGCTTCGTCGGCGGAAAATCTGGATAATCGAGCTCGTAGCTCCCAGAAATTCCAAAAGAAAACAAACAATTCAACAATCGATGCAATGCATAAATTGTCGGCTGTCAAACCAAGATCTGCTACTGGTGTTACGTATAAACTTCACTTTCACTACTGACAGTTCCCATGGCACGCCCATCTATTTCCCGCCATTTGAGAAATACCTCGTGTTCACCGCCAAACAGGATACCATCAGCTTATAGTAATCTTCGCTCACAGCGCTTAGATCTAGAAGAAAGATGCGTCAATTTAGCGTGAATCTTTCCTTGATCCCCGAAAGTAAAAAACGTTCGTACGACACCTCTAGCCGCCACTCCGGGAAGAACTTTGTAGTCCTCTACGCACGTCCGCACTGTCCGGAGGTCAAACAAAGAGTCCTTTTAGAGGTTATATCATCGGAGTTGATGAGCGATATTTATTTAAATGTTTTAATTACTTTTTGTAAAAATTGGTCGAAACAAGCCGATTACGAGTTTACAGAGAAATGCCTATAATTATTTACTTTGTACGATAAAAAATAAAAAAGTTAAACTTTTTTTCAGACTTTTTAATTATCAATTTTTAACAAATTTTAAAAACAAATCGTGGAGTTAAAAACAGATGGTAAACATTAATAATCAATCAGGGTTATTGGCAATCATACACAATTAATTTCATGCTAGTATCGTTCGGCATTTTATACAATAAAAGCACCAACGGGGCTAATAATTACGTGTAAAATGTACGTTATTGATGTATTAATAACGTGTCATGGATGTCACATTCATGTCACCGATGATATAAAAAGCCAGACCGAAAATCAAGGGCCGCATTTAAGTGAAATCGGACATGTATTATGCTCAAAAGCTGCCTGCTCTTGCCCAGAGATTACTTTCAGCATTTCGTTCATGTCAAATGCACCTGTTCCAATTCCATGCTCGGGATCAAACCTTATACCATCTCCTTGTCAATTATAAAAGATCAATACGTAAACGTATACACGACAAACCGAATCAGGATGTGTATATTATAATCTTCGAAAAATTTAAATCCTTTTTATCCAGTGCCGTACAGTGGGGTTTAAAGTTATTTATTAAGATCTTAAAAATATTTTTGAAATAAATTTCAGAACCTAATTTGTGGTGTAAGTGGGTTTTGTAAAGCTGGTTGTTCTATGCCTCGCTAAAAATAATAAAGGCTATAATATAATAAACCTTAATTATTGAAGTAGTTCAAACTTACAGTGTAGTGTAATATCAAAATATTTGAAATACAACAACTTTTAGTCATCTCCACATATGTATTGTATTTCATACCAGAAATTGTGTGTATGCGAACTAAAAATATGAAAAACACCTTGCTTACGTGTTGTAATGAAGTCAAGAGGGAAGAAAAACATAAAAAAGAAAAAAGAAGACTATAAAATTACCATAAAACCTAACATAAAAGGAGATGGAAGGGATCGCGTGGTGGCCAAAAGAACCCGTTTTAAAAGAAAACCGTATTAAAGTTATCTAAAATAAAGCTTACCTTGTAAGATAAAAAAATACAATAAAACATTTAGGTATCACGTACATACACGTAAACGACACAAAGAAAATTCTAACCTATTATAATTTAACTGTCTTTAAAAGGTCTGTACAACACTCTTTCCGCGGTCTTCAAGTAGTGCGGTTCACGTTTACGTAGAAGTCTACATAGAGTTCTCGGGTAGGCGATTGAAGGCGTCGTACGAGCGTAGCTGTACCCTTGGGGATCGAGAAAATATTCACGCTAAATTGCGGGCTAAGCGCTGTGAGTGAAGATTCCTAAAGCCTGAAGTTTTTACGTTTTGGTGTTGAACACATGGTGTCTTCGTATGGTCGAGGAGGTGCGCACGCCTTGCGGAAAAACGTCAGTAGTGAAAGTGACGGTTATGCGCGATACCAGTAGCAGCCGCTGGCTTGACAGTCACAATTTATGCATGTTCGAAGTTCATCGCTGTTGTTGATTTTACAAGTGTTTCTTATTCATATGCTAGGAAAGTCTGGGAGTTTCGAGCTCGATTATCCAGATTTTCCAAGGACAAAGCCGAGAAAGCTTATAGGCAATAGCTTATATGACCGGAACGGGAGAACTGGCAAATTGACTTAGTATCAGAGCCATAAAACAAAGAGATAGATATAGAGATAGGTCTGTACAACATGCTAGCATAAACTTCTTGGTCCAAAATAAAATGATTTAACCCAATTCACTTTAACACAAAAGTTTTCGTGCCTACTTTCAAATCCAACACACTGGGTAAAAATCGTGCCCTTTATTCACACAGGGTGTTCGAAAATTTGGGCAAAATACAACATTTGGCTCGCTCCTCTAAAACACCAATCTTTGGGCAGGGTAAATATTAAAAAAGTCAAGTAAAAAAATCTTTTTTGATTATAAGCGATTTAAAGTCGCATCTTTTTAATTATAGAGAAAAGTGTTTGGACGGTCTTAAAGTACTTATCTTTACTAGTACTTGGTACATTCGGGCTTGGGATAATCTTAACTTGGGTTTAATACTACCACGATACGCTACTGCTTATTCCTTGGGTGTCTCCTTTGATATCTTAATAGTGAGCAAGAGCTCGTGTTTATTTGCATGCCGGACTGATTTGAATAAGACGGCTTACCGCCAGAAAAGCTTCAAAAATTTAGACGTGCTTAATAGGAACGCAGCTGTATCAGATAGGTGATTTAAAGACAGCCCTATAAAAAGCAGCTTTAAAAAACAATGCCGGGAGAAGCCAAATATTTTAAATTATGTCACCATGTTAATCAATGTTAAGCAGCTAAAAATTGGTTGACTTTGGGCAGGCAGACTTGTAGAGTAGACCTAATAAATTACTATGGAAACACTTTTTATTATTAGAGACATTTTGCACCTCTTAAAATAACTGACGTTTTTTGGCCTCCTTATGGTTTTTGTTATTAAACATAACGATTACGGCAGCAGTTTTAGACAGAGATTTTGCAGCCTCTTTTAAGAAATATATCTTGCGTCTGCGCTTTCGACATATAACCTTATTTTTGCCTGTGGTTCACCCATTTTAAAGTTACTTTTATTCTTCATAAGATATAAATTCATATTTAAATATATGCAAACACTTCTGTTGATTTCGTTTTTTAAAGTAGATGCAAACAATACAGTATAAGCAAAACACAAAAAGTAAGGTTAGGTTTGGTAGTAGAATAAAAAGCAAGTGTGCCAGATTGTAACATCTAAATTAATTACTGATTTAGAATATCCGTAAAAGTGCAAGTCCGTTTTAATTTCTTAACACTATTTGATTTTTATTACTGCTATAGATTTTTCGCTAATTAGAGCCTATGTATAAATGATATTTTAATTAATACGGCATTAAAATTTTAACCTTTTAAATAATTGATATTAAAATTTCTACAATCCGGCAACTACGCAGTTTAACAATAACGATAACGATAACAATAAGCTCTTCGGTATTCATCCGTAATTAAAGGAGTCCGGTATGGTTAATAACGATAACGGATCATGTTTGCGTTACTGCGCAGTCTCAGAATAACGTTAACCACAACGGAATTGCAAAATAAGGGGTGCAAAATGTCTCTATTAGCAACAAAGAGCAACCAAATATTCTTAAGGAAAATGTATTATGTGTTTATATTTTTTGCTGTAATTTACAAAAAATCATGTGTTTGTTGAATTTTAAAAATAAAGTGTACATAAGGAATATACTAAGTTGGTTACTTAGAAATAGTGTTTAAGCAGGAATTCACGCCTCTTGTTCCGTCAAAGCGAGATAAAAGAACGCATTTATTCCGCCAAAAACTCCTAGTTTTCTTAAGGTTTCTCGTTGTCTTGACCTCCTTGAAGCATAATATAAAACCACAATAAATATAAACATAAGAAAAAGATTTTTAATGATGCTTTTTTGGGTTAACAGCAATTTCCGCTTTTCATAAATAAAACCCAATATCTTAGAAATTATTAAATTTTTTGAAATTTTGGTGGTAAGTGCATGTTAAAAAAGTAAATTAATTGGTATAGTAAACGTTTTTACTTACCATTGGCGTGCAAAAATTAAAGGGATAAAGCACGCTATTTTTTAGGGAAAAGAATATTAGAACTTATCCTAGATAACTATTTTTTTATAAGATTTAGAATCCACATTCAAATAATTTACAATGTGTCTCAAGAAAGGTGTTATAAAAGGACAAAATGGACCAAAAAGAATGTAGACCAGAGAGTAAACAAAACGTAATTTTTAATTTTTACATTACGCATTACAACTTAAATAATGGGCAAAAAGAAGCAAAATGTAAAAGAAAATTTAATAATTTAATTTTTTTTTAATTCGCCGCCATAAGCCAATTATTTTAAAAACTGTTAGTGGACAATGTAGAAAATTGACAAAAATATGTTTTTTACTTTAATTCTTTAACTTTAAATTTTGACATAAAACTTAGTTTTCTATAACATTTAGTTATTCAATTTTTTGATCATTTATCATATTTTTAAAACTTTAATATGTTACCAATCGGACTAAAATTTATATTTATTAGTTTTGGGCCATGCGACCAGTATTCTCAAAACGACGTTTAAAATTTCAAAAATTTTGGTCCATTTGTCTTTCTGTAACACCTTATCTGGGACACACTGTATATATTGATAATCTTAAAAGCTGATTTTTTTCTTTCATGTTGTGTTCCCTTAAAAAGCCTTTCTGGTAATTAAAAATGTTCATTACGCGAAATTTTATTTTTCTAAAGCTGCGTCTAGACTTGCAACAATTCGCCAAACATTCGTCCAAAAACAACAATATATATATATATATATATATATATATATATATATATATATATATATATATATATATATATATATATATATATATATATTATATATATTATATATATCTTCGAAAATAATTGTAGGTGGTTAAAAATTTGTAAAATCTTTTTTAATTAACAATATAAGAAAGAAACATGTAAATACTGTCAACTCTAAATAAGATATTTATGCAAAAAGCTTTAAAGCCGCGATTCGTTTTGGGATAAGTCAGAAATTAATACAGCCTGATTATTTTTACGTTTTTTTCCGTTTTAACACTGTGTGCAAATGATGGTATAATTTAATCCGCAGAACACCCATGCCTGAGATAATCTCTGGACAGGATTAATTTTTACAAACTTGTTTTAAGTCAAGTAAAAAAGATGTATTTGGTAGCTGGAAACCATATCGATAAGAGTTAAATATGTTGTATAAAAGCTTTAAAGTTTTGGTTTTTTGTAGTAATTATAATATCCTTTCTGTGACCAGCATGAGTAATATCTTTCATTAAGAAGGTAATTAAAATAAAACAGTTTGCGTGTATATTCAGGGAATTGGGGTCAATTTTACGGGAAATATTGGTAAAATATCCTAATTTATTTTGTGGAATTGTCAATAATAATGAATAATTTGGGTAGCCGATCTGAAAGACGTTTGGTTCCAAATAAAATGAATTTTAAACTAGCTACCCCATATAAAGGACTGGCTACACATAATCGCTTCAGGGCCGCACAGTGCCCATAGTAACAATGTTTAAGGGCACATCAATTCGCAAAAATTCAAACATTTTTAAAATGGGAAAATTATACAGGGTGATTCAAAAATCGATCACAAAACATAGAGGGTGATTCTACTTGACAAAATAAGGGTAGAGCTTTATATAAATTTTTTTCAAAATGTAATTCGTTTTCGAGTTACTGCCGTAGTTTTTTAAATACCGCCAGAGGGCACTTTACCTAAAACTTAGAATTTATTTACATCATAACTTTTTATTTTGACAGATATCGCAAAGCTGGGGACGCCATTTTATAGACAATCAAAAACTTAAAAATAAGGTACTCTTTATTAAAGTCGATTGACCTCACCGTTTAGGCACCAGTAGACATCAAAGTTTTCATCAATTTCAGTCAAATTACCTACATACATACAGGGTGTCCAGTAACTCAACCGAAAACTTCACGGGGCGATTCTACAACAGAAAATAAGAAAAAACTTCCTATAAACATATATCTTAAACGTCTTTTTTGTTTTTGAAGTACGGTGTGTTAAATATTAAAAAAAAACTTTTTTTTAATTTTTAACTAAGACGTTTTGGACATATGTTCATATGAAGTTTTTTCTTATTTTTTGTTGTAGAATCGTTTGGTTAAGTTTGTCGGTTGAGTTACTGGACACCCTGTATGTATATAGGTAATTTGATTGAAATTGATGAAAACTTTGATGTCTATTGGTGCCTAAACGGTGAAGTTTATCGACTTTAATAAAGAGTATCTTATTTTTAGGTTTTGATTTTCTATAAAATATAGATTTGTTTTAAAAACAAACGTACATTTTGTTTTTTGTTTTTTTGGTTTGGTAAGGCTAAAATTTAAAAGCCCCTTTGTATAAACGTTATAAAATTAAAGTTTAAAAAATTATTGAAGGGTAATTCTAAACACAAATCGAAAACATTAAAATAAATTTAAGAATCTGTAAAGTGCTTTTTCTATAAGACGAAAATAATGTTAAACATTATTCCAAATACTTTAACCTAAATTTTAGCCTTATGCCTTTAGCAAAAGGAAACAAAATTTACGTTTCTATTATGAAGTGATTTAAAGGTACTTAAACCCTCTAAGAATAACAAAGTTTTGAGATTTAAAGGTTGCAATAAGAAATGTTTACGACAGTTTCTGTTACATTGAATCCCTATACAGGGTAAGTCAGAAAAGTATATTTTTTTCCCAATTTTTAATAGGAAGTTTTGCTTTAAAAGTATGAAATGGCCTTTATTTGCTAATTTTTTTGTTATTCATATTTTTCAGTCCAAAAATAAACGCAGTTTTCTTTTATTCTTTAGTTCTTTAATGTACACCTAGCTCGTATAGTAAGAACATTTTAAAAGCGCAAATTCGGTAGCCTTTGAAAATAATACAAAAAACATAAAAAATCCGCCTGCAATCGAACTATTTTTACAAAGGCGCCGCTATCCTTTACAGTGACGGGCCGGTACACTATGGGATAGAAATCCATTGTTTTGGCCAAAAAGCAACTTTGAAATTTTAATGACTCATGCTGTGTATTGCAAAGTAGATACTCCAAACTACATGTACGCAAAATTATAAAAGGATATGACGACTTCTATTGGGGTAATAAGAAACTTGAAAATGTATTTTAAGTAAACATAAATATACAACATTTAATATAATTAGTTTATTATTAGCCTTGTTTACTAAAAAAAGTAAAAGAGTTTAAATAATTAGAGCTATTCTTGTGTTTCCGATGCAGTCTCTCGAAGTCTCGCTACTTTTGTCTAAGATTTTTTACCTTTTTCTTTATCAGTTTTTGTACTTACAATTGCCTCCCTACTTTTTGCTACTTCTGAGTGTAAGGACAGATACAAGATATTTTTATAATTTACAAGGTTTTCCATTTTAAAATTTAATATTTTTTGTCCTACACTGTATATCCTAAAAGATAAAAGCATTCTGATGAAAGATATGGATTCTACAGAGTCTACCCAACAAAAAAGTGTTTTTTATTTATTTTATACGTTAAAAAATCACATCGCTTAAGACACCCACGGTACGTTAGTATTTAGGCTTTTAGCCTTCGTGGTTTGTCCAAAGATAAAAAAAAAAAAAAAAAAAAACGTTAAAAAATAAAGTTGGGAATATGTATCTATTACGCTTCTAAGAATAATTTAAAATTATTTTTCAACATATTTACAACTAGATGTGTTTTATGAATAATTACCAATAAAGTGTTTTTTCTTTTTACAATATCATACACTTTTATTACAGAACAGACTGCAAAATTGCATTATATTAAGCAAAGCTATTCGGCTGCAACATAACTCGTCATATTATTACCCAAGTCAGACGCTCTAATAAAATTTTGATTAGTAGACATTTCCTTTCCAAATTATTATCCTTCCTGGCTGGGTGATAAATGTATTTATTACGTTCCTAGTAGAACATGGTCAGATATGCTTACCAAATCAAATGGATGTTAAATTTTGATGATTTCAGCAAACCGATTTTCTCTCTCTACTAAAATATTTACTTATCCCTTTGAAAGGCTATCCCTGCATTTTAAGATTTTCATTTAATACCTTTACCTGTGGACTGCAAAATAAGGTCGTCGTGTTTACCTAGCAAAAAGTTAGTTTTTGTGTAAACTTTATTACTTTTTGTATATACAAGGAGCGTTTTTAAAGTAAGTACCGTTTTAAAATTACGTCGCCGCAGCGCTGCGGTCGCCGCTTAGCGCATGCGCGCTGGGTTGCTACATCTGTTGGGAAGCCACAGACGCCATTACGGCACCATCCGATCAAGTCTACATTTGTTTGCGTGATTTTAAAATGCCTCCACCTATTAAGAATCCCGCCAACTGCGAAGTGCATGCTTTAATACGGCTTCCCTGTGTTCAAGGCTTTAAATCAGCTAATATTTATCGCCAAATCAGTGAAGTGTATGGTAAAAACATTATGGGTGATGGAATGGTGCGAAAATGGGTAAGAGCCTTTGAAGATGGCCGCACAAACATTTATGATGAGAAACAAAGTGCGACACCTTCAGTCATTACCGATGATTTGATAATGTTTGTGCGGCCCTAACCCATTTCTGTACCATTCCATCACTCATAATGTTTTTACCGTACACTTCACTGATTTGGCGATAAATGTCAACCGATTTGAAGCCAAAACACAGAGAAACCGTGGTAAAAATTGGGAAAAATTCAACATTTGTCTTCTTTGTATGACACATAATCCTATTAAACTTTTTGCTATTTCCATATTAAATAATAATTAAACATGTAATAATGATATGCATCATAACTATATTTTAGAAAAATATAATGTTAGCGATGAGAATGGCTTAAATATGCAAATGCATATGCAAGAACATATAATCCGGTCTTAACGGATTTTTTTATTATTATATAGTTACAACCTCTTTAACTTTGACTAAAAATATTTGGAATTGCAATTTTCACTAAATATATAAAATTTTAAATACCGCAAAGTTAAAAGCACAAATTCTAAATTCCACATTATCTGACAAAATCTAGTAGCTTTACCCAGCTATGCCAATTTATCCCTTTTATATACCTTTCATCTCGTCCCTGATCTCGATCCATTGGCGGAGCCAGGGGTGGGCGCGGTTAGGCGAGTGCCCAACCAAAATTGTTTTCGCTCAACCTGCTAATTGAACAAAAGCAAAGAAAAGCAAAAGCCTTGTTAAAAAACCATATCGCGTGAATAGGACTAAGCTGAACTTAATCTTTCCGATCTGTCACAAAATTTAACCACACAAATAAACTTTCTGTACCTTTTATTATTTTTTATTTCAATATTTATTTTCAGTCTCCTAATTCATTTCCATGGTTTTTTTTCTAAGAAATATTAATTATATCACACAAAAATCGACTAGCACGCGAAAGAAAAACAAATTATAATTTCAGGTTAGGACGTTTAGTTCCTTTCTGCGCATCGCCAAAAATAACGGTTTCAAAAAGCTCGAATTCTCCGGAGTGTAATATCAGTACTGTAAATACGAAAATTGTTCGCTCAGAGTGCGGAGAAATTCATTGAACATGCACATTTAATGCTCGACAATAGAACTCTTTGGAGTAAATATAAAAATTCGCACTGCACTGCCAGAGTTCGTGCTTAGTGCGCACTAGAGCGACTCCGTGAATTCACTTTTAGGTTTATGCCATAACCCTCTCCAGTATATTTTAATAAACTCTGGGTAAGCTTTAAATTTTTTCATCGAATGTCAATTGTGGACTCTTTGTTTGACCTCCAGACAGTGCGGACGTGCGTAGAGGACTACAAAGTTCTTCCCGGAGTGGCGGCTAGTGGTGTCGTACGAACGTTTTTTACCTTCGGGGATCAAGGAAAAATTCCCGCTTAGTTGACGGCATCTTTCTTCTAGATCTAAGCGCTGTGAGCGAAGATTCCTATAAGCTGATGGTATCCTGTTTGGTGGTGAACACGAGGTATTTCTCAAATGGCGGGAAATAGATGTGCGTGCCATAGGAACTGTCAGTAGTGAAAGTAAAGGTTATACGTCACACCAGTAGCAGATCTTGGTTTGACAGCCGACAATTTATGTATTGCATCGTTTGTTGAACTATTTGTTTTCCTTTTGGAATTTCTGGGAGCTACGAGCTCGATTATCCAGATTTTCCGCCGACGAAGCCCTGGAAAGCATAGTCCGGAAGGGGGAGAGTGGTGGATTGGACCTGAAGGGACCGAAACCAAAAAAGAAAAGTAGAGAGGGAGAGAGAGAAGGTTTAAATTTTTTATCGAATGTCAATTGTAATTCACCAAGGGCCATTTCTATTTTCTAGTTAAATATCTTGATTTTAAATAGAAGCAGACACTGCGACGGAATCCAGAAACACATTCTTAACTGCAAGCCATAAAGAATGTTGATATCAGGAATAGATATTTACTAAAATGCCTCCGAAGTCATTCAGGGATCGATTATTTTTCAATACGTTATTAAAAATATATAACATTCCTTGCGTAATTACTGCAAGGCGGGTGTAGCTTTTTCATGAAAAAGGGAAAGAATTTCCGGCCTTTGTTTCGTATTACTGTTTCAGCAAAATTTTGTTTTTTCGGGACATTTTTCGCATACGAACGTTGTAAAATTTGATCCAAAAATAAAAATATCCCAACACAAAATGTAAATTTTCCGAAGCATGGGCATTAAAGAAAAAATGAGTTTCTACTATTTCTCTAACAAAACTATAGCTTGTTAGTTTGTCTGGTTAGTCTATCCGCTGTCGCTTTTCTCTGTACTCCTTTACAAAAACAATAAAAAAACAGAAAAATTGTCAACCATAATTTAATTAGAAAATTAATCCAAGTAAGCATTTATAAACAATTTGTATTTTTATTTCCTTTTATTTGAATACCATGTATAAAAAAATATTTAAAACTATTTATAATTATTTTTGTTACTTTAAAAAAGGTTTAAGGTCACTGCACAAAGGTCACGCTCAGCTCACGGCCGAATAAAATGATCTTAATATATTATTATATTAATATTAAATAATATATATAATAATAATATATTAATATATTATTAAATATCAATTTAAATATAACTGTTTAAATTGGGTGCAATATACGTGAGCAAAAAAGCCCTGCCGCTGCAGCTCGAAACAAACAAATATTATTCGTGAAGCGTTTTTAATGTATACAGGGTGTTTTTAAATAAATGCGAAAAATTGTAATTTTTCATTAAAAAATAAGAAAAACTTCATATGAAGATATGCTCTAAACGTCTTAATTTTCATAAACCAAAAAATTTTAAAACACTTATTGTAGTAAAAACTGTTATACTGGATATAAACCCTATTTAATTAAAAATTTATTATTTTTGTTACATAATTGCTAATTAAAAATTATAAACCCTTATTTTTAAAAAGAAAAAGATTTCGCAATGCTTCTTTTATGGTCGTAAAATATGCAATTAAGTAAATTCTAATTTTTTCTCTTAAACTAAACAAGATACGAAAAAATTGGAAGACATAAAAGCACTATTTTTATTTGCTTAATCCAAAGAAAGCACAAAAATTTTGCACGAATTTACACAGTCAGTGGCGTACCGTTTTTTATTGGAAATGTTTCTTCAGTTGCCTCTCGAGACGCCACTGGACTTACTTAATGTAATTAAGTTACTGATAAATTATCCCCTTAATGTCATTAATAATATTGCCAATTTAAAAGGAGTTAGGATATTTAAAAAAATAGATTTTTTAAAAAATTTTAACACCCTGTAGTTCAAAAACTAAGACGTTTCGGACATATGTTCCTATTAAGTTTTTTTTCTTATTTCTTGATAAAAAATCACTTCCTAAAATTTCTTGCATTTGTTTAGAATCACCCTGTATAAATTGTACAAAATTAAAATTTTCGTTTATGGACGGTTAAATGAAGACACCATGCTTTTCTATGTTATTCGCCAGAAACCCTTCCCCAGACCGGTTTCTGCCTGCCTCACAGGACTTATCAATGGGGCTGTACCGGATCGATAGCGAACATAGATAACCTACATTTAGATCCGCAGTGGCAAGAAGCATTTTTCCGATTTTTACGACCTGGCGCAGTAAACAAATGGACGGGTGAACGAACATGCGCACTTAAAAGCCGTGGCAAAATACAAACACCGGCACCACGTACCCTCCGTCTGCGGTTTGACCGTGACGCTCATAAGCTACCTTACTCCGAATAGAAAACCAGGACGCCGTCGACAAATTCTTTCCGATAATGCGGATAGTCTGTTTGGCGCCAGGCGCGTTCACCCTCAATTTGCTTGCGCACAAGCCCGTTTTTTCGCCCATAAAATGTAACTGTTGTTTTGCGCAGGTTATAACATTGTCAATCCATCGAGATCAGTGATAGAGAATGACACAGAGAACAGGGGTTTTCAAAACATCGTTGCGCTACGTTAGGATATAACCGCCGATGCAGCACTGAAAGTTCATTTAGTCAAGTCTGCATCGAGTTTTATACTGGAGTCGGTTAGGTAAGATATAATTAGTGAAAATATTTCCTTACTGTCGCATTATTATACAAAATTAAAATATTCGTTTATGGACAAATAAATAAAGACACCTTGCTTTTCTATGTCATTCGCCAGGGACCCTCTCCCAAGACCGGTTTCGTCTGACTCACTGGACTTATTAAATCTAGAGAAGCAGGGTGTCTTCATTTAACTGTCCATAAACAGAGACAAGAATGAGACGAGTAACTGGTCCTAACAATTTGTCCATTGTATTTATTTTTTTGGTTTACCGCAAGTTCCAATAAATGTGTCTTTGTCTTTCATCATGGCAGGCTATCGTAGATGGAGCAATCATCGCTTTGCCCTGGTTGCCAAGTTGTTTACAATTTCTGCATGTAAATTTTAATGTCCTTTTTTGGCTCACATCTAATTAAGACAAAGAAAATATACCATGAATCGAATATTTTTAACTTGACAACGTTGCCGCAGGCAGTCACGCCAGAAATGTTATTCGATATTTGTGTTTTGATATTTTTCAATTGCCGATTTGTTTGGACAGTTTGTTTACATTTTCTGTGATTTATTGTGTGTTTCGAGGTTTTTTACCTTTAATTGGACTTTGAATATTGACTTTTATTAGTGATCACAGTGTATATATTAAATTTGTGCTTTTCAACAGATAATTTAAGGTAATATTGACATGGTTATTAGTAAGAAAAATCTTTATAAAAACCAAATAAATGACATTTTTAATAAGGTGTGTGTAATTATTGAACTAAACCCCAATATTTTATATTAATAGGAAACAAAAACAAGTACCTAACATTAAGGGCAAAAATAGCACAGCTATATAATTTGAATTTGGCGGGCAAATGATAAAGTCGACTCACGCGTATCTGCGTTTACCTTCCTTGAAGACAGACAAGGAAGGCCCAGCAGCTATCTCTCTCTCGAATAATTTATTTACATTTAGTTGCTCGTCTCATTGTTGTCTCTGCCATAAACGAAGATTTTAGTTTCGTATATTATTGCCACAGTAAGGAATTATTTTCGCTATTTATATACAGGTTGGAAACCAACTGGCCGACCATAGGGAATTAAAAGCATAGAAAATATTTGAGGTGGGATTTCTTGATATAAAAATACTAATGCCAAGCATTTATCCAAACATCTGAAATTAATTTTTGAAGGTACATCTTAACTTTTTAACCAACTTTAAAAAAGAGTAGGCTATATGTTCGACACCTATGTTTTTTTAATCTTTGTATACGAAATACTCCATCAATTGTGGACCGATTTTATTTTTTTTTGTTCGAAACAGTGCACTTCCACTATGGCCCATAAGAAAACCCAATCAGGATTGCGAAAGAGAAAGGTACTAGGCTTGTTTTTCAGACAAAGCTACCTCTAGTAGACATATGCTACCTATGCTGGATATCTGAACAATCAAGATACTAATGTCAAAATATTTTTATTTGTCATATCGTTGTCATTTACCTAATAGTTTATATTCATGACTCTTTGTTTGACCTCCGAACAAGGCGGATGTGCGTAGAGGACTACAAAGTTCTTCCCGGAGTGGCGGCTAGAGGTGTCGTACGAACGTTTTTTACCTTCGGGGATCAAGAAAAGATTCACGCTAAATTGACGGCATCTTTCTTCTGGATCTAAGCGCTGTGAGCGATGATTCCTATAAGCTGATGGTATCCTGTTTGGTGGTGAACACGAGGTATTTCTCAAATGGCGGGAAATAGATGGGTGTGCCATGGGAACTGTCAGTAGTGAAAGTAAAGGTTATACGTAACACCAGTAGCAGATCTTGGTTTGACAGTCGACAATTTATGCATTGCATCGATTGTTAAATTATTTGTTTTCTTTTGGAATTTCTGGGAGCTACGAGCTCGATTATCCAGATTTTCCGCCGACGAAGCCCTGGAAAGCATAGTCCGGAAGGGGAGAGTGGTGGATTGGACCTGAAGGGACCAAAACCAAAAAAAAATTGAAATGGAATAGAATAGTTTATATTCTTAATTTTTTTATGTGTAATTGCGTGTACAACCATACCTATTAGGGGTAGCATTGCCCTTTTTGCAAAGTGTTTACAAAAAAAGAGGTACTAGTAGTGTTTTTTAAGGGATGGTCACCGATTAAATGTTAATAATGAAAAACTAAAATGAGTTACAAAAATATTTTGTTTAAAAAAACATCAAACCGACTTTAAAAAGATAAAGAAAACCCAAAAAAATTAAAAATAAAGAATAACAAACAAAAATTCCCCTTCACCTCATTTCACCTAGATTCACACATTTTCTTTTTACTACTAAGCCCGGGAGCCTCTCTCAACTCCAAGCGCCCTCCTGAGCATAGGGTGGGTCCTCAAAGCCCCGCCTAGCCTAGCCCCATAGTAGTTATGCCCCTGATTGTAAATTAAATAAAGTGGTTTAAATTATTGGTAATTATTAAAACATGTATTGCACGGTGTTCTTTTAAATGTAATATAATAACATAATCCAAACAATTATTATGCAATTGTTCGTCTAAATCAAAACATTTATGTATTTATTTATCTTTTGTCATTAATAAATGTTATTAAAATTACTAATAATCATATAATTATTATTATTTTGTACCTTGTACAGGCACAAGCCAGCTGTTTCAGATTATAAAATACCCCAGCATGGTATTGTGGCGATGTAAGCAAAACGAAATGATTTTGCGGTCTAAAAGCGCTCTTCTATTAATTAGTAGGGTTTAGCAAGTTCTTAATGATTATCTTAACTGTGAGCATAAAAAGTATAACTTTCCTAAAAGTTTTGTTCTTCGTTTACGGTGAATGTCCTATTGGTAGATGTCGCAAACTAACAATATTATATATTTTTTAAATTTGGTTTTTTGTAAATGATATAGTTATTAGAAATATTTTGCACCTCTTAAAATAACAGACGTTTTTAGCCTCCATATGGTTATCGTTATTAAACATAACGATTACGGCAGCAGTTTTAGACAGAGATTTTGCAGCCTCTTTTAAGAAATATATCTTGCGTCTGTGCTTTCGACACATAACCTTATTTTTGCCTGTGGTTCACCCATTTTAAAGTTAACGAAAATCAGTATTTACTTTTATTCTTCATAAGATATAAATTCATATTTAAATATATGCAAACACTTTTGTTGATTTCGTTTTTTAAAGTAGATGCAAACAATACAGTATAAGCAAAACACAAAAAGTAAGGTTAGATTTGGTAGTAGAATAAAAAGCAAGTGTGCCAGATTATAACATCTAAATTAATTACTGATTTAGAATATCCGTAAAAGTGCAAGTCCGTTTTAATTTCTTAACACTATTTGATTTTTATTACTGCTATAGATTTTTCGCTAATTAGAGCCTAGGTATAAATGATATTTTAATTAATACGGCATTAAAATTTTAACCTTTTAAATAATTGATATTAAAATTTCTACAATCCGGCAACCACGCAGTTTAACAATAACGATAACGATAACGATAAGCTCTTCGGTATTCATCCGTAATTAAAGGAGTCCGGTATGGTTAATAACGATAACGGATCATGTTTGCGTTACTGCGCAATCTCAGAATAACGTTAACCACAACGGAAAGCAAATAAGGGGTGCAAAATGTCTCTATTATGTGGCAAAAATGGCACGTTTATCCAGTGGCGTAGCCAGGTATTAAAGGTCATGGAGCAAAATTAAACTAGGATCCCAAGTAAACTATTTAAAATCGTTTGTTTGGTATTGGTATGGCCGTATTCCGAATTCGACTTATTCTAGATTTCGTAATTAAGATTCATGGTATTACAGTAAACACCATGATGTATTTATAAAAAAAACAGTCCTATAACAGACACACAGACAGCAAAGGAACGGTAAATGATAAAAGATAATTAACTACCTTTCATTGCAAGAACTACCAATAGGCATGTCAGCAACTTAATTTATTCTAGACACATATTTCCTTACTTGTCCTAAAAACAGCAATAGGCAAAGTTAGTTTATATTTATAAGGTTGCGACATATCCTCAACTTTTAGGCGGTTCGAGGTCGGGGACGCAAGGAAGGGCACTCCACGGAGAAAGTTGGCAAGACTGGGTAAAATCAAAGCTGATGATCAATCCAGTGGCGTCTAGAATTTGCGCATTTCATTTTGCATTGTTTTGGTAGTGATATTTGTTGAAAGATGTAATTCCAAATGTTTTTATTTAAAGTAAAAAATTTACAACTTAAAACTGTTGTATAAACGGTTGTTCTACTAATACAATAAACTGTATATCTCCGGCACTGAACAACATGGCCGAAAAATGGGAGATGTGACGTCATAACACGTCAAAGCAATATGGCCGAATATCGTGACCTTATATAGACCGACTTTGGAAATAGGTAAGTTTTTGCTTTTTTTAGGTTAGGTAAGTAAATATGTACAAATTTAAAATAAACTAAATAGCTGACCTACCTATTGGTAGTTCATATTTGAATTGAAAATAGAATTCAAGTAATTAATTTTTAAATTAGGTAGTTAAAAAATAGGATTTAATAGGAATATAATTCAAGAAATAAATTTTGTATAGTTTGTGATTTTACAGCATCACTGATATTTCGTTAAATTAAACAATAATTATGTCGTGCTTAAATTTAATTCTGCTTTTAGCTCAATGTTTAACAATTTGGGGAAAAAATAAATTGAATAATTTGAAATGTGGTTATTTACCTATTTAAATTTAATTAATTAAAATTAAAACACGGATATCTAAAACAGATTTGTTTAGTTTATTGAGTGGGTGAACAACAGGGTTTTTTCATTTGCAGCTTTTGTCAGATTTATTGTAAATTTAGATTATACGTTCTTATTTGGAGTTACCAAATCTTTAAAGGGTTTAATTCTGCAACTTCATATAGTTACAGGGTGAGTCAGATGTCTGGCAAAGCTCATTTACTTGTTTTCATAAAACTTTTTATTTTTTTGTTATATAGCCAGGGATAAACTCTATATTTTAGGTATAGGACATGATGCATAAAACAAACGTAAAATTCCACACGAAATTCTAAAATAAAATTTAAAAAGGGTGCTTTCTTTTGAAAAATATAGTTGATAGTCGAAACTTATTTTTAAGCAACCCTGTATATACAAGCTTCAGGTACAAAAATGCGTACTTTGAAACAAAAATCGACGGGCCAAGCGTTTTTGCAAAAGACCCATCGCCTAATTTTAAATGAATTTAGACATAACTTTTGGGACGCACTGTATGTATTTCCATGTATTTTTCGACGCTAAATCCGATATTGAGCTAAGAAATGGCCCTATACGTCTGGAATTGGCCCCACAGCCGAAAATGTCCTCAATAGGCCCTGAAATACGGTTTCCGGGATAAGGCAGGGTCAAGAGTGCATTCTGATGCCAAAGTCGAATTTGTGCTCGACAGGTCAACGGCTAACTGAAATTTTCTGTTTACGACCGGGAAAATAACCCCTTAGGGGCCGGAAATCGTATTTTAGACGTAGCAAATACAACAGTGATATTTTCATGTACACTTGAATTCTGGACCTTACATTATGCGCATAGAGTTTTTGGCCCGTTGAAATTCCCAGTTAGATACCAGAAAAATTACCCCCTAGGGGCCGTAAAATCGTGTTTCAGACGTAGCAATCACAACAGTAGGATTTTTATGTACTTTTAAATTTTGTAGCTTAGATTGAGCCCAAGTGCCCCTAAGGGGTGCAAAAACTTTTGCGGATAGTGTAAGTACAGAATTGAAATATTCATGACAAGATCACTGTTGTGATTGCTACGTCTAAAACACAATTCTGCGGCCCCTAGGGGTTCATCGGATTTAGCGTCGGAAAATACATGGGCATACATATGTCTGTACCTTATGTATAAACTTTTATTTTTTTTTGGGGGCTGGAAATTAATATTTTAATTTTCTACAGATTATAAACTGTGCCTTTAGGAAATCTGTTAAACTTTTAATTTTTAATAAATTAAGACCGGTTTTCTCAAAACCTAATGAATAAACTTTAATTATGAAATTTGATAAAAAAATTTGATTTTGCCAGCATACCTTGAATTAAATCGATTAAAATAACACCACACTTAATTAAACCTATTACGTGTTTAAATTTTAATTAGGTTTTGTTCGGTTGCCTCTGTTTAATACCATTAAAGCCGTTTATTTGTTTTATGATTTTTTAAAGACATAACCGGAAAATGTTTATTACAAAAAATTCGAAAAATATAAAAACTCTTTTTTTTTCTTTTTTAAGCAACGGTAACTGGGTAGGTAGCTTTAATTAATTACTTAATGGCCTTTGTTTATTGTTGATTAAATTTCAGGAAAGCCTAAAATCAGTGAGCTTGAAACTTTTTTTGTTTTTTTAACTTCTTTAAAAATATTTGCAATTTTAAAGATAAAATTTAACTATTAAGAATTTTAATTACTATCTTTAGATTTAAAAATTTTAATTGTTATGAAATTATTATTAAAAAATCTTGACACAATTTTAATCAAAACGTTAGTTAATTTCTTAAAGAATATTTAGGTAAATTTACTGGTTCTGGAAACATCGATTCACTTAGTGGTACATTATTATGCTGGAAGCATAAGTAGGTTCATCTGGCAAGAACCCGGAAGAAAATTTCTATGATTATTGAATCTGTCACAACAATATGGAATACATTTTCTACACTCTACATGTAATTACCAATATCTGCTAAAACCACAATTCTGGTTTTACTTGATTTTACAAGTTATAAATATTTATCAAACGACTGTCTAAGATCTGGGTTTTTAGGCACGGGCAGAGACAACAACGAGACGAGTAACTGGTCCTAACAATTTGTCCATTGTATTTATCTCTTTCTGGTTTAACGCAAGTTCCAATAAATATGTCTTTGTCTTTCATCATGGCAGGCTATCGTAGATGGAGCAATCATCACTTTGCCCTGGTTGCCAAGTTGTTAACAATGTCTGCATGTAAACTTTAATGTCCTTTTTTAGCTCACATCTAATTAAGAGAAAGAAAATATACCATGAATCGAATATTTTTAACTTGACAACGTTGCCGCAGGCGGTCACGCCGAAATGTTATTCGATATTTGTGTTTAATATTTTTCAATGGCCGATTTGTTTGGACAGTTTGTTTATATTTTCTGTGATTTATTGTGTGTTTCGTGGTTTTTTACCTTTAATTGGACTTTGAATATTGACTTTTATTAGTGATCACAGTGTATATATTAAATTTGTGCTTTTCAACAGATAATTTAAGGTAATATTGACATGGTTATCTGTAAGAAAACATCTTTATAAAAACCAAATAAATGACATTTTTAATTAGGTGTGTGTAATTATTGAACTAAACCCCAATATTTTATATTAATAGGAAACAAAAACAAGTACCTAACATTAAGGGCAAAAATAGCACAGCTATATAATTTGAATTTGGCGGGCAAACGATAAAGTCGACTCACGCGCCATCTGCGTTTACCTTCCTTGAAGACAGACAAGGAAGGCGCAGCAGCTATCTCTCTCTCGGATAATTTATTTACATTTAGTTGCTCGTCTCATTCTTGTCTCTGGCACGGGGTTTTAGACTAGGGTTAAAAAAGACTTAGTAGAAAAATACATTTTTTTTAAATTAAAATATGGTAACAAAAAAGTAACACCTGAAACGTCCCTGATTAAAAAATCTCAATAGTGCCAATAATAATTCTTCCATATTTATTTTTGGAGTTTATCAAATCCATATTCCTACATGCATTTATCAATAAATTCGTTCGGATGTATATAAAAATTTTGTAAGTTTTCAGGATATGCAATTAAAGCTGTCAAATTCAAATATCGTTATGATGATATATGAGGCGAGATGTCTGTGCTATTAGAGATAAAATATAGCTGTCGATCTTTCTTTGTTTTTTTAACAGTTTTAAGAGAAATTTGTGTATTTATTCCAAATGTATTTTTTATAATGCACAACAGTAATTTATTACTAGGTAAAAGTATATATGTTACAAAACCTGTAAAGTAATTTAATTATTATGTGTCATGTCATCTTTATTAAATAATTATTTGCTGTAAAGTTTTTACAACACATTTTTTTACAAGCCTCTAACTTTTAACAAAATTATCACCTGTGTAAAAAAACAAAACGATTTTTCAAAGTTTAACTTTAAAACTTTGAAAAATCGTTTTGTTTTTTTTAACCAGAACTAACCAGAATCTCTCTCTCTCTATATTTTTCTTGGTTTTGGTCCCTTCAGGTCCAATCCACCACTCTCCCCTTCCGGACTATGATTTCCAGGGCTTCGTCGGCGGAAAATCTGGATAATCGAGCTCGTAGCTCCCAGAAATTCCAAAAGAAAACAAATAATTCAACAATCGATGCAATGCATAAATTGTCGGCTGTCAAACCAAGATCTGCTACTGGTGTTACGTATAACCTTCACTTTCACTACTGACAGTTCCTATGGCACGCCCATCCATTTCCCGCCATTTGAGAACTACCTCGTGTTCACCACCAAACACGATACCATCAGCTTATAGGAATCTTCGCTCACAGCGCTTAGATCCAGAAGAAAGATGCCGTTAATTTAGCGTGAATCTTTCCTTGATCCCCGAAGGTAAAAAACGTTAGTACGACACCTCTAGCCGCCACTCCGGGAAGAACTTTGTAGTCCTCTACGCACGTCCGCACTGTCCGGAGGTCAAACAAAGAGTTAACTAACCAGAATAATTTTGTTCAAATTGTAAATAAGGATAAAATCTGAGTTTCAGAGTGTTGAACACTAGCAGGTAAAATTTTGACAAAAAATCTTGATAGGATGACGCATTGGCTTCGCTTTATCGTTGCTTTAGACCGTCTCCTTTCCACACGTGGACAAAAATTGCCCATAGACGTTCTGAAGTGGCACAGAGTTGGGTAGTATTTGAACACTCAGTATTCTGAATCCTATTTAAAATACATTTGGATGGTATTCAAATAGTTTTTGAATACATCTGTGTGTTTGGTATTCGGTATTAGATTGAATACTACTGAATACTTTTTGATCACTATTCGGACTGGATTATTCAGATCCTGTATTCGAATCCTGGTATTGAAATTCTGGTATTTGAATACAGCTTTTAAGTATTTAAATACTTGCTTTGTATTCATATTTCGTGATTTAAAACCTGTCTTTGAATCCTGAAAATGTAATTCCGGTATTCGAATCCAGTTTTTTTTTTAATAAGAGAAGCAAAAAGTAAAACAAATGTGTGTTTTTTTTTGGTCGTCAAGAATTACACAGCCCCACAAAAATAAATATCTTTATGTTTTTGGGGCCGCTGAATCCGAATTTGGGGTCGGTTTGACCTTAGCAGGTCAGGGTCAAGGTAATTTTAAGGTCAATCACAGCCCAATAAGTAAAAAAGTTGAAGGTCCGAAAGACCAGACCATGGTATCCTTATGTTTTTGGGGTCGCTAATTCCGAATCTGGGGTTGGTTTGACCCCATCAGGTCAGGGTCAAGGTCTTTCCAAGGTCAGATCATCAAAATTTATCGAAAAGGGACCACAATTGTCGTATTTTTATGTTTTTGGAGTCGCTGAATTCGAACTTGGGTTCAGTTTGATCCCAACAGATCAAGGTCAGGGTTATTTCAAGGTCAAATCAATAAATTTTATTAAAAATGGACCACAATTATGGTATATTTATGTTTTCGAGGTCGCAGAATCCGAATCCGTGGTCAAATTGATCCTATGAGGTTAAGATCAAGGTCATATTAGGGTCAAATCATCACAAGTTATCGTAAATGCACCAAAATCATGGTATCATGAGTTTTTGGGTCTCTAAATCCGAATCCATAGTTAAATTGACCCTCTCGGATTCGGATTAAGCGACCTCAAAAACATAAAAGTACCACGTTTGTGGTCTCTTTTCAATAAATTTTGATAATTTGGCCTTAAAATGACCTTGACCGTGACCTGATAGGATCAAACTGATTACGGATCCAGATTCAGCGACCCCTAAATTATAAAAATACCACGTTTGTAGTCTATTTTCAATGAAATTTGATGATTTGACCTTGAAATGACCTTGACCATGACCTAATGGGGTCAAACAGACATCAGATTCGGATTTAGCGACCCCAAAAACATAAAGATATCATGGTCTAGTCCTTCGGACCACCAAATTTGTGGTGGTGTCTGGATGTTAACATTCCGGAGAGAATGACGCATCGGTCTCGTCAACGTCAGTTATTGCTGGTTTTTGAGATATAAATTCTAAAATCTGGCATCCACTTTACATGATACTTGCGCTCCATAGAAAACTGTACAATATTTTTACAAAAAATATTCAAAACATATTTTATAAGTAGAGGAGCCAATATAAAAACAACTAAAAGCAAGAAACAAATTAAATGTAACATTGTGGTCTATTAAAGTAAATTACTATTAATTATATTATCAATTTTTAAACAGAGTTAGGTCTATACAATAATTAAATGTTTAGGACCCTTTGTGGTGCTTGTGTGGGTAAATGAATAAAACAATACTAAATAATAAAATGTTATCTATTCTATTCATAAAAATAAACCATGGTATATTCATGTCAAAAGGTTTATTCATTTTATTACTGTTGTCACTTTTAATTCCAGATAAATTTGTATATTTGAAAATTTTCATTACTTTTTAGTTGTATGGCATTTTTATCAATTCATATTTTATTATAATATAGGTATTAAAAAAAGTAATAAAAATATTCCTAAGATGATATTTTTGAAATTCCAAAGTAGCACGCTTATTGGGTATTTTTATACATACTGTGAGGTTCACGGACGTATATACAGTGTGGCCCATTAAGTTTGCAACAAATCGAAAACTTTTTTATTTGCAATTTCCCAGAAATTGTTATTTTTTATAAAAATTGGTGCATGGTACAAATCTTTATTAGCAGTAGTTAGTTTTACTAAAAGTTAAATGATATACAGAGTAGGTAAAAAAGCAAAAACCGCCCAAGAGTAAAGTACACTTATTTTTAAAAATACAAAAAAATGTTAAATAAAAAGTTATTTAGAATCAAAAGTTATGTCTAAATACCAAGTCATGGCATTCTATTCAAATTTTGATACAGATTTTTATTATTTTGATCCAATATTTCTTTAAAGTATTTTCAACCAACTGACTTTTAAACAAATTTAATCAAATCAAAGCGAATTTGTAAAATTGAACTGAATTTATATTTTTTTAGCTAACCGCTAACTTCAAGTTTGTTGCAAGGATATTTAATGGGGCCCTAAAATTATACAAATATTCTTTTTATTAAGGCAAATATACTATAAATAATAAAATGCGTAAAAAAATTCTTATTTACCTTGTAAAATTTTTTTGAAAGTGTAGAACAGATAACTTAAAATAAATAAATAAATACTTGAATAGGAGGCCATGACTTAGTATTTAGACATAACTTTTATTTGTAAATAACTTTGCTATTCAACATTTCTTTAAATTTTTTGAAATAAGGGTACTTTACTCTTCAGCTGTTTTTAATCTTTTTGATCCACCCTGTATACCACAGAACTTTTAATAAAACTAGCTTTAATTATCAAAGATTATGGTACCCTTCACAATGCTGCAACATTATTTTTTTAGTTTTTTAAAAATAAACAAAACTCTTTTTTTCTAATAAGACTTTTTAGTACCATTTGCAACAGAATACCCTATTGTTGTGGTGATGTCTCCACTAAATAAAAACTTGTTTTTGTCGAAAACGCCTTAATTTACCGACATCTAACGGCTGGTGTACTTTTTTTAGCTAAGGATTTAAGCTACTTAAAAATACTTATTTCATTTCTTCATTTTCTTTTTATACAGGGTGTAAAAATAATTACCACTATTGTATAGGGGTTAGTCCGCCCTTGGCGAACTAATGCAGGCAAATGTTTTACAAATATACCATTTTAAAGGGTCCTGAGACCTTAGAATAGGGCCGGGATAACCCATGCACTAAAGCCGCTTGGCTTACTGTGTGCCCTGTCTTTTTACGTGATGCCATCCAAAGAAGAGCTGTTCATCTTATTAATGATCCTTTACTTACTCAAAGACTTCCTTCTCTTGCCCATCGTCGAGCTGTGGGAGATTTATCGCTCTTTTATAGATAGTTTTACAGCTTCTGCTCCGACGAATTATCTAGTATAGTCCCTCCTCTTGCAGCTCTCAACATAGAAACTCGTGGTGCCGCACGTATGCATCCCTATACGGTCCAATTGGACAGGCCCCGAACTTCCCATTTCGTTCGTTCTTTTATCCCTAGAGTTTTTAGACTGTGGAACCTACTGCCAGCGGACGTCTTTCCTTCTCCCCCAAATCTTCAAGTTTGTAAGTCCCGTGTTAACAAACTTCCTCTTACCTTAAGACACCCACGGTACGTTAGTATTTAAGCTTTCAGCCTTCGTGACTTGTCCAAAGATAAAAGAAAAATTAAAAAAGTGTGTTCCGGTGCCTTAGTCCTTGCTGGCTATTAGCGTTGATACATTGTGCACTTTGTCCGTCTTGTTGAGCTAACCATCAAATGTCTGACCTTGGCCGCCGGCAGGGTTCGAACCCGCCTCACGTTGGTTGTGCGCTCAACGACCTGACGCCTTACACGCTAGGCCAAACACCCGACAAAACGTCCTTACTTGTATTTGTCAAAAAAAAAAAAATGTTATAGCAAGTATTGTAAAAGTTATTCAAGAAAAATCGATTTCCAGAGGCGTCTTTTAAAGGCACATATCTCTGTAAAGAGTGGCTATAGGACAACATTATTTTCACGTGTTCTATATGAATCCGAGAGATCGCCCACATATTTTTGGACACCCTGTATGTTGTTATGACTTTGTTATTTCTGTAAATATTATGTCAACTATGTATTGACTTACTAAATCCACCGAAGACCTATAGGGGCAGCGACTTAGCTGAACAATAGGCAAATAAATGCTTCAAAAGGGATTGAGGCTCAATAAAGATAGATCGATTAAAATGGCTATCTCTTGCGGCAGGTAGATCAGGGGTAGAGTTTATCTTATAAATGCCGGGAACATTTCCGAGCATTAATGTACAAAGGGGAGAGGTAATTGCAAAAGTTTTTTTATTGTTTTTTAAGGACATTAAAGTTTAAAAGTATTATTGTTTTTGGCAACATCAAATAGGAGAACAACAGTGTTACCGCAAAATGAATAACCTGATTTTAATGCTTTTTGGTATACAGTGTGTCACAAATTCCTAGGGAATGCATTGGTACATTGGAAACTAGATAGAAAGATGGTTAAATGGGAAAAGTTATGGGCCATTTAACTCTTTATAAAATGCTGTTTTGACGGTGACTGTATTTTGTTTGGTTTTTTTTATCTTTGGACAAACCACGAAGGCGAAAAGCCTAAATACTAACGTACCGTGGGTGTCTTAAGCGAGGTAAGAGGGAGTTTGTCGACACAGGACTTAAATACTTGAAGATTTGGGGAAGAACGAAAGACCTCCGCGGGCAGCAGGTTCCACAACCTAGAAACTCTAGGGATAAAAGAACGAACAAAGTGGGAAGTTCGGGGCCTGTCCAGTTGGACCGTATAGGGATGCATACGCGCGGAACCACGAGTTTCTCTGTTGGGAACCGTAAGTGGAGAAACTATACTGGACAATTCTTCAGAGCAAAAGCCATAGAAGTACCTATAAAAAGCGATAAATCCCCCACAGCCCGACGATGTGCAAGAGAGGGAAGCCTTTCTGTAAGTGAAGGATCATTAATGAGACGAGTAGCTCTTCTTTGAATAGAATCGAGAATGCTTAGGGTTGTGGGGGACGCTATGCCCCAGATATGAGAACAATATTCCAAGGGAGGTCGGATTTGGGACACATATAAAGTGTATGAATTAGAAGGGGAAAAATACTTTTTGGCTCGAAAAAGAAATCCAAGCTTTTTTGAAGCTGCCGTGGCTATAGATACAATGTGTTTATGCCAGTTAAGGTTACTTTCAAATGTGACGCCCACAAGATTGAAGGTGTCTTTGCTCTGTAAAACTTGGCCGCTCATAAGTAGAGGATTAGTATTAGATGACTCTTTTCGCGACAAGGAACATGATTGTGTTTTGGATGCATTAAAATGGACGAGATTTTTAGCGCCCCAATCCAATATTAAATTAAGATCTTGCAAAAGAGATATCTGCATCGCTCTGCGTTTGTTTTCTTTTTAGATATTTTTAAAAATCTGAAAATATATATTTTTGAAAACAATGCCGTTGTTTTTTTATTTCAAATAATTTCTAAAATCTGTGACACAATTACTGGGACAACTTTTTAAAAGCAATAAACTTCTGTATTTAGATTTTAATTTCAACGTTTCGGTATTAAAATATTATCATCAAATTATGTTTTTCTTATGGAGGCTATTTTGTAGATTTGATTGATTGTAGATGATTATTTTTATTTTACTTTAAAATAATGTATTACACTTGAAAATGAAAATTTTTAATTCTATGAGGGGAGGGGCACCACATAAAATTGCATTTTAGAAACATAAATTTAAAAAAATTAAATAAACTTTGAAGATCAATAACGTCCCAAGGAAGTACGATAAAACTTTTTTCTGTATAAAAGAATAACAGAGTATTTTGGCTTACTTTATCAGGTCTATCATTTCCGAAAGGAAGGAGGAAAGTTTTTCGAGTACTACCATGTATATTTTAGGCCCATTTTCTTAAAATTGAGTTCTCTCTCTCTCTCTCTCTCTCTCTCTCTCTCTATTTTTTCCTTGGTTTTGGTCCCTTCAGGTCCAATCCACCACTCTCCCTCTTCCGGACTATGCTTTCCAGGGCTTCGTCGGTGGAAAATCTGAATAATCGAGCTCGCAGCTCCCAGAAATTCCAAATAGAAAACAAACAATCCAACAATCGATGCAATGCATAAATTGTCGGCTGTCAAACCAAGATCTGCTACTGCTGTTACGCATAACCTTCACTTTCACCACTGACAGTTTCCATGGCACGCCCATCTATTTCCCGCCATTCGAGAAATACCTCGTGTTCACCACCAAACAGGATACCATCAGCTTATAGGAATATTCGCTCACAGTGCTTAGATCCAGAAGAAAGATGCCGTCAATTTAGCGTGAATCTTTCCTTGATCCCCGAAGGTAAAAAACGTTCGTACGACACCTCTAGCCGCCACTCCGGGAAGAACTTTGTAGTCCTCTACGCACGTCCGCACTGTCCGGAGGTCAAACAAAGAGTCTTAAAATTGAGTTAACAAACTATACACATTTCTTGGCATTTCAAAGAGCACTTTCCGAAGTGTGGTACAAATCTGGGTAAAAGACCAGCTTAAACTACACTTAAAAAGGCTTCCTTAACATATGCAATCCATAATGTACCTAGATACTCTGACATTTAAGCTCTTGAAATCTGCCTACCATTTTATAAAAAAAGACTGTCTTTTTAAATATACGTATAATTTTATGGTTGGTATTTGCTTAGTTCCCTAATGGTTTATTCGCATCTAAAAACTTAAGGTAACTGGTTAGTATTCTCGCCAGGTTATTCATCACACAGTGCTTTAACCCAGCTATCTGCTAACTAAAAACGTCCAAACTACGCTACAGTACATTTCTGAGCAGTAAGGAAGGGCAGAAAGATTATTCTAATAATAATAAAAATTATCGAGAATAGTTAATATCGATGTGACTTTTTGTTAAAACTCGTAGTTAATAGCTATGTACCTGTTTATAATAGTATTTAATATTGTATTCCTATTTTCTTAAAAATGTGTAAAAAAAAATAAAAGAGGCTATAAGTGCCTAGCATAATATTTTTAAATAAGATTTAACAATAAGGTCAAAATCTGTTTTGGTATTGGCAAATTGGCATTTGACCACAAAAATACTAGAGATGTACTAAAGAAATATAAAATTAAGAACAATAAATTTACCAAATTTTTAAGTAACAAAACATACTGAAATACCAAATATAAAAGTAATCAAAGCAATAAATAGCTTTGTTCGCGGGTTTGATTCTGAACATGTTCTGGGACTATTCGCATGCGCAGTGAAAAAGCAGCGTTCGCGGTTAGTAAAATCCTGAATTTTTAGTAACAGTTCTGTGTTCGCGGGTTACAATGGAATCAGTTCGTTACCGGTTCGTAACCTGATTAGCAGTCCTGGGATTTTTGTTGGAACTAAAAGTTCAGTTCGGAATTTCATGCGCATTGTCGACATGGTCAGCTGTTTTCTGTTTTTGTGGTACAGAAATAAACCTATAAAAAGTACTAACCAAAAGGCTAGGTTAGAATACATCCTCAGCTGTATAGAAAATTGTTCGCGGTAAATAAAAATTTCGAACTAATAAATAACTAGACATGCGCTTTAAAACAATTCTAAACCAGTTCGGTTCTGGTTCAGAATCGGTTCATTACTAGACCCTCGAACAAAGCTAATATAAATTATAATTTGTTAAATTTAGAAAGGCTTATTAATACATTAAATTGTTTATCATTTTGGTAACACTGGCGACCCGCTGCTTGGGACTTAAGCGGTTCACACACGATCAATATTATGGTGCAATATTTCATATTGTACAATAATATTGACCGCTTGTGGTTTATATTGAGAGGTTGTACAATATATTGTGCCAATTAAATTATATTTTTATTGTGCAATAGTGATTTATTGTGTCGTGTGTGAATAATATTGCACAATTATTTCAGTTTTGGGTTTGGTTTTGGGTGGGTTTAAAAAAGTAATTGTTTTACAAAGTCAGTTAAACAAAAATGGGCTTAAAAGCAATAGAAGAAGAAATAAAGGTTTCTTTTTTTATATATGTTTTAAGCAGCTACTTTTCTTATCCATGGTTTAACCAGTAGTTACAAAACAAAGCTAGTTATTGTGCAGTATATTGAATATAGTCATTACGCAAATATATTGCACTGTTTGGGGACGACTAGCAATATTATTGTACAATATTTTGCGCAGCAATATTGATCGTCTGTGAGCCCCTTTAAACCCTTTTAATAAATATTGCGTAAAATAGGGGACACCACAACACTCATAAGTCCTACCACACATTTTGATTTCTGGGTATGTGAGTGAGTTTTCCTCTCCTTCTTTTTCCTCTCCCTAACTTGAAGTGTTTAAACTGGAAAATCCGCTGCCCGCAGAGGCCTTCAAGCCACTAAATAACTTTCTTACAAAATATAATATCCGTCGGTGAGTCTTTATATACCCAAGCAGTAAGCTGACGTCTTCTTCTTTTATTCATTTTTGGTTAGTAAAGACGTCATAAGGTGACGACAAAATGACGTTAAAATGACCTTCCTAAGTCACAAAAGATGTCTCGTTAATGACGTCGTAATAACGTCCTTTAAGATGACGAAAAATTTACACACATACATTTTTTTTTCATTAGCTAAACTGATACGATATTTTATTTAGTGAAATTATATTCCCAATTATGGAGTAAACATACCTGATAGTTAATGGGCTTTCCATATAGACGGTGTTGGATGAGTGTGTTATGTCACGTGATGACAACTAAAATTATAAGTACTTAACTAGGAAGTATTGTTAACAAGCAGTTGAAATCATTTAACAAAATTGAAATAGGAAAAAACTCCTTTCTTACTACTATTTATTTCCTTGCACTGCAAGGTCGCATCTCTCGGGACACTGTCCAACCTGGAGATGCAGATTTTTACACTAGCCTAAGGTATTTCTTTCATTTATTAAGATACCAACCGCAGACCGGTTTCGAACTATTTTGGTTTTCATCAGTACGGTGTAGGCAATAACAACAAGCTCCAAAAATTCCTATTAGAAGCAAAGATGTCAAATAAACGTAGTACTTTATTGTCAATTACGCCATCTATCGGTAGTGTGATTATTTTCTATTTCAATTTTGTAAAATATTAATCTTATTTCTCTGTCATATGATATTTCGGTTGGATTTTGACACGAATCGTATATTGTCACAAAATTTTTCTGGCACATGACGTGATAAGATTTTTATGAGCTAATATGCCGAAAAACGACATCAAAAACACGTCAGTAAAATGAAGTTAAAATGACGTCATAATTTTGGTCCGATGACGTCATACGACCAAAAGTGAACAAAAATAACTAAAGAATGACGTCATAATGACGTCAGCTTGCTGCTTGGGTAATAAGTCTCACCGTCACGATACCGTATTAAAATTGTATTTAGTAAATTCGATAAAAACTTTTACTGGAATCGGCAAAAAGTTCTAAGATAAATAGAACTTATTCTCCACTCTTGCAATTTTTTTTTTTGATATATTTAGGAATTTTATCTAAGCTCGACATAATATGCTCACACACTTTCTATTTCTCTTTTTACAAGTCTACGATTTATAGTTGTAGTATTTTTCTGTCGAAATCGATTCAGTAAAAACATTCCTACAAACTGTGTGTAAAAGTAGCCAGCATGGCTTTGTTTTGTTTTATTGTGAGACGCACTGAGCTGATTTAATCCAGAGGGATATCCAGCGATGTCGGGACAATTAGAAGTTGTGGTGGCTAAGTAGAAATCCTCTGGCAGTCGGGATTGCCAAGCGAATAATAGCAATACAGGTACATTATAGTGAAAACCGATGTTTCCTTTAATATCTAGGATTTTACACCACATGTTATACAAAAATATATCTAGAAGAATTAATGCTCAAAAAATTATGAAACAGCATACTGGTACTTTATAATAAGAATATCAACCAGTTAAATTTTCAAAGGTCTACCGAGAACTTAAAAAAAGTTATAAAATAATTCCTTTTAACATTGGTCCTTATGGGAAATTGCAGATTTTATTTTACTGCACAAAAACTGATGTTCAGATTTTAATAAAAGTTGTATCAACGAAAGAAAAACCAATTCTGAACATTTTGACTAATTAAAATCCGACCTTCAGATCTTGTGAGGAGTAATTATTAAATAAATAAAAAAATATATGTGACTGACTAGGTGAGTCCCAAATCGTTGCTCTTGATATATCTAAAGCTTTTGACCAAGTCTGGCATGACGCACTTCTTAACAAACTTCCCTCCTACGTTCTTCCAACTAAACTCTGCTCTTGGCTCTCCAGTTATCATTCTAATCGACGTATATCAGTCATTGTTGATGGCCACGCTTCAAGCTTTCACGAAATTAATGCTGGAGTGCCTCAGGGTTCAGTACTAGCACCAACTTTGTTTCTTCTTCACATCAACGACCTTCTTTCTTCCACAACCAATCCCATTCATAGTTATGCTGACGATAGTAACCTTCACTCCACTTTTCAGGTTCTCAAACCAATCTCTCAACCCGACTTGGAAAGCAAACGCAGGGTGATGCAGATATCTCTTTCACAGGATCTCAATTTGAGATCGGATTGGGGCGCCAAAAATCTCGTTCAATTTAATGCATCCAAAACACAATCGTGTTCCTTGTCGCGAAAGAAATCATCAAACGCTCACCCTTTGCTTATGAGTGGCCAGGTTTTGCAAAGCGGGGACACATTTAACCTTGTGGGCGTCACATTTGAAAATAACCTTAACTGGCATTAACACATTGTATCTATAGCCACCGCGGCTTCAAAAAGCTTGGATTTCTTTTCCGAGCCAAAAAGTATTTTTCTCCTTCCAACTTATACACTTTGTATGTGTCCCAAATTCGACCCTCTCTGGAATGCTGTTCTCATGTCTGGGGAATGGCATCCCCTACAACCCTCAGCATTCTTGATGCCATTCAAAGAAGAGCTGTTCGTCTTATTAATGATCCTTTACTTACTCAAAGACTTCCTTCTCTTGCCCATCGTCGAGCTGTGGGAGATCTATCGCTCTTCTATAGATACTTTTACGGCTTCTGCTCCGACGAATTATCTAGTATAAGTCCTTCCTCTTGCAGCTCCCAACAGAGAAACTCGTGGTGCCGCACGTATGCATCCCTATACGGTTTAATTGGACAGGCCCCGAACTTCCCATTTCGTTCGCTCTTTTATCCCTACAGTTTCTAGACTGTGGAACCTACTGCCAGCGAAGGTCTTTCCTTCGCCCCAAAATCTTCAAGTTTTTAAGTCCCGTGTTAACAAACTTCCTCTTACCTTGCTTAAGACACCCACGGTACGTTAGTATTTAGGCTTTCAGTCTTCGTGGATTGTCCAAAGATAAAATAAAAACATGTGGCAACACCGCCGAAAAGTTATGCTGCGCCCGAAGAAGTTGATCGAATACGGTATAATAATATGTAACATAAAAAAATAATGCCAGTCCAATAGGTTTTCGGTTACAAGATCCAATGAGTGATAACAAATATCCGCAATAATGAGAAAACAAGTTTTTTCCGAGTGTTTTTTAGTAAACAATTCGACGACAATAATCCGATGTATTAATACTTACGTTAGTTGACAGGTTAGTTGACAGAAACTTTTCGTGTTTATCCTTAAATTTGTGTGCTACTTGACCTTGTTTTAAAAATTTATTATAATTATTTTCAGTGACAGTTTTGCCTGTTCAATAAAATATATATATTTTTTGGTGATATGATAAGGGTGGTTTAGATATTTTATTAGTTAATTAACATGACAATTTAAAACCTATAACTTGTTTAAAGATGCTTAGTGCAGTAGATTTTTGCGTATGATTTCTATTGTTTTTACGCAGTGTTGCCAAATATAAATACCACGGTAGTCAAATTACCTTAAGCACTCATTTGACTCTTTGTGGTATCGGTAGAACTATCTTAATACATTTTTTATTTAATTGCGCCAAAAGGTGTCTCAATTTTTTTATAATTAATTATTTTATATCCTTGTGTTTCAAAACAGTTGTTAATAGCTTTTGCCCTAATAGGCATTTTTTAATAGTTAGTTTCTATTAATAATTGAAATATATTTTTTTAATTTTTAAAAAACCTAAAGGGTTTAGTTACGGTTCCCAAAAATAATTAATTAATGAGCAAAGAAGTGGGTTTTGGAAAATAATAAAGATACTAAATAATAATTTTAGACGCTTTAAATGTGTACTAAAACAAATAGTTTAATAACGTAATAACGCATTTAAAGCGTCTTCAAAAAAAAAACAAACAATAAAAACAGAATGTCCATAGCATGCGCTAGAGGCTCTGGTTATTCAAAGAGACGGTAATGGCTCTACTTTTGCTTTGCTCTTTAGACTAGAATTATAAAATACTCTAATTATTCTACTGTAAATATACACATCGTGTATGTTGAAGCATAAAATTACAAAGCCGTAATTGAAGGTAAATATTTTTATTGTTTGTCAGTTACGTCACGCTAATTAGTCCCTTAATAATTTTTTTTTATGTGCCTAACTAATAAATTAAATTAAATAATTAATAGTTTAAAAACTAAAAAACACGCTTTTATATGCAACCGAACTAAAAATTAGAAAATAATTTTTCATTACAAAGAGTTTGTCACTTCAGAATAAAAGCGTGGGGTGCTTAATATATTAAATGTTATAATTATTCTATTTGCAAATATCTATGAGGGAAAAGTTATGAAAAAATAGTAAAATGCACCCCACGCTTTTATTCTGAAGTGACAAACTCTTTGTAATGAAAAATTATTTTCTAATTTTTAGTTCGGTTGCATATAAAAGCGTGTTTTTTAGTTTTTTAAACTATTAATTATTTTTCATTTTTAGTTTCTGCTACTCTTGACAAAATGGCGAAAATTTTTTTTAATGAACAAGAGTGGCACATTTTAAAATTTTTCCAACAGATTGCAACTCACTAAAAAATTTCTTCTTCATTAAGTAGCAAAGTTTGAAATTTTGCCAACAGGTGGCAACCTAGGTGTTGTTTTTATATTTTTATGATATAAAGGAAATTTTTTTTTCCTGGCGATCCAAAAAAGAATGTTAATTTTTATTAATTGCACATTATGTATTATGTATACATTACACATAATGTAATTTTTATTATTTAATCCTTGAACTAATGGTGCAACTAACCCTATATTTTTATTTTTCATAAAAATTAAACACTCATGGTGCAACTAACCTAATTGTGTAAAAACTAAAAATTTCTTCTTCATTTAATAGCAAAGTTTGAAATGTTGCCAACAGATGGCATCCTAGGTGTTGTTTTTATAATATAATGGAATTTTTTTCCTGGCGATTCAAAAAAGATAACGGGATACTGTTTTTAAATTATTGCATCTTCATCGGTCCTTGACACGTGTGCAAAGTTTCAAAGAAATCGAATAGCTGGAAGTTGGTTAAAATTAGGCTCAAAGATTCCGTTACATAGATAGATAGATAGATAGATGGATAGTTACAACCCAAGTTAATAAAAGCGTGTTAAAAAAAAACATTTTTAAGGTTATGTTCCCAGAAAGATACAATAAACCGTTACAACGTACTTTTGGAACCAAATATTTTTACTAGAAAAACCTTTATTTCTTTTTTTTATTGCTTTTGAACCCATATTTGTGAAATTGTTTTTGTAAAACAAATGCTCTTTCGTATTTAAAAACTGAAATAATTGTGCAATATTACCCACCCACGGCACGATAAATCACTAATGCACAATAAAAATAATACTCTTTTGATTGACACAATATATTGTACAAGCTCTCAATATAAACCAGAAATTGTCAATAATATTATACAATATTAATTGACACAATATATTGTACAAGCTCTCAATATAAACTACAAACGGTCAATAATATTGTACAATATTGCTTGACACAATATATTGTTCAA
Source organism: Listronotus bonariensis (assembly GCA_014170235.1). Taxonomy (NCBI): domain Eukaryota; kingdom Metazoa; phylum Arthropoda; class Insecta; order Coleoptera; family Curculionidae; genus Listronotus; species Listronotus bonariensis. The sequence goes on along the minus strand of JACEGR010000909.1, from coordinate 18,366 downwards.
GCTCTCAATATAAACCACAAACGGTCAATAATATTGTACAATATTGATTGACGCAATATATTGTACAATCTCTCAATATAAACCAGAAACGGTCAATATTGTACAATATTTTGCGCAATAATATAGATCGTCTGTGAGCCGCTTTAAACTCGGCCCAACCGTTCCAGACTTACAAGCCAATTCATTAAAACCGCACCGATTGTACAGTGTATAAGCAAAATTTCAAATGGTTCCAAGTCTGTAACAGCTATGCTGATTTTCAAAAACAATGTTGCGTTAAGTAAAGAATTTTAGGGCCTTTAATATGCTACATAACCCCTCCTTTGTATTTTAAACAAGAAATGCTAATGCCTTCTTGCCAGCAGAGTTTAACCACCAGTTTTACCTTTAGATTCGTATTCAGAGAAAAAAATACGTGAAAAAATCCGAACCTGTGTTAATTCAAAAAAAATCGAATTATTCGATCTATATGATTGCGCAAAATATTGTACAATATTAACCATTTCTGGTTTATATTGAGAGATTGTACAATATATTGCGTCAATCAATATTGTACAATATATTGTGTCAATCAATATTGTACAATATTATTGACCATTTGTGGTATATGGGTTAAATGTAAGAATAGCTGGTACCCTGTACCCCTGTACCTATAGCTAAATTTCGCCCAGTGTTGGCACCATAAAGCTTATAAATGAAGTTTATTTGTAAATAGTAATAGGAAAACATAAATAAAAGACGTTTATTATTATTATTATTATTATATTGAGTAATTGTACAATATATTGTGTCAATTAATATTGTACAATGTTATTGACCGTTTGTGGTTTATATTGAGAGATTGTACAATATATTGTGTCAATCAATATTGTACAATATTATTGACCGTTTGTAGTTTATATTCAGAGCTTGTATCAATATATTGTGTCAATCAATATTGTACAATATTATTGACCGTTTGTGGTTTATATTCTGAGCTTGTACAATATATTGTGTCAATCAATATTGTACAATATTATTAAGCCAATGTCAATAAAACCGTATTGTTTTTACACTATTTAAGTCAAACGGTTCTAAGTCTGAAACGGCTGGATCAATTTTAAAAAGAAAGTTACATTAAGCAGAGAATAACAGGAACTTTAAAACGAGGTGCTACATGACCCCCACCTTTTCATTTTAAATAGTGCTTGTGCCCCCTTCGTGCTGAGTCACGTGACAGAAATTTTTATGCCAAAAATGTAGTTTAAATGACACCCTTTTACCCAGAATTTACTCGACCTTGATATCTTGACCCATTTAAAAGATAAAGGGAGGGGGACTTTAAACATCCTTACTGTATATGAAGGGCATCTTGTTTATTATATGCTACACACCTTCTAATTATACTTCTGTTAGCAAAATTCCCAGACAAATATTTGCATTAGAACAAAAACACGACGTACCACTTGTTGTTTCACCTAGCGCATCGTCCATCAATACGTTAGACAATATAATTTCATAAAAGCAAACTAGAGAGATACGGGGCAAAATTTATGTTCTAGGTAATCCAGTAACCTCAATTCTAAGGAAAACTAAAACACAGCGTGGGCAAAGTAAATTATGACACCCTGGAGTTCGCAAATATCGCCAAGGTTGAACTGGAAATTTAGCAATTTGTGAGAACTAATGTCCTTAATTTGTTTTGTAGGTAATTAACCTGATTGAGACTTTGTGTTTATATTTAAATTTAATATTAAAAAATTTAGTTTGTAATTTTAGTTTACAATACTACTTTAAATATTGCCTAGTTCTACGAAATAAACTATTATATGCAGGGCGTTTCTATATAAATGCAAAACATTTTAGGAGGTAATTTTTTACCAAAAAATAAAAACAAAACTTTGTATAAACATATGTCCTAAACGTCTTAGTTTTTGAACTACGGGTGTTAAAATTTCTTAAAAAGTATTGTTTTTTAATAAAAACTTTTATACCCATCCAAATATTTTTAAAAAATTAGGGGACGCACCTTCTGCACCAAAAGACATTTTTTGACATACAAGAAAAAAATTACCAGTGTCGTCCACAAGGGGTTTAAAGTAAATATTTTTGAGAAAAAAATGGTACGCGTTGTTTGTGGTATTTAAAAGAGGGTTTTTATTTTAGAAAAATGCAGTGGCGTATTATTTTTTCCTTAAAAATATTCACCCTAAGCCTCTTATGGACGACACACCCTGTATATTACATGGTTTTAAAAGTAATAGTTAAACGAGAATTTTTTTTATTTTTGGACAACCACGAAGGCTAAAAGCCTAAATACTAACGTACCGTGGTTGTCTTAAGCGAGGTAAGAGGGAGTTTGTTGACACGGGACTTAAATACTTGAAGATTTGGGGGAAGGAAAGACCTCCGCGGGCAGCAGGTTCCACAATCTAGAAACTCTAGGGATAAAAGAACGAACAAAGTGAGAAGTTCGGGGCCTGTCCAGTTGGACCGTATAGGGATGCATACGCGCGGAACCACGAGTTTCTCTGTTGGGAACCGTAAGTGGAGGAACTATACTGGAATATTTGAGGCGTTAAGAGTCAGAGCGGACCATCTTACAATTAAAGGAATGCACTTTAACGCCTATTTTTAATGGCATTAAACTTTATTTATTAGAGCCAAACTAGGCTAAAAATTAATATAGAATAGTGGTAGCTTGCTAAGAACACTTAAGCTCTCAAAAATAAGTTTTATACTATTAAAAATACGCGTTAAAGTATTTTTTTACTTGTGGGATGGTCTGCTATGGCTCTTAACTCCTCAGTTTAAATAATGACTTTGGGATTTAAATAAAATAATCTGTTGTTTGTTCTTATAATTTTTAGACAGATTTTTCCAAAATTAAATAATATTTTACAGCGCTGTGCTTACGCTTTTATCGCAGATTAAACCATTTTCCTGATGTGAAACGATTTTTTACTGTCTAAGCCCGATCTTCTTGCACAAATATTTTTGTATTTTGCTTTTAAAAATGTGTCAATTTGGTGTTGTATTGATTTGTAATATAATTTTGTAGATATTTCTTTTAAATAGCAAAATTTAAAAACAAATGCAAAAATATTTTTGTGACTGATATTAATTAACGATGATATCTTAATTTTTCCTACGACCACTTGTGAAAATAGCAAATAGCACACTGGTTTCATGCATAGAAAATGCGTTATATCACACTAGTGTTGCAAAATACTTTACAGCACTAGTGTTGCAAAGTACTTTACAACACTCGTGTGATATATATTATGATGTCATTGTAAAAACTGCTATTGGTTTTGCAAGTGACATATTTATTGTAGTGGCAGTAAAAAAACTTTTACTTACCTTAAACAGTAGAACCCAAATAAGCGAAAATCATCTTATAAACGTTAAGTTACTACACATTATAAGCTTTCTCCTAATATTAAAAGAGTAATAATAAAATTTCCGAATTGACCGTTCGACCTGAAGCGCCAGTAAAAACTCCTATAGATCAAATTCCTTTCTCTCTGTCTTCGTGTACTCAAACAACTAGTAATTTTTTTTTTTAATCCCTTAATTAAACCTGAGGCTAATACACACTTTATGAATCCACTTTCTTTTATCCATTCATAAATAGAATCAGTCCCTTCCGACGTTGCCAAATGCTTTCCATATTTTGCATGGTATAACTGACGTTTAGTTGTCTTTTTTTTTCTTACTTTTAGGACTTTAGGTTATGCATTTATAATTTTCATATTATTTATATTTTGTCTCAAAAATATGCAGAAAAAATGTAATTTTTACTTAATTTTACATGTGATGTTCAGTTTCACTAACTCGTTTTACCAATTTTACCCCACCCAGCACCCCTTTTCACTCCCCGGTCCCGTAAGTTTGTTTACTGATATTTTTTAAAAACGGAATATTTTGGATATGCGCCACTTACGTTTTATTTAGAGGAGTGTCTAAAATATGTAAGTATCAATAATTTTTAAAAACCCGTAAAATAGCAGAAAACCGTATTAAACTATTACCCAACCCTTGAACCAAACCATACAATTTTTATTAAGTGAGGGCGATTTTAAATTCCAAAATGATAGAAGTTATATAATGCTTCTAGGTAGGTGATTTTCGATGTAAAAATATTGTCAAAACAGTATAATATAGCAGTGAGGAAAAGTACATATCACACTAGTGTTACAAAGTTAAAATCACCCTAGTGTTGCAAAGTTCTCAATGGTTTTTTATTTTTTCTGTGAATACGAATAAACTTAAAATTTAGTTTTTGGTGACTAATTTGTGGTCGTAGGAAAAATAGTGTACAGTACTCGTGTGAAAATGACTTTCATACACTCGTGTGAAATTAGTAATTTTCCACACTTGTAATGTAATATACTATTTTCACGACCACATATAAAAATAGCAAAAAACACACTATTTTCATGCATAGAAAATGCCTTTTATCACACTGGTTTTGCAAAGTATAATATAAAGCTTTTATCTGTTTAATATTGTTATTTAAAATAAATTTGGCTGTTAATTAAAATTACATTGAAAAACCATGCAATATGTTTTAAGTAAGGGATTTTTTAAATTCTAAAATGATAAAAGTTATATAAAGCTAGTAGGTAGGTGATTTTTGAAATAAAACTATCGTTAAAGTAAATAACGTAAAGATATGTTCTGTATTGGTTCGGCGGATTCATTTAATTGATGGTAGTTATTTGGGTATACGCCAAAAAATAAATTAAAAGTACCAAAAAACTAAAAAGAAACAATCATTTAATTAATTAATTTATTTATTTTTTGGCATGTTTCTTAATCACTACCATCAATAGTAAATAGGGCGATTTGTAAAGAAATTACAAAAGAATCTTATGCCCAATTATACTGACGATCCACGGATAGATTTGCAAAAAGACAAATGACATGTTTTTTTAGGTAATTTTTTTAAACAGGGTTTGCAAAATTTTATTAACATGATTTTTTTCAGAAGTAAACTACCTTTTTTACTATTTTTGGCTAAAATTTCAGTTAAAATGTCAATTTAATTTATTTTGAATGACATTTGCAGTTAAAATGCTAACAAAAACAAAAAGTTTCATAAAACTGACTATGGTCATAGAGTAAGGAAATTATAAGAGTTATCATGGAATAGCCGATTTAAAGACAGGTCATGCGAAAACTCCCAATATAATTTTATTGGTTTCTCGTTGAAATACCGCCAGTTAGTCATTTCAGTAAGCTTACGTGTCTCCCCACCGCTGATGTTACAGGCGAGGCTTCGACCGACGCATTTAAAGTGTAAACTGGAAAAATGACAAGCCTGCCGCAAAAGCGGTACGAAAATTTTAGCATGCCATGGTTTCTCTTATCCGTAGGTATGTTACTTTGTGCTATGGTGTAATTAAAAATAATTTATTTGGAATTTTTAATAAAATATAAAAAAAAACTTGAAAATTACAATAAATAATAAACTCCTCTTACCCCAAAATTTTCCAGAAGTAAATAGATAATATATTTAAAGCATTTTCTTATTTGAAATAAGGATATTTCAGCTAAAATTTATTGTTTTAAAAATGTTAATGATATTTTGCCCAAAAATAAAAATTAAAACTAGTTTATTTTTGCGAACCCTGACTACAAACTATAATTATCTCTTTGCAAATTATATTATTTACAAGCAAAAAAATTATCAAGAATTACTTTTTTTCCTAAAAATAAAGGTATTTGTTTATTTGTTCCATTGTAAACCTATTTGGGGACAGTTTGTATAATATCTATTTGGATATCTTTGGTCATCATGATTTTTGGACATCCATAGAGTGGTCTTTTCTATACATCCATACGACCACTGTTAAATAAAATTATCAAATTTTTACCATTAAATTTTAAGAGGTATATACAGGGTGTGGTAAAAGTTAAGACGATTCTGTAACTGATTTTAAGAACAAACATTCTAATTAACATGGGTCTATACGCCCCCTGTTAAATCCAGCAACCCATTTTTTATCAATAAATAATAAGTTTATACAAAACTGGGTCCGCAAATTCGTCGTTCTCAAAACCCAGAATGTTAAACTTACAATCAAAACCTTTAATTATTAAAAAAAATTATCTGGTATGTTCTTTAGTTATAGTAAATTTATGTTATATTTTTAACCCAATTGCAAATGAACCAGTATCATTAGATTTATCAAAAAATCCTTCATTTAAAAGGTACTTGCCTTATAAGGGCAACCATGTAAAAATAATATTTATACACAAAAATGTGATTTTAAGAGTTTGTCCTATTTTTTGACATATTTAAGATTCTTAAATTAATTTTAAAAAACTGTTAAATGTCACATGTGTCACTTTTTAATACATCCAAAAATCCTAAAGTGTACAAGGCCCTAATAAATTTGTTAAAAATGGTGTCCATTGTGTAAAAAAATATAAAATTATCAAATAACTTGCACAAGACTTTCTACACTGTCCTAGCTACAGAAAAAAATTAAATGTCACTTTATTAGAAAAATTTTACACTGTCTTCTTTTGTTAAAACCTAAAATTTACTGAAATAAAAAACTTATTAGAAATAAAAAACATTTGTTTATTATTAACAAGTTTTATTTATATTGGAGAAAATCCATCAAAAAGTTTTATAAAATTCCCAAAAATATAAGCGAATCCATCATATTTTCCGCCTACTGTCAAAGTAATCAGCCTTTTTTATATTATAATGTTTGATAACATTGGATCTTCAAGTAAGGGTATAAGATTTCCTATAGGGAAGAATAAAATACGCCCTCTCTATCATATCGACTTGCAATATTTTCCTGTGACAAATGTACACCAATAATTTTTCCCCTAAAAGCATTGGTTTTAAATTGATTTTGTTTCCTTTATTTTCTCAATAAGCATTTGTTTTTAGTTTTTACTTACGGTATTTGGATTTTGATTTATTTAAAAAGCAAAATAACGCATTTTTAAAATGCGTATGACTTTTTTCACTTAATTTTTCTTTTTAAAATGGCGCCCAGCTGTGAGATTTACATTTATATCTGTCATTTCCTGTCTAAAATTTGGTTTATGTTGTCTCACGAAAGTCCTCAAATTTTTATGAAAAAATACCAAACAATTCAAAACTTAGGAGATGAGGTCCTGAATTTAGACAAGCACTGTATAATGTTTTATCAGATTTTTTGGCTTGGCTAACATCATTTTGTAAAACCTCGTATCAAATTTAAATTAAAAGTTAAAACATTTATTACCTTAATAAATAATAAATATAATTAATACTTGCTGTATGACCATAGTCAAAAGACAAAACAAATAAAAAATAGTAGCTTAATGGCTAGCCAATAAAAATGTAAATTACAGAACTAAAAGTTTAATTTTCAATATCTTTAAAAATAAAATTGTCTTTTAAATGAAACCGAATATGTAATAACAAAATTCCCAAAAGAACTCATAAACTATGACTTTTTCTAAAAATGGTTATGTATTAATTATCTCACTGTATTTGAGCTGTTTGATTCACTTTGACTGATTTGTAATGCTTTTGGGCACAGACCTTTTGTTACCAGGTTAAATTTTATTCGTAATAAAATTATGCGTTTGCATGCTTTTAACTTTTTTCTAAACTATAGCACAAAATTTACGTATGGTTTAGAGTGGTAAAGGGAAGTGATACTGTTCGTATTTGCTATTGCGTTTCAACTCCATGAAGGCTCTGACAGGCAGTAGGAATTCACAAACCGCTTATGCATTTGCGTGATTTTAAATTTCTCCCAAACTGCAGCACCAAACTCAGGTAGGGTTTAAAGATGTAAATAAACGTGATACTGTTCGTATTTGCTACTGCGTTTGAACTCCATGAAGGTGCTGACACGCAGTAGGAATTCATAAATCGCATCCTGGAACACACTGTATTCTTAAGGATAAGGCACAAACTTTTATAAAGAATAAAAATTACCACTTAAAAAGTTTTCAATTTATTATGAATAAAGTCGTATTTAATTCTGTATAAATTAGTAAGAATGTATTTTTCTTTGTAAGAGCAAGTTGGAAAACACAATACCCCGATTAATTCTTGTTTGTTTGTAAAGAGATGACAGATGTGAAGTTGTGTAAGGGTACAAAATAAGAAAATATATATTCTGGGTATTGTGTAAGAAGAATGCCAGTTTTAATATATAAAGGAAAAAGTGTAAAATACGCTCGGAAAATGTAAACAACTTTGTGGATTCAAATGAAATGTAAAATATACTCATAACAGTGCAAAGGGTGCTAAATGGCGGTGTTGCTACTAGATGATCAATCCTGGAAAACGCTTGAGAAGTGCGAGTATAAAAGCATCTGGAAAAATTTACACAGGATCGAAACTCATATCTTTAGATGGAAAATATCAAATGTAAATTCGTATCAGATACCTTTTTTAGAATGTGCCCATAATGCGAACAGTCTCTTAGATTAAAAAGAAACGTATAAAAAACAGATTTATATACTATTTATTTGTACAATGTGTTTCAGGATAGGTTTTACCAAAAGAAAAAATGGACCAAAAATTTAAAAATGTTCATTTTTGAAAACTGGTCGTACAGACCAAAACTAATAAATAATGTTTTAGTCCACAGGGCCAGTTATAACTAATAATATTACAATTACCAAAAATAAAAAACTTTTATTTTTAAAAATAGAGAAAAATTTTACATCAAAATGTAGAGTTGAATCAAAAATTTAAGAAAGCGTTTTAATTAAATTATTACAGTTCGCATTAACACTTTTTAAATACTTGAGATGGAGCGAATTTAACATAAAAAAGTATGACAGCAATTGGTACAAAAAAATTATGTTTTAATCTATTATTATTATGTTTTAGCCTATTGGTAAAGATTAAAAAAATAAAAAAATGTAAACTTAATGACCTTATTTGCTGTAGCTGATTAATTATATGAATCTGTAAAAAATAAAAACTCGTGCCGTACTATCTTCAGGTATCCAGCTATGGTTCCAAAAACTAGTTCACTAGAAAGCTCCAGTCGTGCAGTATTGCCAGGGTTGGTTTGCGCAATGGGACATTTTGAGATGCGCAAAATTACCCAATGTGCACCTTAACTTTTCGCCTTAGTAAGTATGGCTGTTTTTTCGTCTTACCTACAAAACTTGGAACCATTTTATATTTTTTTATCTTTGGAAAAACCACGAAGGCTAAAAGCCTAGATACTAAAGTACCGTGGGTGTCTTAAGCGAGGTAAGAGGGAGTTTGTTGACACGGGACTTAAATACTTGAAGATTTAGGGGGGACGGAAGGACCTCCGCGGCAGCAGGTTTCACATTCTAGAAACTCTAGGGATAAAAGAACGAACAAAGTGGAAAGTTCAGGGCCTGTTCAGTTGGACCGTATAGGGATGCATACGCGCGGCACCACGAGTTTCTCTGGTGGGAACCGTGAGTGGAGGAACTATTCTGGACAATTCTTTAGAGCTAAGCCATGGAAGTGCCTATAAAAAAGCGATAAATCCCCCACAGCCCGACGATGGGCAAAGGAGGAAAGCCTTTCTGTAAGTGAAGGATCATTAATGAGACGAATAGCTTTTCTTTGGATGGAATCAAGAATGCTTAGGGTTGTGAGGGACGCCATGCTGCAGATATGAGAACAATATTCCCAGGAAGGTCGGATTTGGGACACATATAAAAAATAAATGTGTATGTGTATAAATTAGAAGGGGAAAATACTTTCTAGCTCGAAAGAGAAATCCAAGCTTTTTGAAGCTGCCGTGGCTATAGATACAATGTGTTTATGCCAGTTAAGGTTTCTTTCAAATGTGACGCCCACAAGATTAAAGGTGTCTTTGCTCTGTAAAACTTGACCGCTCATAAGTATGAGTGATGACTCTTTTCGCGACAATGAACATGATTGTGTTTTGGATGCATTAAAATGAACGAGATTTTTGGCGCCCCAATCTAATATTAAAGTAATATCCTGCGAAAGAAATATCTGCATCGCTCTGCGTTTGTTTTCCAAATCAGGTTTAGTGATGGGTTTAGGAACCAGAAAACTGGAATGAAGGGTACTTATATGATCGTTTTCTTCAGTTATTTTCCTAGGTACCAGTGGCCTGTTTAAAGTCCTCCTACCTAAGAATAAATCCTGTTCAGGCAATTATTTTATTAAAAAAAAAAACAATTAGGTATTAATAAAACTAAGTAATACAAAAATATTGCAAAAGTACTAACATGTTTTTAAAATATTGGCATAAAAAAATCTGTGTGATATAATGATGCTTTTTAATGATAGGTTTACATCTGACATGTATTGCATGATAATTTATGTCAGACAGAAATTCTGGCTAATGTAAACCGTCAAAAATTTATTCTATTCCATTCTATTTTCACTCTTTGGCTTTCACACGTAATGTGTTTAGCCATCCTCAAGTGGTTGTGGTCAAAAATTTATGTTCCATAGAAATTTTTTATTGTTTACATTACCAAGAGTTTTGTCTGACATAAATATCATGCAATAAATGTCAAATGTAAACCTACCATAAGATTTAAACATGGCTAAGTCAATAAAGCATATTATAGTTACTTATATCTTTATTTATTTATTTTTATTTTGGTAAAAAAAATAATACAAAGCTATAGGAATTGGTTTTAAGTAAAAAAACAATATAAAATATGCCAGCAAAAATTTGGTGTTTTTAATTTCCAACTTTCTAACTTTGATTGCACTTCCTTTTATCTATGGCAATATCATGTAAGCTTTAAAGTATTTTATAAAACATAAAAAGAGCGTTATACGTCTACAATGCTAATAAGAGTTTTTAAAGAAAACTTTACAGCCAAAGTTTGTTTTAGCTTATACTAAACAAATTAAGGGGTCTTTAAAGAGCTAGTTGTACCCAGCCCCTTTTGTTTTAACAAGATTAAAACAACTTCATAAGTTTAAATTGCTTAATATTATGCAGTTTTATTCTTTGAACTTGTATAAATTGAAATTAAAAAAAAAAAAGAAATTTTATGAAATAGGACAGAAGGATTTGTAAAGCGTATTATACTAATAATTTACGTGTAAAGTGTAATTAACTTGTTTTTTAACACGCTTTTATTAACTTGGGTTGTAACTATCTATCTATCTATCAATCTATCCATCTGGCTGCCTATGTAACGGAATCTTTGAGCCTAATTTTAACCAACTTCCAGCTATTCGATTTCTTTGAAACTTTGCACACGTATTAAGGACGCATGACAATGCAATAATCTGCAAACAGTATCCCTTTATCTTTTTTTTTTAATCGCCAGGAAAAAAAATTCCATTATATTATAAAAACAACACCTAGGATGCCATCTGTTGGAAAAATTTCAAACTTTGCTATTAAATGAGGAAGAAATTTTTTAGTGGATTGCAAAGTGTTGACAACGGTCCAAACATTTCCTGGAGTGCCATCTGTTGGCAAAATTTGAAACTTTGCTACTTAATGAAGAAGAAATTTTTAGTGAGTTGCAATCTTTTGCAAATTTTAAAATTTGCTACCATTGTCATTTCATAGGGGGCTGGTTATTTTCTTTTGCTGCTTAATTAATTAGTATGTTCTAATTTACTGTTATATTAAGAATTTTGTGCAATATAACGAACTAAAAATGAAAAATAATTAATAGTTTAAAAAACTAAAAAACACGCTTTTATATGCAACCGAACTAAAAATTAAAAAATAATTTTTCATAAAAAAATATTTTCACTTCATAGTAAAAAGCGTGGGGTGCATTTTACTATTTTTTCATAACTTTTCCATCATAGATATTGGCAAATATAATAATTATAACATTTAATATATTAAGCACCCCACGCTTTTTACTATAAAGTGAAAATATTTTTTTAATGAAAAATTATTTTTTAATTTTTAGTTCGGTTGCATATAAAAGCGTGTCTTTTTAGTTTTTTTAAACTATTAATTATTTTATAAATAAAATCTCAGAACTATATATATATGAACATATGTCCTAAACGTCTTAGTTTTTGACCTACATGGTATTAAAATATAATATATAGTTTTATTTTAATTAATTTTATAACAATTTGGATATTTTTAAAGGATTGGGAACAAGCTTCTATGCACGAACAAGACATTTTTGGGCATACAAGATTTTTTTTTTTACCAGTGTCGTCCATGAAAGGTTTAACTTAAATATTTTTTAATATAAAAATGGCACGACACTGTAATTTTCTAAAATAAAAGTAATTTTTAAAATACCCATTAGATTTGAAACAAAGATCTCTTGACTTTGTTTTATTAGATGCACAGTTTTCGCGTAAATAAATAAAACCAATTTCTTGGCATGGTCATTTCGTTTCAAAAATATCAAATTCTACGATAAAAAATCTCTCTCTCTCTCTCTCTCTCTCTCTCTATTTTTTCTTGGTTTTGGTCCTTTCAGGTCCAATCCACCACTCTCCCCCTTCCGGACTATGCTTTCCAGGGCTTTGTCGGCGGAAAATCTGGATAATCGAGCTTGTAGCTCCCAGAAATTCCAAAAAGAAAACAAACAATTCAACAATCGATGCAATGCATAATATGTCGGCTGTCAAACCAAGATCTGCTACTGGTGTTACGTATAACCTTCACTTTCACTACTGACAGTTCCCATGGCACGCCCATCCATTTCCCGCTATTTGAGAAATACCTCGTGTTCACCACCAAACAGGATACCATCAGCTTATAGGAATCTTCGCTCACAGCGCTTAGATCCAGAAGAAAGATGCCGTCAATTTAGCGTGAATCTTTCCTTGATCCCCGAAGGTAAAAACGTTCGTACGACACCTCTCGCCGCCACTCCGGGAAGAACTTTGAAGTCCTCTACGCACGTCCGCACTGTCCGGAGGTCAAACAAAGAGTACGGTAAAAAATCACCTTTGCTTTGACCATGCCGAGAAATGGTTTTATATATCTTTACGCGAGAACCGTGCATCAAATAAAAAAAGTCAAGAAATAAAATGTGTGTCAAGCTAAACAGGAATTTAAAAAATATTTTAATTTTAGAAAATACAGTGGCGTACCATTTTTTGACGAAACAACGTCTTATAATTCGATGGACCCGGCTGCACGCACCAAAAACATAACTCATGCGGCGTTACCTCGCGCGTTCCATTTAAGGCTTGAATTGCTTCAAGCGAGAGCGCGGAACGGGCGATAAAAGGGCAGAATCTCCGCGTCGTTCAACATCTGTTTCTCTCTACTTGCGTGAGCGTGCAGTAAAAGTGAATTTGGTGTCAATTGTTTATAGTAACGATAATTGCGGCAATAAAGGTAATGATTCTTTTGACGTTATTACGTTGAACTATCGCCAGTGAGCCGACTTTACAGACAACCGATTTTTTTCTTAAAAAATATTTACCTTACACCCCTTATGAACGACACTGGTTTAAATTACAGATACTATTATCTGTCAAAACTAATATTACAATGTAATAACCTATTTTCATGTAAACCAAAGCGTTTCTTTGTGAGGCTTGCTTTGTTAATTTTCAAAATCAGAATTTCTAATTAAAAGTACATAAATGTTTAAAGTCGTTTTTTTCGGAAACCGTTGATTTTAAGTTAGGGCATCAAATAAACCTTTTTAGAAGATATTTTGATGCATTTCATTAATTTTATATCCAAATTTATAAAAGGATTAAAACAAAAAAGTTCTAAGTCATTTTTATAAATTGAAGGACAGTTTAGGGCTTTTGGCCCTGACTACTGGCGTGAAACTAATAGGGTAAATACAAAAAATTACTAGTGATATGCATACAAAATTTGGTGAACATCAGGACACTAAAAAAAGTTATTTTAAAAAAACTACAGACAAAAGTTTTTCTTTACCATCCTGTATCTCCGTTAATATTGAGTTCTCTCTCTCTCTCTATTTTTTTCTTGGTTTTGGATGGTTCTGGTTAGGTCCAATCCACCACTCTCCCTTTTCCGGACTATGCTTTCCAGGGCTTCGTCGGCGGAAAATCTGGATAATCGAGCTCGTAGCTCCCAGAACCAAAAAGAAAACAAAAATAATTCTACAATCGATGCAATGCATAAATTGTCGGCTGTCAAACCACGACCTGCTACTGGTGTTACGTATAACCTTCACTTGCACTACTGACAGTTCCCATGGCACGCCCATCTATTTCCCGCCATTTGAGAAATACCTCGTGTTCACCACCAAACAGGATACCATCAGCTTATAGGAATCTTCGCTCACAGCGCTTAGATCCAGAAGAAAGATGCCGTTAATTTAGCGTGAATCTTTCCTTGATCCCCGAGGAAAAACCAGGAAGAACTTTGTAGTCCTCTAACAGTCAAACAAAGAGTCCGAATATTAAGTTTTCGAAAAAATTGTAAAAAAATTTGTTGCATTAATGTTGCATGCAGAATCTCCCCCGAAATCCTGACGCATAATTTCCGGACACCCTGTATATTTGTAGGTTTTTTATGACACTTTAACTTAATCAGTACCTGCCCTAAGGATTGGTCCTTCGAACTAAAGCCTTTTTCTATTAAATTAAGTTCGAAATCGGCCATAGTGCACGTCCTCGATAACATCAACCCAGGCTGGATAATCCTTAATTAGATATCAGTTTCTGCAAAGGTGCCAAACTGTATAACGCCGTTTCAAAGGCTGATACTGAGAAGCCCTATAATCTACTTATCAAAACAAGCCAATGAGGGCTGGTTTGTCTTTATGCGAATTGTTCGCCAGGGGTGCATATAAATATTCAGAGTATTAGGTATCTTGTTTAAAAATGTAAAAGCTTGTTACTCTTAAGCTTAGTTTATGATAATAATATCTACTTAAAAAGTATTCTTTAAAGGTTTTGCCACGCAGATCCGCCACGAGCCCGCAGCCATGCGTTTCGCTGGTGAAATGTAGGAGGATGCGGTGCAAAAAATTTCAGATGTAAGGACAATATTTCAAGGAAGGTCGGATTTGGGACACATATAAAATGTATAAATTAGAAGGGAAAAATACTTTTAGCTCGAAAGAAAAATCCAACCTTTTTGAAGCTGTCGTGGCAATAGATACAATGTGTTTATGTCAGTTAAGGTTACTTTCAAATGTGACGCCCACAAGATTAAAGGTGTCTTTGCTCTGTAAAACTTGGCCGCTCATAAGTAAAGGATAAGTATTTATTGACTCTTCTCGCGACAATGAACATGATTGTGTTTTGGATGCATTAAAATAGACGAGATTTTTGGCGCCCCAATCCAATATTAAATTAAGATCCTGCGAAAGAGATATCTGCATCGCTCGGCGTTTGTTTTTCAAATCAGGTTTATGGGTGTCTTAAGCGAGGTAAGAGAGGAGTTTGTTGACACGGGACTTAAATACTTGAAGGATTTGGGGGAAGGAAAGACTCTCCGCGGGCAGCAGGTTCCACAACCCAGAAACTCTAGGGATAAAAGAACGAACAAAGTGGGAAGTTCGGGGCCCGTCAGTTGGACCGTATAGGATGCATACGCGGAACCACGAGTGTCTCTGTTGGGAACCGTAAGTGGAGGAACTATACTGGACAATTCTTCAGAGCAGAAGCCATGGAAGTACCTATAAAAAGCGATAAATCCCCTACAGCCCGACGATGTGCAAGAGAGGGAAGCCTTTCTGTAAGTGAAGGATCATTAATGAGACGAATAGCTCTTCTTTGAATAGAATCAAGAATGCTTAGGGTTGTGGGGGACGCCATGCCCCAGATATGAGAACCATATTCCAAGGGAGGTCGGATTTGGGACACATATAAAGTGTATAAATTAGAAGGGGAAAAATACTTTTGGCTCTGAAAGAGAAATCCAAGCTTTTTTGAAGCTGCCGTAGCTATAGATACAATGTGTTTATGCCAGTTAAGGTTACTTTCAAATGTGACGCCCACAAGATTAAAGGTGTCTTTGCTCTGTAAAACTTGGCCGCTCATAAGTAGAGGATAGAGTATTTGATGACTCTTTTCGCGACAAGGAACATGATTGTGTTTTGGATGCATTAAAATGCACGAGATTTTTAGCGCCCCAATCCAATATTAAATTAAGATCCTGCGAAAGAGATATCTGCATCGCTCTGCGTTTGTTTTCCAAGTCAGGTTTAGTAATGGGTTTAGGAACCTGAAAACTGGAGTGAAGGGTACTATCGTGGGCGAAACTATGAATGGAATTAGTTGTGGACGAGAGAAGGTCGTTGATGTGAAGAAGAAACAATGTTGGTGACAGTACTGAGCCCTGAGGGACTCCAGCATTTACATGATGAAAGCATGAAGAATGGCCGTCCACAATAACTGATATACGACGATCAGATAGATAACTAGAGAGCCAAGTACAGAGTTTAGTTGAAAGACCATAGGAGGAAAGTTTATTAAGAAGTGCGGCATGCCAGACCTGGTCAAAAGTTTTGGATATATCAAGAGCAACGATCTGGGACTCACCTAGAAACTCAAGAGACTTATTCCAACAGTGTGATACGAAGGAAAGAAGATCTGCTGTAGATCTTTTGTGGCGAAATCCATTCTGTCTGTCATGCAAAATTTTGTGTTTTTCTAAGTACTTAAGAATTTGTGAATTAATTAATTTTTCCATTACTTTACAAAGAACTGAGAGAATTGAAATTGGTCTATAGTTAGATGGAAGAGATTTAGATCCTTTCTTGGGAATAGGTTGAACACGTGCAGCTTTCCAGCTTTCCGGAAAGATACCTGTGTCGTAAGAAATTCGAAAGAGCCGAGTTAAGATTGGTGCAAGTTCTGGAGCACATTTTTTAAAACGATTGCTGGTATGCCATCCAGCCCAGACGATTTCTTGGTGTTAAGGGAAGAAAGGATACGCTTAATGTGTTTTACCTTAAAAATAATATCGGGCATTTTATGAGGAACTGGGGTAACCGCTGGAATTGGATGATTTACGGGAGGGTCAAGGGTTGAATTAGCAGCAAATTGTTTAGCAAATAATTCTGCCTTTCCTTTAGCGGTAGAAACAATTTCATCTTCCGAAGCTAGTGGCGGAAAAGAACTGGTACAAAAATTCCTACTTATGTTTTTCGCAAAGGACCAGAAAGATTTGCTGCCATTTGAGCAAGAAAGAACTTTGTTTTTAATACGATTGTCGAAGGAGTCTTTGGCTTCAGAAATTGTTTGATTGTAGTAGTTTCTTGCTTCAATACTGGCCTGTCGGTTTTCTGGACTAGGATCCTGTAGAAACTTCTAGTGAGCCTGAACTTTTAAAATTCTAGCTTTATCACAAGGTTTGGAAAACCAGGGTTTGTTATTGGATTGTTTGGGGTTCTTGATGGTGTGTGGAATATAGGTTTCAATGCCCAATTGAATTGATTCCGTCAGTTGATTGCAAATTTGAGAAGGATCACCAGAAGAAAAGCAAATGGAATTCCAGGGGTAAGTGGCGAAGAAGTCCCTCAGGCCATCCCAGTCGGCTGAGTTGTAGTGCCATACGGTGCGTGGTGGCATGTATTTATTTACCTCGGGATGTGCAGGGTAAGATATAGTAACTAAGCCATGATCTGAGCGACCTAGGGGAGCTGTGACAGATGTTTGATAGAGTTCGGGGTTGGTAGTAAGAAAGAGATCAAGGGGATTTGAACTATGATTTGGGACTCTAGGAAAGTAGGTGGGTTCCATAATAAGGTTGGTAAGAGAGTTACTGACTGCGAAGATTTCGGCTGCTCTGCCTTGGGGGTCAGTTTTTGAAGAGCCCAGCCAATCCTTATTATGGACATTGAAGTCGCCAAGCACGATTATTTCAGCCGATGGAAACTGAGAAATTATGCTATCGATCTTTGTTGAAAGAAAGTCAAAGAATTCGACATAGGAATTATTAGATGGGGACCGGTACAAACAGCAGATAAATTTAGTTGAAGACCTAAGGGAAAGTTTAAGCCAAAGGATATCGGGCCTACCCGATTCAAGATTGGAAACTCGAGCACAAGCCAGATCGTTGCGGACGTAAGCACATACACCACCATGTGGGCGAAAAGACGAAATAAGTTCGTAGCCTGGAAAGAGAAGGTGGCTGGTTGAAGATCTAGAACTTATTTGTGTTTCCGTTAGAAACAGTATGTGGGGCTTAGATGACTGAAGGTGATGGTGCACGGAGTTTATATTGGTGTTAAGCCCACATATGTTTGCAAAAGAAATTAAACTTCACGATGAAGGCCTCCCGGATGCACCCCTCGCCCGGAGATCCGAATGGAGGGGTATTTTACCTCCGGAACATTTTACTTCCGGGTGTGCCGCCATCATTTGTACATAGTTGGGGGTTAAAAGGAAAAAAAGAAAAGAGAAAGAAGGAAGAAGGAAAACTGACTCACACACCCAGAACCCGAAACGTCCATTAAGACTTCACGGGTCCTTTAAAGGGTGGTGGGGTGGTACCT